>JAQNBH010000017.1:8079752-8192009 GCA_028752905.1 Cladorhizidae sp. MBARI D1340-BT2
AGCTATTACATATTCATGAGCATGCACTCATACAGGGAGACCTACTAGGCAGCTATTACATATTCATGAGCATGCACTCATACAGGGAGACCTACTAGGCAGCTATTACATATTCATGAGCATGACTCATACAGGGAGACCTACTAGACAGCTATTACATATTCATGAGCATGCACTCATACAGGAGACCTACTAGGCAGCTATTACATATTCATGAGCATGCACTCATACAGGGAGACCTACTAGACAGCTATTACATATTCATGAGCTATGTCACTCATACAGGGAGACCTACTAGGACAGCTATTACATATTCATGAGCATGCACTCATACAGGGAGACCTACTAGGCAGCTATTACATATTCATGAGCATGCACTCATACAGGGAGACCTACTAGACAGCTATTACATATTCATGAGCATGCACTCATACAGGGAGACCTACTAGGACAGCTATTACATATTCATGAGCATGCACTCATACAGGGAGACCTACTAGGCAGCTATTACATATTCATGAGCATGCACTCATACAGGGAGACCTACTAGGCAGCTATTACATATTCATGAGCATGCACTCATACAGGGAGACCTACTAGGCAGCTATTACATATTCATGAGCATGCACTCATACAGGGAGACCTACTAGACAGCTATTACATATTCATGAGCATGCACTCATACAGGGAGACCTACTAGGCAGCTATTACATATTCATGAGCATGCACTCATACAGGGAGACCTACTAGGCAGCTATTACATATTCATGAGCATGCACTCATACAGGGAGACCTACTAGGCAGCTATTACATATTCATGAGCATGCACTCATACAGGGAGACCTACTAGGCAGCTATTACATATTCATGAGCATGCACTCATACAGGGAGACCTACTAGGCAGCTATTACATATTCATGAGCATGCACTCATACAGGGAGACCTACTAGACAGCTATTACATATTCATGAGCATGCACTCATACAGGGAGACCTACTAGGCAGCTATTACATATTCATGAGCATGCACTCATACAGGGAGACCTACTAGGCAGCTATTACATATTCATGAGCATTGCACTCATACAGGGAGACCTACTAGACAGCTATTACATATTCATGAGCATGCACTCATACAGGGAGACCTACTAGGCAAGCTATTACATATTCATGAGCATGCACTCATACAGGGAGACCTACTAGGCAGCTATTACATATTCATGAGCATGCACTCATACAGGGAGACCTACTAGACAGCTATTACATATTCATGAGCATGCACTCATACAGGGAGACCTACTAGGCAACTATTACATATTCATGAGCATGCACTCATACAGGGAGACCTACTAGGCAGCTATTACATATTCATGAGCATGCACTCATACAGGGGAGACCTACTAGGCAGCTATTACATATTCATGAGCATGCACTCATACAGGGAGACCTACTAGGCAGCTATTACATATTCATGAGCATGCACTCATACAGGGAGACCTACTAGGCAGCTATTACATATTCATGAGCATGCACTCATACAGGGAGACCTACTAGACAGCTATTACATATTCATGAGCATTCACTCATACAGGGGAGACCTACTAGACAGCTATTACATATTCATGAGCATGCACTCATACAGGGAGACCTACTAGGCAGCTATTACATATTCATGAGCATGCACTCATACAGGGAGACCTACTAGACAGCTATTACATATTCATGAGCATGCACTCATACAGGGAGACCTACTAGGCAGCTATTACATATTCATGAGCATGCACTCATACAGGGAGACCTACTAGGCAGCTTATTACATATTCATGAGCATGCACTCATACAGGGAGACCTACTAGACAGCTATTACATATTCATGAGCATGCACTCATACAGGGAGACCTACTAGGCAGCTATTACATATTCATGAGCATGCACTCATACAGGGAGACCTACTAGACAGCTATTACATATTCATGAGCATGCACTCATACAGGGAGACCTACTAGACAGCTATTACATATTCATGAGCATGCACTCATACAGGGAGACCTACTAGACAGCTATTACATATTCATGAGCATGCACTCATACAGGGAGACCTACTAGGCAGCTATTACATATTCATGAGCATGCACTCATACAGGGAGACCTACTAGGCAGCTATTACATATTCATGAGCATGCACTCATACAGGGAGACCTACTAGACAGCTATTACATATTCATGAGCATGCACTCATACAGGGAGACCTACTAGACAGCTATTACATATTCATGAGCATGCACTCATACAGGGAGACCTACTAGGACAGCTATTACATATTCATGAGCATGCACTCATACAGGGAGACCTACTAGGCAGCTATTACATATTCATGAGCATGCACTCATACAGGGAGACCTACTAGGCAGCTATTACATATTCATGAGCATGCACTCATACAGGGAGACCTACTAGGCAGCTATTACATATTCATGAGCATGCACTCATACAGGGAGACCTACTAGGCAGCTATTACATATTCATGAGCATGCACTCATACAGGGAGACCTACTAGGCAGCTATTACATATTCATGAGCATGCACTCATACAGGGAGACCTACTAGACAGCTATTACATATTCATGAGCATGCACTCATACAGGGAGACCTACTAGGCAGCTATTACATATTCATGAGCATGCACTCATACAGGGAGACCTACTAGGCAGCTATTACATATTCATGAGCATGCACTCATACAGGGAGACCTACTAGGCAGCTATTACATATTCATGAGCATGCACTCATACAGGGAGACCTACTAGGACAGCTATTACATATTCATGAGCACGACACTCATACAGGGAGACCTACTAGGCAGCTATTACATATTCATGAGCATGCACTCATACAGGGAGACCTACTAGGCAGCTATTACATATTCATGAGCATGCACTCATACAGGGAGACCTACTAGGCAGCTATTACATATTCATGAGCATGCACTCATACAGGGAGACCTACTAGGCAGCTATTACATATTCATGAGCATGCACTCATACAGGGAGACCTACTAGGCAGCTATTACATATTCATGAGCATGCACTCATACAGGGAGACCTACTAGGCAGCTATTACATATTCATGAGCATGCACTCATACAGGGAGACCTACTAGACAGCTATTACATATTCATGAGCATGCACTCATACAGGGAGACCTACTAGCAGCTATTACATATTCATGAGCATGCACTCATACAGGGAGACCTACTAGGCAGCTATTACATATTCATGAGCATGCACTCATACAGGGAGACCTACTAGGCAGCTATTACATATTCATGAGCATGCACTCATACAGGGAGACCTACTAGACAGCTATTACATATTCATGAGCATGCACTCATACAGGGAGACCTACTAGGCAGCTATTACATATTCATGAGCATGCACTCATACAGGGAGACCTACTAGGCAGCTATTACATATTCATGAGCATGCACTCATACAGGGAGACCTACTAGACAGCTATTACATATTCATGAGCATGCACTCATACAGGGGAGACCTACTAGGCAGCTATTACATATTCATGAGCATGCACTCATACAGGGAGACCTACTAGGCAGCTATTACATATTCATGAGCATGCACTCATACAGGGAGACCTACTAGACAGCTATTACATATTCATGAGCATGCACTCATACAGGGAGACCTAGTAGGCAGCTATTACATATTCATGAGCATGCACTCATACAGGGAGACCTACTAGACAGCTATTACATATTCATGAGCACAGCACTCATACAGGGAGACCTACTAGGCAGCTATTACATATTCATGAGCATGCACTCATACAGGGAGACCTACTAGGCAGCTATTACATATTCATGAGCATGCACTCATACAGGGAGACCTACTAGGCAGCTATTACATATTCATGAGCATGCACTCATACAGGGAGACCTACTAGACAGCTATTACATATTCATGAGCATGCACTCATACAGGGAGACCTACTAGGCAGCTATTACATATTCATGAGCATGCACTCATACAGGGAGACCTACTAGACAGCTATTACATATTCATGAGCATGCACTCATACAGGGAGACCTACTAGACAGCTATTACATATTCATGAGCATGCACTCATACAGGGAGACCTACTAGACAGCTATTACATATTCATGAGCATGCACTCATACAGGGAGACCTACTAGGCAGCTATTACATATTCATGAGCATGCACTCATACAGGGAGACCTACTAGACAGCTATTACATATTCATGAGCATGCACTCATACAGGGAGACCTACTAGGCAGCTATTACATATTCATGAGCATGCACTCATACAGGGAGACCTACTAGACAGCTATTACATATTCATGAGCATGCACTCATACAGGGTGACCTACTAGGCAGCTATTACATATTCATGAGCATGCACTCATACAGGGAGACCTACTAGGCAGCTATTACATATTCATGAGCATGCACTCATACAGGGAGACCTACTAGGCAGCTATTACATATTCATGAGCATGCACTCATACAGGGAGACCTACTAGACAGCTATTACATATTCATGAGCATGCACTCATACAGGGAGACCTACTAGGCAGCTATTACATATTCATGAGCATGCACTCATACAGGGAGACCTACTAGGCAGCTATTACATATTCATGAGCATGCACTCATACAGGGAGACCTACTAGACAGCTATTACATATTCATGAGCATGCACTCATACAGGGAGACCTACTAGGCAGCTATTACATATTCATGAGCATGCACTCATACAGGGAGACCTACTAGGCAGCTATTACATATTCATGAGCATGCACTCATACAGGGAGACCTACTAGGCAGCTATTACATATTCATGAGCATGCACTCATACAGGGAGACCTACTAGGCAGCTATTACATATTCATGAGCATGCACTCATACAGGGAGACCTACTAGGCAGCTATTACATATTCATGAGCATGCACTCATACAGGGAGACCTACTAGACAGCTATTACATATTCATGAGCATGCACTCGATACAGGGAGACCTACTAGGCAGCTATTACATATTCATGAGCATGCACTCATACAGGGAGACCTACTAGGCAGCTATTACATATTCATGAGCATGCACTCATACAGGGAGACCTACTAGACAGCTATTACATATTCATGAGCATGCACTCATACAGGGAGACCTACTAGGGCAGCTATTACATATTCATGAGCATGCACTCATACAGGGAGACCTACTAGGCAGCTATTACATATTCATGAGCATGCACTCATACAGGGAGACCTACTAGACAGCTATTACATATTCATGAGCATGCACTCATACAGGGAGACCTACTAGGCAGCTATTACATATTCATGAGCATGCAGCTCATACAGGGAGACCTACTAGGCAGCTATTACATATTCATGAGCATGCACTCATACAGGGAGACCTACTAGACATCTATTACATATTCATGAGCATGCACTCATACAGGGAGACCTACTAGGCAGCTATTACATATTCATGAGCATGCACTATACAGGGAGACCTACTAGACAGCTATTACATATTCATGAGCATGCACTCATACAGGGAGACCTACTAGACAGCTATTACATATTCATGAGCATGCACTCATACAGGGGAGACCTACTAGGCAGCTATTACATATTCATGAGCATGCACTCATACAGGGAGACCTACTAGGCAGCTATTACATATTCATGAGCATGCACTCATACAGGGAGACCTACTAGACAGCTATTACATATTCATGAGCATGCACTCATACAGGGAGACCTACTAGGCAGCTATTACATATTCATGAGCATGCACTCATACAGGGAGACCTACTAGACAGCTATTACATATTCATGAGCATGCACTCATACAGGGAGACCTACTAGGCAGCTATTACATATTCATGAGCATAGCACTCATACAGGGAGACCTACTAGACAGCTATTACATATTCATGAGCATGCACTCATACAGGGAGACCTACTAGGCAGCTATTACATATTCATGAGCATGCACTCATACAGGGAGACCTACTAGGCAGCTATTACATATTCATGAGCATGCACTCATACAGGGAGACCTACTAGGCAGCTATTACATATTCATGAGCATGCACTCATACAGGGAGACCTACTAGGCAGCTATTACATATTCATGAGCATGCACTCATACAGGGAGACCTACTAGGCAGCTATTACATATTCATGAGCATGCACTCATACAGGGAGACCTACTAGACAGCTATTACATATTCATGAGCATGCACTCATACAGGGAGACCTACTAGGCAGCTATTACATATTCATGAGCATGCACTCATACAGGGAGACCTACTAGACAGCTATTACATATTCATGAGCATGCACTCATACAGGGAGACCTACTAGGCAGCTATTACATATTCATGAGCATGCACTCATACAGGGAGACCTACTAGGCAGCTATTACATATTCATGAGCATGCACTCATACAGGGAGACCTACTAGACAGCTATTACATATTCATGAGCATGCACTCATACAGGGAGACCTACTAGGCAGCTATTACATATTCATGAGCATGCACTCATACAGGGAGACCTACTAGGCAGCTATTACATATTCATGAGCATGCACTCATACAGGGAGACCTACTAGGCAGCTATTACATATTCATGAGCATGCACTCATACAGGGAGACCTACTAGACAGCTATTACATATTCATGAGCATGCACTCATACAGGGAGACCTACTAGGCAGCTATTACATATTCATGAGCATGCACTCATACAGGGAGACCTACTAGACAGCTATTACATATTCATGAGCATGCACTCATACAGGGAGACCTACTAGACAACTATTACATATTCATGAGCATGCACTCATACAGGGAGACCTACTAGACAGCTATTACATATTCATGAGCATGCACTCATACAGGGAGACCTACTAGGCAGCTATTACATATTCATGAGCATGCACTCATACAGGGAGACCTACTAGGCAGCTATTACATATTCATGAGCATGCACTCATACAGGGAGACCTACTAGGCAGCTATTACATATTCATGAGCATGCACTCATACAGGGAGACCTACTAGACAGCTATTACATATTCATGAGCATGCACTCATACAGGGAGACCTACTAGGCAGCTATTACATATTCATGAGCATGCACTCATACAGGGAGACCTACTAGACAGCTATTACATATTCATGAGCATGCACTCATACAGGGAGACCTACTAGGCAGCTATTACATATTCATGAGCATGACTCATACAGGGAGACCTACTAGGCAGCTATTACATATTCATGAGCATGCACTCATACAGGGAGACCTACTAGGCAGCTATTACATATTCATGAGCATGCACTCATACAGGGAGACCTACTAGACAGCTATTACATATTCATGAGCATGCACTCATACAGGGAGACCTACTAGGCAGCTATTACATATTCATGAGCATGCACTCATACAGGGAGACCTACTAGACAGCTATTACATATTCATGAGCATGCACTCATACAGGGAGACCTACTAGGCAGCTATTACATATTCATGAGCATGCACTCATACAGGGAGACCTACTAGACAGCTATTACATATTCATGAGCATGCACTCATACAGGGAGACCTACTAGACAGCTATTACATATTCATGAGCATGCACTCATACAGGGAGACCTACTAGACAGCTATTACATATTCATGAGCATGCACTCATACAGGGAGACCTACTAGACAGCTATTACATATTCATGAGCACGCACTCATACAGGGAGACCTACTAGACAGCTATTACATATTCATGAGCATGCACTCATACAGGGAGACCTACTAGACAGCTATTACATATTCATGAGCATGCACTCATACAGGGAGACCTACTAGGCAGCTATTACATATTCATGAGCATGCACTCATACAGGGAGACCTACTAGGCAGCTATTACATATTCATGAGCATGCACTCATACAGGGAGACCTACTAGACAGCTATTACATATTCATGAGCATGCACTCATACAGGGAGACCTACTAGGCAGCTATTACATATTCATGAGCATGCACTCATACAGGGAGACCTACTAGGCAGCTATTACATATTCATGAGCATGCACTCATACAGGGAGACCTACTAGGCAGCTATTACATATTCATGAGCATGCACTCATACAGGGAGACCTACTAGGCAGCTATTACATATTCATGAGCATGCACTCATACAGGGAGACCTACTAGGCAGCTATTACATATTCATGAGCACGCACTCATACAGGGAGACCTACTAGACAGCTATTACATATTCATGAGCATGCACTCATACTGGGAGACCTACTAGACAGCTATTACATGTATATTCATGAGCACGCACTCATACAGGGAGACCTACTAGGCAGCTATTACATATTCATGAGCATGCACTCATACAGGGAGACCTACTAGACAGCTATTACATATTCATGAGCATGCACTCATACAGGGAGACCTACTAGGCAGCTATTACATATTCATGAGCATGCACTCATACAGGGAGACCTACTAGACCAGCTATTACATATTCATGAGCATGCACTCATACAGGGAGACCTACTAGACAGCTATTACATATTCATGAGCATGCACTCATACAGGGAGACCTACTAGGCAGCTATTACATATTCATGAGCATGCACTCATACAGGGAGACCTACTAGGCAGCTATTACATATTCATGAGCATGCACTCATACAGGGAGACCTACTAGACAACTATTACATATTCATGAGCATGCACTCATACAGGGAGACCTACTAGGCAGCTATTACATATTCATGAGCATGCACTCATACAGGGAGACCTACTAGACAGCTATTACATATTCATGAGCATGCACTCATACAGGGAGACCTACTAGGCAGCTATTACATATTCATGAACATGCACTCATACAGGGAGACCTACTAGGCAGCTATTACATATTCATGAGCATGCACTCATACAGGGAGACCTACTAGACAGCTATTACATATTCATGAGCATGCACTCATACAGGGAGACCTACTAGGCAGCTATTACATATTCATGAGCATGCACTCATACAGGGAGACCTACTAGACAGCTATTACATATTCATGAGCATGCACTCATACAGGGAGACCTACTAGGCAGCTATTACATATTCATGAACATGCACTCATACAGGGAGACCTACTAGGCAGCTATTACATATTCATGAGCATGCACTCATACAGGGAGACCTACTAGGCAGCTATTACATATTCATGAGCATGCACTCATACAGACAGGGAGACCTGTCATGACAAATTTGGTTCCCCCATATTTGGTTCCCCCTGGAACTTTTTCTTTAAAAAATATGTTCCCCCTGGAACTTGGAAAAAAAGTTCCCTCTTGAAAAATAATGGGCTAGGGCTAGGGCTAGGGCTAGGGCTAGGGTGGGAACAAAACTTTCAATAAGGGGGGAACAACTTTTGGGGGGGAACAAATTAAACGTTACAGACCTACTAGACAGCTATTACATATTCATGAGCATCACTCATACAGGGAGAGACCAACTACCAATATTTAAAGTAACTAAACTGTATGAGGTGCAGAGAATGAGGAGAGGGTGAATGCTCTCCCTGGGCAGTGGGATACAGATATATAACAAATGACAAATGATTTAAAATATATATATTTAAAAATACATTAGTTCAGCAGCTTCTATATACTGTGCCATACCAATGTACACGCACTTGCACAGAAGTCAACATATCGAGCTACATCTCTGCTTCCATTCATACAGTATATAGTATATATGTTGCAGTATTGATCGATTGGTTGAGTGCTATGTGACCTCTGGGCAGGTGATATTACCCCACCCTTACCCCAGCATATGCACCCTTACCAACATATGCATGTACAATGTGTCTGCTATATAGCATTTTGTCGATAAGAACACCAAAATTCTTGTATTGGAAACAAGTCGTACTCCCTGTCGTAGTTGTATCACTACGGAGAGCACGGAGTGAGCAGGTTTAGAAGGATTCGAGAAAGTAGTGTGCTGTGACAGCATGCAAGACGTTTCAAGTCAGTACAACAGTCTATATCATCTGGAAGTGGCCCACAGCTAATACTGACTTGAGTAAAAATGTAGCAAAACTCTCTCTCTATATATATATATATGTGTGTGTGTATGTGTATATATCACACATTTTGTACACTGATTGGAGACCCCGCCACTCTTTATCGGATAAATGAACACTCATTTTGTAAACATTAGAGACCATGCCACTCTTTATCGGATAAATGAACACTCATTTTGTAAACATTAGAGACCATGCCACTCTTTATCGGATAAATGAACACTCATTTTGTAAACATTACTTCACATTAGTTTTTTGTTGTTTCAATTTTACGAGAACATTTGATTTTTCGAGAATGTTTCTGATGTTCTGTGTCAGCACTGAGAGGTAAAGTAGCGATGGACTTATCCAGAAAAAAACTTGCATCTCATGACTGTGAGGTTTGTCCCTATTGCAAGAGGTACAGGGAAAACATAGGCCATGTATCATATGGTAAGGCAACATGAAGTTGCTCCACCATCAAGTTGCTCCACCATATGGTAAGGCATCATCAAGTAGCTATAGGATATGGTAAGGCATCATCAAGCAGGGGCGAACTAGGGCAAGGACAACATAAGAGGAACAGAGGAGAGTAATTCTAGGGCAAGGGCAACATGAGAGGAACATAGGGGAGCAACTCTATGGCAACAACAACATGAGAGGAACAGAGGAGAGCAACTCTAGGGCAAGGGCAACATGAGAGGAACAGAGGAGAGCAACTCTAGGGCAAGGACAACATAAGAGGAAAAGAGGAGAGCAACTCTAGGGCAAGGACAACATGAGAGGAACAGAGGAGAGCAACTCTAGGGCAAGGACAACATGAGAGGAACAGAGGAGAACAACTCTTGGGCAAGGACAACATGAGAGGAACAGAGGAGAGCAACTCTAGGGCAAGGACAACATGAGAGGAACAGAGGAGAGCAACTCTAGGGCAAGGACAACATGAGAGGAACAGAGGAGAGCAACTCTAGGGCAACCACAACATGAGAGGAACAGAGGAGAGCAACTCTAGGACAAGGAAAAGATGAGAGGAACAGAGGAGAGCAACTCCAGGGCAAGGACAACATGAGAGGAACAGAGGAGAGCAACTCCAGGGCAAGGACAACATGAGAGGAACAGAGGAGAGCAACTCTAGGGCAAGGACAACATGAGAGGAACAGAGGAGAGCAACTCTAGGGCAAGGACAACATGAGAGGAACAGAGGAGAGCAACTCTAGGGCAACCACAACATGAGAGGAACAGAGGAGAGCAACTCTAGGGCAAGGAAAAGATGAGAGGAACAGAGGAGAGCAACTCCAGGGCAAGGACAACATGAGAGGAACAGAGGAGAGCAACTCTAGGGCAACCACAACATGAGAGGAACAGAGGAGAGCAACTCTAGGGCAAGGACAACATGAGAGTGCTGCTCTACCAACTTTCACAGAACTCAACTATTTTCTAATAATAATATTTATGTTTGGCTTCCACCAAAACTTCGACACCCAATGTTTGAACATTAGAGGGACACAGTGGATACCTCAACCTGCTTTGTGCATGGATGGCCCAACAGGTCCGTAACTGTAAGAGTTCCCCAAAAATATATACAGTATATCGTGATTTGTTGCTCACAATTATTTTTTTGAGTCATGATATAGCATGCCCCAAGCTTTAACTCCGTATTGTTTCTTTACCCACAATGAGCATATGGCCCCATTACGACTGCACTCCTGGTGTAATATCCTAACCATACTGACACAAAGAACGGGCTTGCTCCTCTAATAGCTAGTTCGCACCACTTACTGTAACGTTGAGGATTCATTTTGGGATCGACCACAGTGGGTATGAGAGCTAGGCACAGTAAACCAAGAACACTAGCAACCACTATAGAACCTTTGCTATAATTTGGCATTGTCAGCAATTGTGTAACGATTGACATTTCTTGACCCTTTACCCACTATTATCTGACCCTTTACCCACTATTGTCTGTCCCTTTACCAACTATTGTCTGAACCTTTACTCCTGGGGCCGAAGATAAAAAGCTGTAAGAGGACGAAAATACTGTATTGAAGACACAAGATGTCTTCTGGACGCCCGAAAACCCTACCTTCTGTGTCTGTCCAAAGTGTTTCTGCTCGTCTTTTCCTCAGTAACTCACAAAAGTAAGCACATAGTGTAGTATAGAGCTAACCTTTTAGCACTTATGAGTTGAATACAGATTGTTATTTCAGAAAGCAAGATTCTGGTACATACACTTGCCAGAGGTGTCTGAAGAAGGGACATTATACCTACGAGTGCACTGGAAAAAGGAAGTACTTGTATCGACCATCAAGAACAAGGGAATTAAAAAAGAAGAAGTTGGAGCATGTGCAAGAGACTCCCGTCACATTAGTCAAGACCACCACGGAAAAGAAAGTGAAGCATAAAAAAAAGTGAGAATAGAGATATAGCTTTTAGTCGATTGCATTTGCTTTGAGTGTCTTCAAAAGCTTGTCAAAAAAGCAAACACCAGCTTCTCGGTTCTCGGTAGTCAATATGATCTTAACATTCAAAATTGAGGTCTTTCTGCTATATCCCTTGTATTATCTCTGTAGGAATAGAAGAAAATCTACAAGTGAAGAGAGCTCAAGCACGAACAGTTCCAGTGACGAAAACAGTTCTGCTTCCAGTGATGCTAGTGACAGTAGTGATAGCAGTGACTTTAGTGATGATAGTGACATTAGTGAGCAGAGTGGCAGCACTAACGACACATCGTCAGGCACCTCTGATAGCACTAATGATGATTCTTCCGACTCCTCAAGCGATTCATCATAATGATCGCAACAGCTTCTGACACTATCCTATACATGCATGTGAGATGGATCAATTGTTTTGATCGTAAATAAGGATGTACTTATTTTAAAACCACACCTCTTCCCATATCAAAACTAATTCACAAATGGCGACTTCTATTTTTACCAGCTTAAGATGCAGCTTTCTCTGTGCCTTCCTCAATGTGATTCTCAAGGTAAGGGCTTGTGTAGCCCTTAAGATGCAGCTTTCTCTGTGCCTTCCTCAATGTAATTCTCAAGGTAAGGGCTTGTGTAGTTAGGCTGATCAAGGTTGAGTGCATGCAGTGAGCTGGTCATCACATTCCAATTGGCTTTTTATTTTTGCTGTTATTGCAGTTAGATTTGGCAGCAATCGTCACGTCAGAATCCAATAATTTGACATGTATCATTCATATGTATATAGCCAGGATTAAATTACACAGTACATGTGTATCGTCTAAGAAAACATTCTGGGCCACCACTTTAAGGACCCTTCACAGCAAGCAGTGCTCAACATAGAAAAAAGCTCTCATATTCACCATGTGATTAGAATCGGGGCAAGACTGAGTCAATGACATGCACACAAAAATATTTTTTGTCTGCATGTGAATCTTGTACTATTTCTAGTGTTTGTATGTCATCTACTTCTGGAAGTAAAGGATCATTTGAAACAGTCGCCTACATTTTGCTCGAGGCCCTCCCCAGTCACAGTTATTTCATCCTGAACTTGCCAACAGCTTCCTTCATTTTGACCAGATTTCCAACCTACCAAAGTTTTGCTTGTATCGATGCATACGGAAGCTTTATGGTCAGGCACAAGTCGCCAATGACCAAGTGACTCGACAATGCAAGTGTGAGCTGAAGCTCCTTACCAAGATGCCAGTTTTTTAATGGGAGCCTTTTGGTGTTGTTCCCATTGATAATGTGCATATTATAAGTGCATGGGATATATACACACACTTCGCTTTAAAATTTAAAAAAATCAATTTCACACAACTCGGAATTTGACGCATAAAACACTTAACAAAAGTGGCTTTCTATTGAGCTAAGAGTAAAGAAGTTGGATTTGGCAAGTAAAGAAGAGAATGGAAGACAGAATGCTCTTCGGAAATCGAGGCCAGTTCTCTCACAAATTCATAAAAAATGACAACAGCGTAGAGAGTGTCTGTCGATACTTTCTTTCTCTTCTTTCTGCTCTTCCGCTGCATCCCTCCTTCTCCTGACCCACCTTTCCCCTTGCCACTTCCTCCCTCCTCCTTCATATTGGAAGAGAGGCCTGCCTGAGAGCTCCTTTTGCTCTTACTGTGGCCAGAAGAGGTAGACGGGGAGGACAGAGGAGCGGGAGATCCTGGTGAAGTGAAGGAGAGATCCACGTCTAGCCGCAAGTTGCTCGGTCGTATGTGTTTTGACCAGATCTGCCTGGCCACCGAGTCACGTGCATGCTGGTTCCTTATCTGTGCACGGTAAACCATCGTCTTGCGGGCACGACCCAACCTCTTCTCAAAATCATCCTCAGTCCTAGCATATTTGTCCACTGTCTGCTTCAGAAACTGCACCACCTGTAGAATTGCACAACACAAATAATAACTTTTTAAAATTATTATTATAATAATTTTTTTTGTTTTTTGTTTTTTTGTTTTTTTGCACACGTACAAAGAGGAGATTCGGGACGCCAGGCTTGAGGACCAGCTGGTGGTTGAGCAGAAGGGAGCGGAGGAGAGGCTGAGGGTAGTGAGCCAGACAGCTGAGTAGCTGTGTCATCAGAACATTGATGACAGGAGGGTGCTCCATCATGTCCATCAGCTTGTCCATCACAATCTTGAGAAAGAGACCCGTATTGTCTTCAAACTTGCACAGGGAGGAGAACTTCCCCATGCGGTTGGGAGACATCCTAGAGGAATTCACACCCCTTCTGGGTCTTCCTCCAGAAATAGTCCCAGATCTTCTTGATCCATGCCTTCCCGATTCTGACGATGCGATATTAGACAAGGGATCAGACACACCCTCGGCACTTACAATCTCGCACGCCAGAATCCCGGCAACCATCTTTGTCTCGCCCTCTTCATTCTTCATTACTTGGCTCTTTGTTACCAACGCTCTGCGAGAATGTAATTTGTTGTGTGCTCTAAGACTTGACGTTCTGACAACCTTAGCAGAAGCTAAAGTGGAAGCACGCGATCGAAACCTTCTCCAGTCATCCTCGTCATTGTCAACCCCCACAGAGGAACTCTCCTCTTCAGTTGTCACGCGAACTTCCACAGAAGACAAATCCTCCATCTCCAAAGACTTCGTCATCCTTCTGTTCTGTTCCTGCATCTCCAACATCTCCTTGGAGATTTCACACTTGTCATAAACGCTAGACCAGCATCGACATTTGATGACACGATCTCTGATGGCCTCCCTGGAAACGGTCAAGTAGTTGAAGTATGCCATCTCGGGAGTCACGTACTCAAACTGAAAGGTACTGGCAGAAGCAACGGCTGCAGAAGAACCAGTAGAGACTGGCTGGGAGAGGTTCTCTATTCCTTGTGCTTCATTGCCAGAGGTGGAGGTTATTCCAGCATGAGCAACAGAGGAGGAAATGCTGGACATGCTGACAAGACTACTCGTGCTGGCGTCGCTGTCGCTTCGACTCCGGGACATGGACTTGTGGTTTAGTAAAATACGGTCAAATGGGTTGGTGCCGTCAGATTGCTGTGGTGTGGGTGTGGGGAAAGGGAGGACAGGGAGGTTAGTGAGGGGAGCTTGAGGGGAGGTGGTTGGGTTGGTTGTCGTTGGTGTCGGCCGCACAAGGAAGTTATTGTTGAAGAGGGGAGTAGAAGTGAAATCTGGTAGAGGGGAAGGAGAGCACGATCGGGGAGAAGCCAGAAATTTGGACTTAATAGATGTCAGGAACATGTTCTCTGCTGCGATGCAGGAGGCAGGCAGGAGCTGCAAGAGCTTTCTTGCCGCTTGAGAGTAGACGTCGGACGAACCCACAATGGCTAGCTGGTTAGGCATGACATGATGTCCAGGTACGAGGAATCTAGCACACACACACAGCACCAAGATCATATACTAGAGCTTTCCCTATGAACCGACTCACTTCAATACCAGTTCTAAGATGATGTCTTCACAGTTCAGGTTCACCAGGACAATAAACAGCTCCAAAGTCACTGCACACAACTGCACCAACACATCCACAACAAGTAGGTGTAAATATAACTGCAACGAGAGTTAGCTTCAATCTAGAACTGAAAAACATCTGAAAGTGGCCTCTATATGGATAAGAGCAACTTTATCCCATCTCCCGGCAAATAAAAATACAATAACAAAAGCACAAAATGGCATTAACATCAGCACATGTTGGGGGGGTTGGGGGGATGACATGCACGACACACCACACATACATACACCTCAGTGAAGTGGCTGTGAACTCACCAGGTGGTTGGTTTTACTGATGTTCTGCACAAGTGAGCAGATGATGCTGCAGTCGTCATAACTACCCTGGAGGAGATGACAGAGGAAGGCACGCATCAGGGCCACATTAGAGATGTGCTGGAGAAAGATGGTCACGTAGGCCGTGGCAAACATCACTGCACTGTCAGAGGGCTGCGAGGAAGAGAAAGAAAATTAAACCAGCCAATCCACTTCTGTGGTATTGCTCCTCTCACTCGAGTGTTGTCTTAGTGTTTGCAAACACACCTAGAGATCTTGATTTTTCATGTTAGCTCCTAGTTAGATCTTGATTTTTCATGTTAGCTCCTAGTTAGATCTTGATTTTTTATGTTAGCTCCTAGTTAGATCTTGATTTTTCATGTTAGCTCCTAGTTAGATCTTGATTTCTCATGTTAGCTCCTAGTTAGATCTTGATTTCTCATGTTAGCTGTTAGCTCCTAGTTAGATCTTGATTTTTCATGTTAGCTCCTAGTGGTATTGTTGTGCCAAAAAAATAAGTCAGGGGTTCAAAATTGGCTTGCTCGGACTTTGTTGTCTGAAACGCAGCCCTGGCCCAAGCTCTGATTCTAGCACCCTTGGCTGGTTCTACCTTGGCCATGAGGTGACTGCTGCTAGTGGAGCTTAGACCCTCCCCACCAAACTTTGAGGAAGCCAAGCTGTTCAGTTTCTATGCCCTGTTGTACCCAACTAGGCACCTGAACTACATGTACGAGTGCCTAGGCCTGCTACGATGGGAGTCCATGCCTAGGCACCCAATACCACCTGGAAGCTTGTTCTTAATGGCAATACTCACATTCAGTTAAACATTAGTCCTGTGCACCACTTTTAGCCCAGACAATATTAGCAACAGTACTCCTAGTCCTAGTGATAGCCCCAGACCTCAGCCCTAGTGGTGCCCCCAGACCTAGTGGCAGTCTCAACTAGTGGTGTCCAACTCTAGTGGCACCCCAACTCTAGTGGTAACCCCAGCCCTAGTGGTGTCCCCAGAGCTAGTGGTGACCCCAGGCCTAGTGGCCTCAGTTTTAGTGGTGCTCCCAGACCTAGAGGCAGCCCCAACTCTAGTCCAGCCTCAAACCTCCCCAGACCCATTGGCGGCCCCAACTCTACTGGTGTCCAACTCTAGTGGTGCCCCAACTCTAGTGGTACCCCAGTCCTAGTGGTAACCCAGTCCTAGTGGTAGCCCCAACTCTAGTGGTAGCCCCAGTCCTAGTGGTAGCCCCAGTCCTAGTGGTAGCCCCAGTCCTAGTGGTGGCCCCAGTCTTAATGGTAGTCGTAGACTTAACCTCACTTGCAGTAGAGCAGCCCCCATAACTTGCTGTAGGAATCCGTCCCTGACCAGGCAAAGCATCGTGTTACAAACCAACTTGGGAGCCATCTAAGGAAGAGGTCACCACAAGAACCATTACAGTATTACTACTACATCACAACATAACTGACTGCATGCACTAGAAGACCGTCGCCAAACACCATTTGACCACAAACATAATTAGTCCCAGTGGGCCAGCCCCTTTGACCTCTGAACTGCTGATGCTGGAGGGAAAGATTAGTGTACATTAGAGTCTTGTCCAGAATATTCAGGATCTGGCATCCCAATCAGATAGCAAACTTTACAAACGTCAAACATACACATATCATGCCCAGAAGTTATCATTGCAGACATATATATAGTATGCGCTCTAAGCGTAGGTGATAGTGAGCTAGAATTTGGATTCCTCAAGCATATAGCATGCTTCAGCGATATGAACACACAGCATGCTTCAGCACTATGAACACACAGCATGCTTCAGCACTATGAACACACAGCATGCTTCAGCACTATGAACACACAGCATGCTTCAGCACTATGAACACACAGCATGCTTCAGCACTATGAACACACAGCATGCTCCAGCACTATGAACACACAGCATGCTTCAGCACTATGAACACACAGCATGCTCCAGCACTATGAACACACAGCATGCTTCAGCACTATGAACACACAGCATGCTTCAGCACTATGAACACACAGCATGCTTCAGCACTATGAACACACAGCATGCTTCAGCACTATGAACACACAGCATGCTTCAGCACTATGAACACATGAGCATGCTTCAGCACTATGAACACACAGCATGCTTCAGCACTATGAACACACAGCATGCTTCAGCACTATGAACACACAGCATGCTTCAGCACTATGAACACATGAGCATGCTTCAGCACTATGAACACACAGCATGCTTCAGCACTATGAACACATGAGCATGCTTCAGCACTATGAACACACAGCATGCTTCAGCACTATGAACACACAGCATGCTTCAGCACTATGAACACACAGCGTGCTTCAGCACTATGAACACACAGCATGCTTCAGCACTATGAACACACAGCATGCTTCAGCACTATGAACACACAGCATGCTTCAGCACTATGAACACACAGCATGCTCCAGCACTATGAACACACAGCATGCTTCAGCACTATGAACACACAGCATGCTTCAGCACTATGAACACACAGCATGCTTCAGCACTATGAACACACAGCATGCTTCAGCACTATGAACACACAGCATGCTTCAGGACTATGAACACACAGCATGCTTCAGCACTATGAACACACAGCATGCTTCAGCACTATGAACACACAGCATGCTTCAGCACTATGAACACACAGCATGCTTCAGCACTATGAACACACAGCATGCTTCAGCACTATGAACACACAGCATGCTTCAGCACTATGAACACACAGCATGCTTCAGCACTATGAACACACAGCATGCTCCAGCACTATGAACACACAGCATGCTCCAGCACTATGAACACACAGCATGCTTCAGCACTATGAACACACAGCATGCTTCAGCACTATGAACACACAGCATGCTTCAGCACTATGAACACACAGCATGCTTCAGCACTATGAACACACAGCATGCTTCAGCACTATGAACACACAGCATGCTTCAGCACTATGAACACACAGCATGCTCCAGCACTATGAACACACAGCATGCTTCAGCACTATGAACACACAGCATGCTTCAGTACTATGAACACACAGCATGCTTCAGCACTATGAACACACAGCATGCTTCAGTACTATGAACACACAGCATGCTTCAGCACTATGAACACACAGCATGCTCCAGCACTATGAACACATGAGCATGCTTCAGCACTATGAACACACAGCATGCTTCAGCACTATGAACACACAGCATGCTTCAGCACTATGAACACACAGCATGCTTCAGCACTATGAACACACAGCATGCTTCAGCACTATGAACACATGAGCATGCTTCAGCACTATGAACACACAGCATGCTTCAGCACTATGAACACACAGCATGCTTCAGCACTATGAACACATGAGCATGCTTCAGCACTATGAACACACAGCATGCTTCAGCACTATGAACACACAGCATGCCAGCACTATGAACACATGAGCATGCTTCAGTACTATGAACACACAGCATGCTTCAGCACTATGAACACACAGCATGCTCCAGCATTATGAACACACAGCATGCTTCAGCACTATGAACACACAGCATGCTTCAGCACTATGAACACACAGCATGCTTCAGCACTATGAACACACAGCATGCTCCAGCACTATGAACACACAGCATGCTTCAGCACTATGAACACATGAGCATGCTTCAGCACTATGAACACATGGGCATGCTCCAGCACTATGAACACATGAGCATGCTCCAGCACTATGAACACACAGCATGCTTCAGCACTATGAACACACAGCATGCTTCAGCACTATGAACACACAGCATGCTTCAGCACTATGAACACACAGCATGCTTCAGCACTATGAACACACAGCATGCTCCAGCACTATGAACACACAGCATGCTCCAGCACTATGAACACACAGCATGCTTCAGCACTATGAACACACAGCATGCTTCAGCACTATGAACACACAGCATGCTTCAGCACTATGAACACACAGCATGCTTCAGCACTATGAACACATGAGCATGCTTCAGCACTATGAACACACAGCATGCTTCAGCACTATGAACACACAGCATGCTTCAGCACTATGAACACACAGCATGCTTCAGCACTATGAACACATGAGCATGCTTCAGCACTATGAACACACAGCATGCTCCAGCACTATGAACACACAGCATGCTTCAGCACTATGAACACACAGCATGCTTCAGCACTATGAACACACAGCATGCTTCAGCACTATGAACACATGAGCATGCTTCAGCACTATGAACACACAGCATGCTTCAGCACTATGAACACATGAGCATGCTTCAGCACTATGAACACTCCAGCACTATGAACACACAGCATGCTTCAGCACTATGAACACATGAGCATGCTTCAGCACTATGAACACACAGCATGCTTCAGCACTATGAACACACAGCATGCTTCAGCACTATGAACACATGAGCATGCTTCAGCACTATGAACACACAGCATGCTTCAGCACTATGAACACATGAGCATGCTCCAGCACTATGAACACACAGCATGCTTCAGCACTATGAACACACAGCATGCTCCAGCACTATGAACACAGAGCATGCTTCAGCACTATGAACACACAGCATGCTCCAGCACTATGAACACACAGCATGCTTCAGTACTATGAACACACAGCATGCTCCAGCACTATGAACACACAGCATGCTTCAGCACTATGAACACACAGCATGCTTCAGCACTATGAACACACAGCATGCTCCAGCACTATGAACACACAGCATGCTTCAGCACTATGAACACACAGCATGCTTCAGCACTATGAACACACAGCATGCTCCAGCACTATGAACACACAGCATGCTTCAGCACTATGAACACACAGCATGCTTCAGCACTATGAACACACAGCATGCTTCAGCACTATGAACACACAGCATGCTTCAGCACTACGAACACACAGCATGCTTCAGCACTATGAACACACAGCATGCTTCAGCACTATGAACACACAGCATGCTTCAGCACTATGAACACACAGCATGCTTCAGCACTATGAACACACAGCATGCTTCAGTACTATGAACACACAGCATGCTTCAGCACTAATGAACACACAGCATGCTTCAGCACTATGAACACATGAGCATGCTTCAGCACTATGAACACACAGCATGCTTCAGCACTATGAACACACAGCATGCTTCAGCACTATGAACACACAGCATGCTTCAGCACTATGAACACATGAGCATGCTTCAGCACTATGAACACACAGCATGCTCCAGCACTATGAACACTCCAGCACTATGAACACACAGCATGCTTCAGCACTATGAACACACAGCATGCTCCAGCACTATGAACACACAGCATGCTTCAGCACTATGAACACACAGCATGCTTCAGCACTATGAACACACAGCATGCTTCAGCACTATGAACACATGAGCATGCTCCAGCACTATGAACACACAGCATGCTTCAGCACTATGAACACATGAGCATGCTTCAGCACTATGAACACACAGCATGCTTCAGTACTATGAACACACAGCATGCTTCAGCACTATGAACACACAGCATGCTTCAGCACTATGAACACACAGCATGCTTCAGTACTATGAACACACAGCATGCTTCAGCACTATGAACACACAGCATGCTTCAGCACTATGAACACATGAGCATGCTTCAGCACTATGAACACACAGCATGCTTCAGTACTATGAACACACAGCATGCTTCAGTACTATGAACACACAGCATGCTTCAGCACTATGAACACACAGCATGCTTCAGCACTATGAACACACAGCATGCTTCAGCACTATGAACACACAGCATGCTTCAGCACTATGAACACACAGCATGCTTCAGCACTATGAACACACAGCATGCTTCAGCACTATGAACACACAGCATGCTTCAGTACTATGAACACACAGCATGCTTCAGCACTATGAACACACAGCATGCTTCAGCACTATGAACACACAGCATGCTTCAGCACTATGAACACACAGCATGCTTCAGCACTATGAACACACAGCATGCTTCAGCACTATGAACACATGAGCATGCTCCAGCACTATGAACACACAGCATGCTTCAGCACTATGAACACACAGCATGCTCCAGCACTATGAACACATGAGCATGCTCCAGCACTATGAACACACAGCATGCTTCAGCACTATGAACACACAGCATGCTTCAGCACTATGAACACACAGCATGCTTCAGCACTATGAACACACAGCATGCTTCAGCACTATGAACACACAGCATGCTTCAGCACTATGAACACACAGCATGCTTCAGCACAGCATGCTTCAGCACTATGAACACACAGCATGCTTCAGTACTATGAACACACAGCATGCTTCAGTACTATGAACACACAGCATGCTTCAGCACTATGAACACACAGCATGCTTCAGCACTATGAACACACAGCATGCTTCAGCACTATGAACACACAGCATGCTTCAGCACTATGAACACACAGCATGCTTCAGCACTATGAACACATGAGCATGCTTCAGCACTATGAACACACAGCATGCTTCAGCACTATGAACACACAGCATGCTTCAGCACTATGAACACACAGCATGCTTCAGCACTATGAACACACAGCATGCTTCAGCACTATGAACACACAGCATGCTCCAGCACTATGAACACACAGCATGCTTCAGCACTATGAACACACAGCATGCTCCAGCACTATGAACACACAGCATGCTTCAGCACTATGAACACACAGCATGCTTCAGCACTATGAACACACAGCATGCTTCAGCACTATGAACACACAGCATGCTTCAGCACTATGAACACACAGCATGCTTCAGCACTATGAACACATGAGCATGCTTCAGCACTATGAACACACAGCATGCTTCAGCACTATGAACACACAGCATGCTTCAGCACTATGAACACACAGCATGCTTCAGCACTATGAACACACAGCATGCTTCAGCACTATGAACACACAGCATGCTTCAGCACTATGAACACACAGCATGCTTCAGCACTATGAACACACAGCATGCTTCAGCACTATGAACACACAGCATGCTTCAGTACTATGAACACACAGCATGCTTCAGCACTATGAACACACAGCATGCTTCAGCACTATGAACACACAGCGTGCTTCAGCACTATGAACACACAGCGTGCTTCAGCACTATGAACACACAGCATGCTTCAGCACTATGAACACACAGCATGCTTCAGCACTATGAACACATGAGCATGCTTCAGCACTATGAACACACAGCATGCTTCAGCACTATGAACACACAGCATGCCAGCACTATGAACACATGAGCATGCTCCAGCACTATGAACACACAGCATGCTTCAGCACTATGAACACATGAGCATGCTTCAACACTATGAACACACAGCATGCTTCAGCACTATGAACACATGAGCATGCTTCAGCACTATGAACACATGAGCATGCTTCAGCACTATGAACACATGAGCATGCTTCAGCACTATGAACACATGAGCATGCTTCAGCACTATGAACACACAGCATGCTTCAGCACTATGAACACACAGCATGCTTCAGCACTATGAACACACAGCATGCTTCAGCACTATGAACACACAGCATGCTTCAGTACTATGAACACACAGCATGCTTCAGCACTATGAACACACAGCATGCTTCAGCACTATGAACACACAGCATGCTTCAGCACTATGAACACATGAGCATGCTTCAGCACTATGAACACACAGCATGCTTCAGCACTATGAACACATGAGCATGCTTCAGCACTATGAACACACAGCATGCTTCAGCACTATGAACACACAGCATGCTTCAGCACTATGAACACACAGCATGCTTCAGCACTATGAACACACAGCATGCTTCAGCACTATGAACACATGAGCATGCTTCAGCACTATGAACACACAGCATGCTTCAGCACTATGAACACACAGCATGCTTCAGTACTATGAACACACAGCATGCTTCAGCACTATGAACACACAGCATGCTTCAGCACTATGAACACACAGCATGCTTCAGCACTATGAACACATGAGCATGCTTCAGCACTATGAACACACAGCATGCTTCAGTACTATGAACACACAGCATGCTTCAGTACTATGAACACACAGCATGCTTCAGCACTATGAACACACAGCATGCTCCAGCACTATGAACACACAGCATGCTTCAGCACTATGAACACACAGCATGCTTCAGCACTAAAGGTTGGTTCACAACACGACGCTGGCCGAGCATTGCATTGCATTGCGTATTGTCAATTGACCTTTGATCCAAGCCACCGCTGACACGCGATGTTCTGATTGGTCCGACGCTACATTTCAGACGCTGAATTAGAAAAAGTTCTAATCCAGCGTCTGAAATGCAGCGTCGGATCAATCAGTGTCCGTCTTTGTTGAGCGCGATTCAAGGGTCAAAGGTCAATTGACTACACGCAACACAACGCTCAGCCAGTGTCGTGTTGTGAACAAGCCTTAAGAACGAGGCTGCAGAGACCTCACAGCCTTGAAGGCTGAGAAGCAGCAAGACACTCAAGCCTTCTCAGATTCCTCCTATTCCTAATGTCCTTGGCTCAAATTTCACTAAGCTCTAGAACTGAGTTTGAGCCTAATTTTACATCAAACAACAAACACTCAAATAATTGCATGCACATATTTCTTAAATTATTTCTTAAATCAAACCCAACCTCTTCATACTAGGTATATTATTCCGCTGGGAAAATCATCTGCAGGCAGTTGTTCAGACCCTTTCCCTCCCACGTGTAGCGGTTCAGAGGTCACATGAGTTGGCTCGTGAACTATAGAGCATCATCACTGCCAACATCACCATAACAACTACGATCACTATCATGTACTATCGCCGCCACCATCACCAATATCAATCACCACCACCATCATTACCGTCACCTCAACCACAAGGCACCATCCACACCCTAACCATCACCTCCACCAGTACCTGGAGCACAGAGTTGCAGAAGTCCAGAGCCTGCACGAAGGTGCACACTTCAGGCACGGCAGCTGCAATGACAGGAAGTGGAGACTGCCACTCATCCACCACCAGGTCACGTGTACTGGGGAGGTCAGAGTACAGAGCACTTAACCCAGTTGCCAACACCTAAAGAGTATAAGAAGTGGCAGAAGTGAGTGGCTAGACTTCTTAAGAGTATGAGAGGTGGCAGAAGTGAGTGGCTAGACTTCTAAAGAGTATGAGAGGTGGCAGAAGTGAGTGGCTAGACTTCTAAAGAGTATGAGAGGTGGCAGAAGTGAGTGGCTAGACTTCTAAAAAGTATGAGAGGTGGCAGAAGTGAGTGGCTAGACTTCTAAAGAGTATGAGAGGTGGCAGAAGTGAGTGGCTAGACTTCTAAAGAGTATGAGAGGTGGCAGAAGTGAGTGGCTAGACTTCTAAAGAGTATGAGAGGTGGCAGAAGTGAGTGGCTAGACTTCTAAAGAGTATGAGAGGTGGCAGAAGTGAGTGGCTAGACTTCTAAAGAGTATGAGAGGTGGCAGAAGTGAGTGGCTAGACTTCTAAAGAGTATGAGATGTGGCAGAAATGAGTGGCTAGACTTCTAAAGAGTATGAGAGGTGGCAGAAGTGAGTGGCTAGACTTCTAAAGAGTATGAGAGGTGGCAGAAGTGAGTGGCTAGACTTCGGTCTGACTGGCTCATCATCTAATTAATAACAAAAATCTGCATGTGTCCCTCCCCCCATTAACGAAAGTAATTTAACAAAGTAAACGCCTCAGCCATATAATACATAGCATCATCATTGCCAGCTTTATAATACATAGCATCATCATTGCCAGCTATATAATACATAGCATCATCATTGCCAGCTATATAATACATAGCATCATCATTGCCAGCTATATAATACATAGCATCATCATTGCCAGCTATATAATACATAGCATCATCATTGCCAGCTATATAATACATAGCATCATCATTGCCAGCTATATAATACATAGCATCATCATTGCCAGCTATACATAGCATCATCATTGCCAGCTATATAATACATAGCATCATCATTGCCAGCTATATAATACATAGCATCATCATTGCCAGCTATATAATACATAGCATCATCATTGCCAGCTATATAATACATAGCATCATCATTGCCAGCTATATAATACATAGCATCATCATTGCCAGCTATATAATACATAGCATCATCATTGCCAGCTATATAATACATAGCATCATCATTGCCAGCTATATAATACATAGCATCATCATTGCCAGCTATATAATACATAGCATCATCATTGCCAGCTATATAATACATAGCATCATCATTGCCAGCCATATAATACATAGCATCATCATTGCCAGCCATATAATACATAGCATCATCATTGCCAGCTATATAATACATAGCATCATCATTGCCAGCTATATAATACATAGCATCATCATTGCCAGCTATATAATACATAGCATCATCATTGCCAGCTATATAATACATAGCATCATCATTGCCAGCTATATAATACATAGCATCATCATTGCCAGCTATATAATACATAGCCATCATCATTGCCAGCCATATAATACATAGCATCATCATTGCCAGCTATATAATACATAGCATCATCATTGCCAGCTATATAATACATAGCATCAT
Organism: Cladorhizidae sp. MBARI D1340-BT2; assembly: GCA_028752905.1. Lineage (NCBI taxonomy): Eukaryota > Metazoa > Porifera > Demospongiae > Poecilosclerida > Cladorhizidae > Cladorhizidae sp. MBARI D1340-BT2. Next base: position 8,106,744 of record JAQNBH010000017.1, read on the forward strand.
CATTGCCAGCCATATAATACATAGCATCATCATTGCCAGCTATATAATACATAGCATCATCATTGCCAGCTATATAATAATACATAGCATCATCATTGCCAGCTATATAATACATAGCATCATCATTGCCAGCCATATAATACATAGCATCATCATTGCCAGCTATAATTATAATACATAGCAAGCTATATAATACATAGCATCATCATTGCCAGCTATATAATACATAGCATCATCATTGCCAGCTATATAATACATAGCATCATCATTGCCAGCCATATAATACATAGCATCATCATTGCCAGCTATAATTATAATACATAGCATCATCATTGCCAGCTATATAATACATAGCATCATCATTGCCAGCTATATAATACATAGCATCATCATTGCCAGCTATATAATACATAGCATCATCATTGCCAGCTATGTAATACATAGCATCATCATTGCCAGCTATATAATACATAGCATCATCATTGCCAGCTATATAATACATAGCATCATCATTGCCAGCTATATAATACATAGCATCATCATTGCCAGCTATATAATACATAGCATCATCATTGCCAGCTATATAATACATAGCATCATCATTGCCAGCTATATAATACATAGCATCATCATTGCCAGCTATATAATACATAGCATCATCATTGCCAGCTATATAATACATAGCATCATCATTGCCAGCTATATAATACATAGCAGCTATATAATACATAGCATCATCATTGCCAGCTATATAATACATAGCATCATCATTGCCAGCTATATAATACATAGCATCATCATTGCCAGCTATACATAGCATCATCATTGCCAGCTATATAATACATAGCATCATCATTGCCAGCTATATAATACATAGCATCATTGCCAGCTATATAATACATAGCATCATCATTGCCAGCTATATAATACATAGCATCATCATTGCCAGCTATATAATACATAGCATCATCATTGCCAGCTATATAATACATAGCATCATCATTGCCAGCTATATAATACATAGCATCATCATTGCCAGCTATATAATACATAGCATCATCGTTGCCAGCTATATAATACATAGCATCATCATTGCCAGCTATATAATACATAGCATCATCATTGCCAGCTATATAATACATAGCATCATCATTGCCAGCTATATAATACATAGCATCATCATTGCCAGCTATATAATACATAGCATCATCATTGCCAGCTATATAATACATAGCATCATCATTGCCAGCTATATAATACATAGCATCATCATTGCCAGCTATATAATACATAGCATCATCATTGCCAGCTATATAATACATAGCATCATCATTGCCAGCTATATAATACATAGCATCATCGTTGCCAGCTATATAATACATAGCATCATCGTTGCCAGCTATATAATACATAGCATCATCATTGCCAGCTATATAATACATAGCATCATCATTGCCAGCTATATAATACATAGCATCATCATTGCCAGCTATATAATACATAGCATCATCATTGCCAGCTATATAATACATAGCATCATCATTGCCAGCTATATAATACATAGCATCATCATTGCCAGCTATATAATACATAGCATCATCATTGCCAGCTATATAATACATAGCATCATCATTGCCTATCTATTTATCATATCTTGAAAAAGGAATGGTCACATTCACACTTGCCAGAACAGTCACATGGAATGGCCAGGTTCATAAAAAGTCACATGGCATGGCCAGGTTCATGAGCAGTCACATGCAGTCACATGACAGGGACAGGTTCATAAACAGTCACATGACCGGGACAGGTTCATAAACAGTCACATGGCATGGCCAGGTTCATAAACAGTCACATTACAGGGACAGGTTCATAAACAGTCACATGGCATGACCAGGTTCATGAGCAGTCACATAACAGGGACAGGTTCATGAACAGTCACATGACAGGGACAGGTTCATAAACAGTCACATGGCATAGCCAGGTTCATGAAAAGTCACATGACAGGGACAGGTTCATAAACAGTCACATGGCATAGCCAGGTTCATGAAAAGTCACATGACAGGGACAGGTTCATAAACAGTCACATGGCATGACCAGGTTCATGAGCAGTCACATAACAGGGACAGGTTCGTGAAGTCACATGACATGGTCAGGTTCATGAACAATCACGTAACGGGACAGACTCATGAAAACTAGATTAACAGAAAGAAGATCCACTGCAGGCTTAGGACACATTATTCGCAGGAGGGTTTCCAAGGGTAAATTATGTACTTTAGCAGGCTTTGCAGTTTTGCTTCACAGTGCTCTACCTAACTTGCCAGCACCATGCATGCAGAAAGCAGGGTTGTGTAATCAATATTAGGTGCAATTGAAAAAGAAGAAAAAATCGTCTTTACGGAGCTGTTTAAGTCACGAAGTTTTCTCATCAAGCAGGGTCAGATCTGTAGAGCTAGTTCACTCTAATTCAGGCAATTATAGATACTCTCAATGAACTTTCAGTTGACATAAATAACCTTCTCCATAATCAACTTCAAATTGACGTTTCGACTGGATGCTCTAGCCTTCATCAGGAATAAGAGATCTCATTATTCCTGATGAAGGCTAGAGCATTCTAGTCGAAACTTCGAGAGAATACAATTTGAAGTTGATTATTTGAGAAGGATATTGTAAAATTATAGACACACCTATTTGAGGTCTCTATGGTTCATACAGCTCTAGTTGTTGACCGTTCCAGGTTTTCAAAGTTATCACCGCAGAGCCAGAGGTACTAGGATTTCAGGTCATGCATTGCAGGATGTATGTTCTCTGATCAACTTGGGAGGATGGGTGGATGGAGTGGGGGAGCTTTTCCAGTACAAATGAAGGGAATCTGAATATGCAACAAGCTGATGTCTTAGGAAATAAGAGGAGATACGTTCTGCATGTTCTGTTTGAGCTGTGAAGATGGCCCATCCCCGACACAGGGAGAACTGAGCTTTGAATCCTTAGCTTCTACTTTTCATGCTAATAGTCCAATTGCCAAGAACTGATCACATACACAACACCATTATTAGGTCCATGTCCCCATAGCTGGCCCTCGTGGGGAGGTAAGAGGCAAGTTGCACGACAACATTATTAGGTGCATGCCCATAGATGCCCTCGTGGGGAGGTAAGAGGCAAGTTGCACGACAATATTATTAGGTACATGCCCATAGATGCCCTCGTGGGGAGGTAAGAGGCAAGTTGCACGACAACATTATTAGGTCCGTGTCCCATGTAGCTGGCCCTCGTGGGGAGGTAAGAGGCTAGTTGTTCTCAATGCCACAGTAGTGGTGACAGTTGATCAATACACATTTGTAGTCTACAGGTGCAAGTGCACGCATCCTTTCGAGAAGAGTCTGCATCGATTTTATTTCATGGGAAGTATAAGCTAAAAACTTAAAGCTCAGTTCTCCCTCCTGTGGATGGGCCAGCTTCCCAGTTCAATATATCAATTCTTTTTTTCTCTTTTTTTTTTTGCCGGAGACTGCATCCATAATCGAATTTAGAATGATAGCGTTCCCAGACCCTTTACCGAAAGGGCAACTACACATTACAATTATAGTGGAGAAACCGTTGGTCCGCCATAAATACCAATTAACAGCCAATTTGCAGAGAATTTGCAGAGGAGACTAATAATTATGTTGAATCCGAATTTCAACACCAGCATGAAGTTGGTAACGAAGTTGGCATATTCAGAACTTCAATTACTCATTTGGCAAATATGGTAAGGTCTTGTGGCAAGCCCCCACCACAATGCACACATTGTCAACTGTCAAGCACTTAAGGCGAGTCTAGCACTGTGTACATAGGGAAATGGAATGCGTCTATGTAACTTTCCTATCCCCAATCAAATCCAATAAAATCTACACCATACACATACTTCATATATAACATTCTTATAAGATGTCACTCAAGGAGAATCTATTAATCCACACTCCAGCTGCACACATATTCGAACATAAATTGTTCATGAAAGCTTGTGTAAATTGCAATATAACCAAGGACTATCCACACCTTACCTGACAGAAATTACATTCAGAGGCAATGAAGTGAGTGAGATGGGAGTCTGGTAGCTGATCAGCGAGGGAGAGACAAAGGAGAATGGCATCCCTTGCTCGGTTTCCAACTTCTCCGCTGCTATGCAGATGGGGGATGAGCTGTGTAAAGACCAGAAATCGAGACTGCATGTAGACCTGGGATTCAATGAAGAAGAGATCGAGGAGCGACTGGTTCTCCTGCATCAGAATGCACATGGCATGGAGGAGGGGCACCATAGATATCTCTATCTCCCTGTCTTTCGTCCCTTCACAGGCACGGAGGAGCTTACTGATCGGACGGAGGATCTGCTGGTGAATGAGGATGGGCTGAGAGGAGCGAGCAAGCACTTCGGCAAAGAAGCATAGCAACATGATGCGTACTTCCTTGGCATACACTCTCTGTCTCGTGCTGAACATGTAGACATTCTCTATCATGTTCTCGCTCAAAACGTATTGGAGACAAGGCCCTATCTGGCCACTGTATTCTGGTGTGTCCTTCACCAGCAGTCTCTCTATGCTCGACAGTTGTTCTCTTAGCTCCTCCATGGCAAAGGGGTCCATGGCATGCGAGTGCAAAATAGCATTAATCTCCTTCCACGACCGTTCCAGTTGCTGCACAGCCAACCTGCTCCCTTCCTCGACATTGCCACGAGAGTGCTCCGGAAGGTCGTTTTGAAAGTTATCGTCGAAAGGGTTGAGACTTTTCACCTTACTATTGCTCGGTGGCACTTGAATTAGTACAGTATGGCCCTCCATATCTCCCTTCTAACCTGCAGCACTGAAGTAGTAGGCGTGGACTCATTCTCCTCTGAGGCTACGCCTACTTCTATCACATGCCTGCGAAAACCTAGTATATTGTCGACGAGTTCACGCCCACTACTCCTAAAACTCGTACAGCTACATTGATGGACATGAGGAATGGCCAGTCTTGATATCAAGTTGAAGAAGGCCAACAAAGTGTACAAGGAAGGGGACCTGGTGAAAGGAGTGGTGTTGGTTAACTCCAAAGGGGACTTGAATCACAATGGCCTATCGCTCACCATGGAAGGCTCCGTCAATCTCCAGCTGAGCGCGAAAAGCGTGGGCGTCTTTGAAGCTTTCTATAATTCATTGAAGCCGATCCAGCTTGTCCAGTACAACATAGAGCTAATCAAGCCAGGAAAAATACCTTATGGGACTACCGAGATACCATTCGAGATGCCTCTACGTGCTAAGAGCAACAAAAAGCTTCATGAAACATATCATGGCGTCTTTGTGAACATCATGTACACCTTGAAGGCAGACATGAAAAGACCCATGTTGAGCAAGGACTTGCAGAAAATCTCAGAATTCATAGTGGAATACTCCAGCAGCGAGAAGGTAGTAGATAAGCCTGTCGAGTTCACTTCGTCTCCATCCAGCCTGGAAAACATTAATAAGCAAACCAATGTCCCAGACTTCCTCATCCGTGGCAAAATCGACAGTGTAAACTGCTGCATTAAAAAACCTTTTTCAGGAGAGGTGATCGTTGAGAAATCATCCATCCCCATCAGATCAATTGAGCTTCAGCTGGTGCGCGTAGAAACGTGTGGGTGTGCTGAGGGATTTGCCCGGGACCCCACAGAGATCCAGAACATTCAGCTTGCAGATGGAGATGTATGTCGGGGCCTTACCATCCCCATCTACATGGTATTTCCCCGGCTCTTCACATGCCCTACACTCACCACCAGCAACTTCAAGATCGAGTTTGAGGTGAATGTTGTTGTGATATTTCAGGACGACCACTTGGTAACAGAGAACTTCCCCATAACACTCACAAGAGAATAAATGCAGACCATTGTTGTGGTAGATAAATATACAGCCAAGTATGAATGTATTACACACATATATGGAGTTTTGTTCAATGTGCATAAAATAGTTAGCAAAATAAGTAATAATAAAGCAATAATAAAAATAGTTAATACAGCCATATGTACTTGGGTTCATTGTTATTTCTTCAAAGTTCGGAGTTTTGAATGGCTGAAGAGCATCCAAAGGTTAAGGTATGATCAGGTGGAATGAACAAGGTAGCGAAGTTATGAATTACTCAAACTTCACCTACATCTGAGCAAAAATTGTCGGAAGCATTTCATTGCAACTATTTTACCCCTCGATAGGATTTGGCATTAATAATTGGCACCTTCGGAGAATACACATGATCAACTACCTAGCTCTTGCCCTTGTACTGATAGAAAGAGCTGATAGAAAGAGCTGATAGAAAGAGGACAATGATTAGGCCATTAGATTCAACACTCATGTGCACTGGTTGCACAGTATCAGGGGGGAGGGGGAAGGGGGCATGTCTAAATAGGTGTTCCAACAAAATGCAAGGCAACAGCAGGATACTGTGTCTTTACCTCGTCTCTGGCTGTTGAAATCTGGGAAAGGACAATAGAAAACTGTTTAATGTTCACGCCCTAGTGTAAATGACGGGCATGACATAATTACTGTAAAAGAGCAACATACATCAACAAACCTTTTTTGAAGTGGGGGTGACTTCTTTCTTCACTATTTTTTTCTCCAGCTGGACATTGACGACAATAACCAGAATAATCATTCATTAACAGATGATACTTGTAATTGGGGTAGAAGCATTGGTTCACCTTCAACCCCCCCTCCCCCCCCCCAACCCCCCTCCAAAAGTGGTCTTCAAGGTTAAAGTACCTGTCAATGCACCAGCAAAATGTTTTGAGAGAAATGTGATATACACATCTGATTGCAATGTGTTGAAGCACTGCAACATATCAGACAGGTAATGATGGGCATGTCGAATTGGAGGGTGAGGGACCATTCATTCCCTCGACTTCAAAGGATTCTCATAGGGAAGGAAGAAGACAAAGAATTGAAATAAACCCTCCAGTTCCGTCATCATTGCCAATGTGGTTGGTTGGCCTTAGTGAGACATCAGACAGGTGTGGGTCAAGTCAACTGTCAGGGTCACTTCCAAATTCAATGTCAGGGTCATTTTCAAGCCAGGTGTATATAACGCTTAACATCACATCACACCAGGGCTAAGGATAAACTACTATCCACAATGACATCATCTGTTGTGTACTGCATTCATAGCAGCTGTGGGAAGGTGTACAACAGAACGACAAGGAGAAGGTTGGAGGCCCGGATTAAGGAACAAAAAGATGCCCACAGGAAAGGAGGAACTTGAGAAACCTATTACTTAGCACGCATGGAACCACCACCACCCAATCTTGAGGGAAGAACCTGGAGCCAACTGCTAAGGGAGGTGCACTGCACATCAACACCTCACCCATGAGGATCAGAGCTTCAGTTCTGATATATAGCTGGATCTCGACTTCCATAAAACCACGCCCATCATTATGTCCGATATATATTGCTGTGCTTCTGCATATAGTAATCAGACTCGTCTTGAATCATGTACAGCTTATGTGGCTTATTTGAAGTGGCTTATTTGAAGTGGTATTATTTATGTCAATATAAATAATACCTTCCATTGTGTAAATTGTTCCATTCAACCTGAAGACTCAATTCCGTTAATTTGAAACGGAGAATTTTTATTTAATATTAAAGAAAGATAATCTATTGGCTGCAATCCTTCTCCATGTACAAGTACATAACCTGTGTTGGGTCATTTGCTTGCAAGAATAGAAAAATGCTCTTCATGTTTTTCTAGCACACCCACTTCAATAACCCAGTATCTTTAGAACAAGTACACAGGCAGTTTTTGAAATTTGTATATGTATGTGTATATTTGGTGTATACAGATTAAAGCACACAGTCCAGATATTTCATCAAATCTTGAAAACTACTTGTTAAAATTCAAGATCTGTCTGACCTTACCAATTGTAGTACACATGCACTGTATGTTACCAATCACAAGCTTGTCTCCTCCCTAGCAAAAATTGCTACTTGATCCAATTTCAGAAAGCTGCAGTCCACATCACCAGCACGCTCCATGGTGGTGGCTATCTCAACCTCTAACAAACCCAAACTTTTGTGCACATACCACACAAATAGAACTTGCACTCGAAAATGCAGTCGAAAATGCAGTCTTCCAATTGTAGCACACCAACACGCAGTCGGTAAATTGCTTGCACTACACTAAAAATTTGCTGCATTCTTAAAGAAACCATTCTGTGCTTGCGGAATATCTGTGATGGTGGAATGGTCCGAGATTCATTGCTCAATGATGATCGAGTAGCAGCCTTAGCTGTTCCAGAAGCTACTTGCCAGCTGATGGGAGAGAGTAACAGTGATGAAGAAGATCCCTTCACCTCCCTGGAGGAGGATGAAGAAGAGATTGAACTGAACAAACTCCTTTGTTGACAATAATAGCGAACTCGGTAACTGACTGGAGCTAGCTCTATGTCTACGGTGTTTATAAACACAAACTCAATGACTGCAAAAAAAAAGAAGAGAAAAAAGAATGAACCAGCGCAATGCTTCTTTGATCAGAGGCAAAATGTTGGCCCTTTTTTTTTTGCAGTGCAAACATTATACCACAGGACTTGTGCGGCTGAGTAGTTGCAACTACGGTAGTTACGCTAAATAAATAGATGTCATGAATGATTATATTGGATATCGAGTTTGTGGGATTATTACTGTACAAAATGTCTGAACTGCATTTCAGCACTTCTTACAGGTGGTATACTCAATACCCATGCAATGGCTCAGTCGACGAGAGACCCATGTGATAGCTCCTTTAACCTTTGGACTGACACGGGGACATATAGATCCCAGAAATGGGCATGCTCAGTAGCATTTTCAGCAACACATACCGACATCTGTCAGTTGGTGATGATGATGCCTAGTCAGTGCTGTCCTTGCTCCATCTACTCCACAGTCGCCCCTGGATTCCACTTGTTCTCAAAGTAAGTCATTGAAGTTGCCTTGATATAAAAGGAGGACCATTTTATACCATACCAACTTCAATGGTGCTTCACTTGAAGCATAATTTGTTCAGGACATGAGTACATCTGGTGTGACTTTCACACTGTAGTACTTCCACATGGCAAGTTATGGAGAAACTTAAATACAACAGCACATCCTCAGGAAAAGTGGATTATTCATTCTGGTGGTGATTGGCCCCATGACAGCATTGATGATAAAAACAAGATAGTATGCATGTTTGATTCAAGTTAATTAGAAGCATTTAGGAGCTAATAATAGCACTTGATCTAGAATTGCTAATAGCACTCAATCCCGGAATTGTGAATAGCACTCAAGCAAATAGCACTCAATCTAGAATTGCCACTCAATCTAGAATTGTGAATACCACTCAATCTAGAATTGCTAATAGCACTCAATCCACAAAATCTAAAATTGCTAATAGCACTCAATCTAGAATTTAGAATAGCACTCAATCTAGAATTGGAATTATGAATAGCACTCGATCTATAGAATTGTGAATAGCCTCAATCTAGAATTGTGAATAGAACTCAATCAAGAATTATGAATAGCACTCAATCTAGAATTGTGAATAGTACATCATGTGTTTACAGTGGACTGAGTCCATGCCATTTTTTTATCTCAAGGAAGAAAATGACTTCTATTCACCAAAGATAAGGTATTTCATTAGGACTCACCAAAATTCCCTAGGTTCACTCGAGATTTGTCAACCTTGCCGGAGTAGTAATAAATGTGGTTACCATTTCTCAGGTCATAAATTTGAAAATAAACAAAATGCACTAAAGCTTATTTTTTGTGGTTAATTAGTCGAGCCCAAGTATAATGCCACGGATCTTAAATGCAATCCTTAGACTACTGAGAAATGAGAAATGTTTTTTTTAAATGCTTCTGCAAATCTGAATTGGTGGAAAACATTTTTCAGGGAGCATGGAATTTTGTATAAAAAAGTGTCCATTATATGCCATTTCATTCAGCTGGTACACCTGTGAGGACTAAATAAAGTATGAGGACATTTTGTCGTCAAGAATGCAATGCATTGAGTTGCAAGCCAAAGTGGAATGGAGCGGAATGGAGAGGGTGGGGAAATATTTTAAAAAATTACATTATGTACATTATTGATCTCGATCGTGATACAGGAAGTAGCTAGATACAGGAAGTAGCTAGGATATTATATACATCCTTTCAGATTCTGAACTGGTGCAAAGTGACGGCCCACTCAGATGTTCTCCAGATTCACTAAGACGATCACTTCCATTTAGCAAACTGGAAAGCAGTATCACACCTCCAGAGCTAGAGCACGCTGATGAATTGAGTAGCTATACCAGAATGAAACTCCCAATACTCCATCCTCAGCCATCTCTGATCTCAATTGCTCCATGTAAAATTGTCGTAGAATGCCACGGCAATCCTGGCCACGATTAATGATGAACATCTTTTCTTTGCACCAATGTCCCAGACAGATTATCTCCAAAGTGTTGAGGCAATCTTTACTTTCCTGTCAGCTATCACCCATGCAGCCATTCTCACTTGCCTGTGGAGGCCGTTTTCTTTGCTCAAGCTTCGTGTCGGCTGCCATATTCTCGGTCTTTCTCTTCACTACGACTACCATTCCTGGTTTGGGTGAGTGACACTTATTATAGGTTAACATACAGTGATTACACAGAAAGTACATATGCCACGAGCAGCAATATCAAATATTCCATCCAAGTCCACTATGAAGGCTCACTTTGCTTGCCAATTATGCAGGAAGTATGTCCTGCATAAAAGATACAGACAAGTGTCAATATTAAAGCGAGTGGTGTCAAGCAGCAAGTCTGGAGATACTCGCTCAGGACTTCTTTCAAACATTTCAATGTTAGTAAGTTGAAAAGTTATGTTGACACAATACTATGTGGCACTAAGACACCATTTCCAGTCACACAGTCACACAGAGCCTTCCAAGCAAGCGTGTTTGAAAAATCACCTTTCTATTGATGCACACACGACACACTTCAAACACTCTAAAGATGCTCACATTGATGTAAGTCAAGCAGTAGTAGAGCAGGCCATTCAGATGGCAGTGGTGAGAGGACACACACCACACAATGCAAGAGGTGTGGAGGATGAGAAGCTGAAGTGACAAAAAAGCTGGCTCCAAAGCATCTGCAGTTTCAAGGTGCTCCAGAATCTTGAGGCAAGAATACATAAACCTTTTTTACCTAATGTATGCATTCAGGCCAATTATCTAGTGAACTTTTTGTGAGCTCAAGGCAGCAGAAGCCATTACACCCGAGTATGCCAAGGCGGCTGTGTTATTAAGTGTTTTTTTAATATTTTATCTGGCCAGTCATAGCTGTGTCAGACAGCCTGACTCGATGTTGTTGACACTGCTCAAGGTCCTCTTCTCCCCCCCTGCATGTTCACACATCCTCACATTCTAGAGTTTGTTCAAGGATTTCCTTCTCACCTTTCCTTCTCACCTTCTCTGAATACCTTCTCTGTATCTTCCAAGAAAATTAGACAATAGCATATTGACGCATGCAGCAAGTGTTATAAGGCCTGTCCACACAGAACAAGTTAATACGTATTAGTCGCATCCACACTGAATTCGTGTGCATTAACGAGCATTGATCTGGTCCATATAAATAGGTTTGAGTCGGAAAAAATCAAATAGCTATGCGAGTGTGGGTAGAAAATAATTTCTTTCACGTGTCTTCACAATGGCTACAAGTTGGAACTTTGTGGCCAAACTAGCTAGAGAACTGTTGCTATGTTTTTCTGCATTTGTACTTCTTATGAAGTTTGTGCAGTCACAACCTTCGTTGGTTCTGCCTTTCCCTCAGCTCTCTCCTCTTTCTTTCTGCAGCAAATGTTTCTTGTGCATCTGTAGGTAGCAGATCAGCAAGAAAAGGATTTAAAAAAATAACTCCATCTCAACTACAGATACCCTACCCACACCAGCATATATATATACGATCCAATGCGTTTGCTCGACGGTCTTCTGGTGCATGCAGTCAGTATATGATTTTTGACCGACTCTCTCCTGACTTAGGTAGGCTTTGTATGGTCATGGGGAAATAATTCCATTCTCTCTGCATAGGACACACGACATGCAGATAGTGCCTCAAATGAAGATGGTTCCAACATAATCTTTAAACAAGGTCAGTCCCCCCCCCCCCCCAAACTTAAACTGCAATCTCCTTACTAATACAGGATTTGGGGAGAAGAGATGAATATTATCACGGCCATTATGGCTGTATGACACTCGCTGATCAAAACTCAGGAAGCTAGAGAAAGACATTTGCAGTTAGCTAATCGTTCTCACTGAAAAAAAATTTCTCACTGAAAAAAATTTCTCACTGAAAATAAATACACCCAATACCAATTTTCATAGTTAATACGTCAAGTTGGACAGAAACCCAACGCAGTCGTTACGACCTGGGACACACAACCTTGATAGGCACTGTAGTGCACAATAGTATAGAAGTAGTAAGAGTGAAGTGTACTAGAGCAATGTTCTATGGAGAAAACCAACGGAGATTTGGGGGTGTCTATGTGGACTACACTGCACTAGTTGACCACCTTGGGCTCAACCTCCTTGGGAGCATCGGGTAAATCCTTCCGCCTCTTCGAGTCGGAAATGTCCTTGTCATCAAGCCTCTCCTGTGATAACACAAATATCACAACAAGTGAATCAATTATGCAAGAACAAAGGCACAACTAGAATTAATAATTATAAATTTAAAAACAAACAACTATAATTATTGGATTGACTTGCCAAACAAGACTGAACCCATAAAGACCACAACTAGATGACCTACCATCATTATAAAGATTTATAATACCAATCAAACTTCAAAAGTTAAAGGAGCTTGATCTAGGTGAGGCTTTGCTAGTTTTATTTATTTATTATTATTTTTTTATTTTATATAAATGCCCAACGGTGTCTCTGCTTGAGCTATTGTCGTTGCTGATCCTCAGGTTCTCTAATACTTCTAAATCCTCAACTTCAGAGCTATCCAAGTTTACACATGGAAATCACCATTATACTCCTCATCGGCTTCACGTACAATTTCAACAAGATGTGCCCTACTATGTCATTCACAGTAACTAGTGGCAGTTACAGTAGCAGCATTAGTATAGAGTATCAGTACTACTGACTCTCTTTCTCTCCAGCTTGATGTTCTTGTCTTTGGGAGGAGTGAGAGATTTCCCGCAGCCATCACCCTCGCCTTTACTCTCCCTGGACTGCAAGCACACACAACAGGGAAGTAGAGAAGGATAAGCAAGGTGGAATGAACACTGGTCTGGTCGTCACATTTAATCTTGAACCACCCTAACAGATAGACATATAGCTTCTCTTCACCCATCCTCCTTCCCCTCTAACTCTAGGCAGGGCAATGCCAGGAAGGGAGATGGTCTCACATACCTTAGCGATATTCTCCTCAACCTTTCTTCTTTTCACATCTGGATGTGTGTGTGGAGTGTGTCAATAGAGAACAGTGGCTCACATGGCATATTCACATAGACACTGGCGCCTACCGGCAGAAGGATCTGGTGAAGGTCTCCTCTGGATGTTGGACTTAGGAGAAAGCTCCCTCCCTGCAGGTCCGTTGTGCATCGACGGAATTCCCAGCCCCCCTACATTATCGCCAGAGGCAGAAACAGTAGCACAAGAGGAAGAAGACGGAATACTGTTCACAGACACTGGTTGGGAAGTAGACATAGCAGAGTCAGCAGGGGCCACGCCGCAAATCAGAGTGGAGCTCTTATCACTACCATCAGCACTCATTGTAGCTTTTCTCACCAAAACCTCCTTACCAGCTCCTTTATCCTTGGCCTGTTTCTCCCCTGCTACGGTGTTGCTGGGTTTCTTGACACCACTGGACAGCTCTGAGGTGAAAGAGTTACTGCCAGTGTCCTTCTTGGCAGAGATATCTTGGGAAGAAGAACATTTATTAAACATAGTGATGCTAGCACTTAAAAAGAAGTTACAGGCACTGCTGAATTATCACTACTACCGTCTGGTTTTGTGGTCTTGAGCTTCACAGAGGAGGGCGTCTTGGTAGTGCTTCTCTCACTGCCTTCAGTGGATGCCGTGTGGGCTTGAGCAGAGTCCTTACTGTCCTGGGACTTTATGCTCGACTGTTGGGCCTTCACACGCTCCTCCTTGATATGGAACTCATTCTCCATGATCAGGTTCTGTCTCTGTGACTTCAACATGCCAGCATAGCTATAACAACAACAACAACAACAGCAATGCATAAACCATGATTCCTAAGAGCTAAGAAACGAAACTGCATCAGCATACGCAGAGCTGAGATTACAGTGCTGCCAGTACTTACAACCTTCATACACATACCCCATAGCAAGTGCATAGAGATCTGGCCGCTTCTCCTTCTCCTCCACCATGATGGCCTCTATCCTCTTCTCCAACACAATGCTGAGGTGGTACACCTTGGGATAGTAAGGCAGCATCTTCGTCAGAACTATCAAGCCATTGCGCACCTTTACAAAGACAACAGAGAAAGAAAAGGTAAGGAATTTCAACAATAACTACAGCACTGGAAACGTTTTAATCTCAAAGCGTTGTCGAGTTCTTTATAGGGTCATGCACACGGTTTTAGTTAAAGCCGAGTTTTACATTATAGGGCACTTAATTATGTTTGCATTATAGGGAATCGTGTGCACTTAATTAAGGCTAGGTTCACATTATAGGGAATGCGTGCACACTTAATTAAGGCTAGGTTCACATTATAGGGAACATGTGTGCAATTATTTAAAACTATGTTCGCAATATAGGGAATGTGTGCACTTAATTCAAGCATTATAGGGAATGTGTGCACTTAATTAAGGAATGTGTGCACTTAATTAAAGCATTATAGGGAATGTGTGCACTTAATTAAGGCTAGGTTCACATTATAGGGAATGCGTGCACACTTAATTAAGGCTAGGTTCACATTATAGGGAACATGTGTGCAATTATTTAAAACTATGTTCGCAATATAGGGAATGTGTGCACTTAATTCAAGCATTATAGGGAATGTGTGCACTTAATTAAGGAATGTGTGCACTTAATTAAAGCATTATAGGGAATGTGTGCACTTAATTAAAGCTATGTTGGTATTATAGGGAACACTGTGTGTATCACAGTCTACAGTCGACACAAACTCATGCATTGTGTTTCATACAGGCTAAATTCTGTTCCTTGCTCTCAACCACAGGAGGCTTTCATTATATTTCATCCAATGTGGACACATGTAACCAATTGCTTACACACTTGACCTGTAAATGCACTCTCTAAGATCTCACTCAGAGCCGAAGTCAAAAACTAAACATGTGACTTGAGGACAAATGCTAATACAATGAACTGCAGACTGGCGTAAGAATTGATTCCATTGAGGTAAGCAACATTACCATGTGGGGCTGTTTCTAAACAAGCAATCCATCCATGTGCATCATTTTTCTCCAGAAAACAGATGCAGAGTGGCTCCTGGCAGAGCAGCCTTCACCAGCAGAAGCATTTCCAGGAACAGTAGGATCATCCAGGAAGAGAAGATCCAAGGCAGCCGTTACGATCAGACGCCATTTCCTCAAGACAACAATGATGAGGGAAGAGTCTGCCTGCATCCTTCATACCAGAAGTACAGAGTTCTGGCCAACTTATATTAATTTGCTTGAGGTCAAAAAGACTTACCTTCTCACCACTGTAAGGGCCATATGGCGGGGCCATTTTCAAAAAATGTTTTTGCACGCTATTTATATCAAAAGAATCCGTTTTTATTGCTCTACGCCTTGACCGAATATTGAATCCGGAAACGTTGGTAAATGCATGAAAAACTCTTCTAATGTAATCTGTTGTCTTTATGATCATTGCAATGGACAGAGAGTAACCTTGGTGACTTCATTGCTCAAGTCACTATGGATCATATGGCCTTCCTTGAGGAAGATTCTAATGGAGGAAGATTCTAATGAGGAAGAAGGTGAAGGCATCTCTAGTTACCTAGGGATGTAGATTGCTGCTCGTGGAGCCACCGAATCAATGGCCACTTTACTTGGTTCTTGCATGGACCAAGATTGCAAAGACCTGTTTTTCCCCCTTCCTTTTATCAATGCTCCAATTAAGAGTAAGGCTTCTCAGGTTTGTGGAAGCACCTAGGTGTAGTATTAGCCTGTAATTCCCTCAATACCATACCTGAATTACTTGCTATATAAAAGGCCATAGCACCCTGTGGCTATTGACATGACATTTCACAGTCTTTAGCCAATCGGAACCAAATTTCATGCATTTCTCTAATAAGTATGCGCAAATCACGTTGGTATAGTAATCAATACTATCTCAAGTGTTTTTTCTTCGCCCATTCTTATTGTTTAGTATTAACGTGGTCTACAAATAGCTTAGAGAGGGGCGTGGCAGGAGGTTCATCTAACTACTTGTATTTGAGTTTGACTGTATTTGAACTTGACTTCAAATTGTGTGTAAACCAGTATCATAACCTCCCTGGCATACTTGGTTTTTCAATGAAATTTATCCTGCTTGACTCCTGTTGAGTGGGCAGACTTGATGGACGATAAGGGTCCAGCTCCACCTACTTTACTACGAACCTGCAACTCCCCCTCCAGTACTGGTCAATCTAACATCTAACATATGTATTGTGCCACTACCACTCCAGTCTGGCCACACCCTCGGTGGTTTCCGTGCTCTTTACACACTTTTCCGGTATCCAGTAGTAGTACGCGTGCGCACACAAGATCACGAGGTACACAGCAACTAGATGTATTGTTCCACACACACTGCATTGCAGTTGGTAACCTGCTACTGTCTCCTCTACTTTTCCTTTTCCTTCAGTGACTTTACCTCTTACTACCCTAGTCATGTGGACAAAAAAAGTGGAAGAAACAGACTTCTGAGCAGGAAAAGACACCACTGTCACGATCAACACTTAACAATCAAGGCTGAAGCAACTATCGGTAAAATTATCGGTAAAGTAGGTGCTTAAACGCAGCGAACATATATATTATATGCTAGACAAAAGTTCCACCCGAACATAGGGAATATATATATATATATGGCTACTTTGAAAACTAGTAGCTAGCATTGCAGTTTTTCATCCCAACTTCCTACTTTGCTCCAGTCAGCAGCTCAAGCTACAGCTAAGCTTTGTAGCTAGAGCTTTCTCACAGCACTCTATTGAAAACCACAACGTAGTTCATGTAATAGCTATGGCTTACCCACCATGCACTCTTTTGAGGTTATTCTCTTTTGAGGTTATTTAAGTTGTGCAGCTATTAATTAATACAAATAGTAGCTCACCTGGGGAGCTTCTCAGATATTTTTCATCACAAAGTTGTACATTTTGATGGATTAACCAAAGCATGCGCACACACGCACGCACACACACACGCACGCACACACACAGAGTTGGCTGCTTTGAATTTTAAGGGTTTTTTTAATTTTTATCAACAGCTGGCGGAGATTTACAACGACAGCCTCCATGTTCAAAGCTTAAAATACCAACTTTTACAGCTGCTCATGTCTAGTAGACGGCCGAGTAGTTATAAAATTGGTTAGTGATACTAAAATAAAAATACAACAAAAATAATGATTAAACCCATGACAATTAAACCCATGCCATCTAGATGACCCTTTACTCTAGATGACCCTTTACTAATTAATACAACAAAAATAATGTTGTTACATCTTATGACAACCACACCGGTAGACGACCCTTTACCAACACAGAATGTCAATAATTGTGAAGGCTAGGCATCTAGTCGAAATGTCAAGAGATTGAAGTTGCTTATTGAGGTTATTATGTCAACTGAGTTCCCGAGAATTGAGAAAAATAATGTTGTTAATCTGATTGAACCCATGACAAACACACCATCTAGACGACCCTTTACCAATACAACAAAAATAATGTTGTTGTAACCCATGACAACCACACCAGCTAGGTGATCCTTTACCAATACAACAAAAATAATGTGTTGTTACATCTTATTGAACCATTGAACCTACAACTACACCAGCTAGATGACCCTTTACCAATACAACAATGTTATATCTTATTGAACCCACAACCACACCAGCTAGATGACCCTTTACCATCTATTCCAAACATCACACAACTTTAACATGGATGATAGTATCATAAATTACTTATTGCAAAATGGCAGATGAAAACCCCTCCCCCAACCCACCCCTTCCAACAAAACTCATGTCTTAGCTAAAACTCGCATTGGCAGGTTCTTCGCTGCCTAAATGGTGGTGGTTTCAGTGGATATTAGCTCCAGCAAGACTCCAAGTGTGTCTTGAATAGTAAAGCAGCACAAGCTTTACAAAAAGTGAGGGGAACTCTTGAAATCCATTTTCAAGGATCTCTCCTTGTTTGTCTACATCTCTTCCTTTTCCCTTGCATAAATCACGTACAATGCTCATTAATTTAATAGCAAATAAAAATAACTGAAAATGCTCCAATGCATGTCCAAGATTACTCAATTTCTCAATTATGGTAAAAGGCTTGGGTAGGCAGCAATCAAACTAGCTCATGTGATGTTTCATAAGCAGAACGAATGACCTGCACTCAGTTCTTCCTTGCTGTTTGTGGAGTTCTCGCTCCAGGGAAGCTGTCACCAGGTCCAAAGGAAACTATAGCTGATCATCTACCAAAAATCTGCTGCTTGGTTGGTGGAATTATCCTGTGCAGCTGTTACCAGGTCATTGAAGGAGGCTTTAGCTGACACTACATGGGGTCGAGTCGACAAAAACTGGTAGGACTAGGGCTAGGGGTGTGATGTAGTGGACATATTTTGTGTAATGGACATCTTTTTTTGTGTAGTGTGCAGTGGCGGTGAAGCTATTAGAGCACATTACCAATAAACACTCTGAAGCTCTTAGTCCTCCTCCACTCCACTACAAAGCACAGAAACAGCCAAACAAAACTGAAAAAATATTATTTTGGATTGAGCCATTAAAAAAAGAAAGGAACCAAGACTGTACCCATGTGGACCACAACCAGTCAGGTGACCCTTTACCATTTAATAGTCAATAACACGAGCAGTGCGTGTAAAATTTGTTAAGCTAGGCTTGGGAGGTCCGTAGTACTAGTGATGGGCTCCCTCAAACCATAGCTGGTTTTAACGGACTATAATCTGGAAAGTGTTGTTTGAAGTCATCACGTCTATAAGACGATCTGGAGGCGAGAAAGCCATGCTGGGCGAGAAAGGAAGGAAATGTTTTGCCTTTGGATGTTGTTCGAGACGGACATTGCTGCTATTTCAGAACACTTTCGTCGCCTGGCCTACCAACAGCTTGCTTCTCTCCCCCTTGTTCCTCAGCCTGGCCTACCAACAGCTTGCTTCTCTCCCCCTTGTTCCTCAGCCTGGCCTACCAACAGCTTGCTTCTCTCCCTCATGTTCCTCAGCCAAATGATTTGTGCTTGCAGGGTCATAAGTTCAATTAAGAGAAACTCGCATATTTGATTAATACCAAGCATTTGGAATCAGCATTAGGATATGCGCCTAACAGCAAAATAAGCCTAACAACCAGCTCTTATGGTACAAATGATAAATGGTTGTGGTCTAGATGGTTAAACCTTATTCTTTCTTGCCAACCCAAGTCGGTTGCTTATAAATAATTGTTCTTGTTGGCGAGTGAAGCAAGCTCTCGGTGTGGAGTTGGATTGAAAACTTGGTACTGCCGTGCATGGTGATCTATGCATGTGTATGAGTGATGTATCCATCTATATATGAATGGGTCACCCGCCTTAAACAATGCGGGCTTACATCAATTGGGAATGGTTGTCATAGTGAAGAGATCCATCAAGAGAGCACCCGGAGACTCGAAGCTAAACTGGCCCAGCTGCGCTTTATAAGTGAGAATTGGCTGCATGGTTTAATAGCTGCTGTGACCCTTTACCAGATAGCAGAACAGGCCAGCTAGAAATAGGGCAACAACAAACCACGCCCCTAATAACCCACACAAGACCACCTCCCCCATAGGCCCTCATAATACAAAAGCTTCACAGGGTGAGAATGGGCTGCATGGCCGACAGAAAAGGATGATGGACATAGTTACTCGGTTCATCAGTTCATCAACACGCTCTATTCCATTGCTTGCCACTCAATGCCTAGACTAGTAAATAACCCACCAGCAGAGCGTCCTATAACTCACTTGCATGTAATCCTGCGACTCCAGGAGGGTGACCAGAGACTTGGTGATCTTGAAGTGCCACTTGAAGGTAATGTGCCGATAGTTCTCATAGTCAAGGTAGACCCTCTCATTAGTGGCCCCGGAGGAACGCATCATGGAGATGAAGCCGGGGGTATTGGCACACTCTCGGCTGTAGACAGGCTCGCTCTGGTGCCAGCAACTGACAGTCTCCAGCAAGGATCCCATGTACCGACCTGCATGAGAGGAACACAACACAGCCCATACAGCTGACCAAATGCCATGCAATCAGCTGGTTGAGCTGGTATCCACATGAAGTCTGTACTTTACTGTTGGCCCGCTTGCCCAAAGAAGCAGCAGGAACAGTGCATGGACGACAACCACACATACAGCACGAGGTCTACAGTTTCGTTAAACTTAACCCGACGATGGTGAGAAGTACCTGGAAATGGCAGACTAGGTAAGAGGTTTGGACACGATTCTCTTGTTCAGAAAAGGACCTACAACCAAGGAGAGAAGCTCAGGGCTGTTTTTAAAAACGGGCGCAAGAAGTGGCCGGCTTGTCGTTCTCTCGATTCTCACGCGTACAGCAGCAGAAAGAGTACACAATCAAACAGCTATCAAGGTTGTTATAGACCCAAAATCATGAGCATGATAACTGTCAAGCGCATGCTCGCTGCTCAGTATTCTTCCAGTTAACTTATCCTATAAGCACCCAGCTTAAAACAACCAGCTTTTACCATCGTGATAATATACTTTGGGGGAAATGTTAATATACTTTGGGAGAGGATAGAAAAGATGAATTTCCTCACCATATCGCCTGGCCTCATTCTCAGTGCAGCATGTTACTGTGTACGAAATGTCTGAAAAACTCTGCAAGTGACAAGAAGAAAACCTATTACGTTCAACACTATTTGGATGAAATACCCTGGACATCTTCAAGGAATGTCGGTGCTTTCTCCATGTCACAAATGGTTCCTTACCCTGTCCAGGAAGAGGAGGGTAGAGAAGTTTGGGGTGTGTAGGGAGTGGAGGAGGTACACAAACTTGGAACAATAGACGGCATCCGAAATGGTGAACCTGCAGCGTGGAAACACGCAAAGCTGCAGGAACTGAGTGATGGCCCTGTTCTTCAGCACCTCTACACACACACACACACATACACACCGCATGAAGAAAAGGCAGTCACCGCAGAGCAAATATTCTACTCAAGGTATCAGTAACAGTAAGAGGGGGGGAAATGGTTATTCATTAATTAGAATGTAGGAGCAGGGGCAAGGTTGAGGAAGCATTCAGGTGGACAAAAAAAATTTGGAGTGGGATGAGTGTCGACTCACTTGGAAAGAACCAAGACTCTTTCTCCTTCTTGAGCCAGCTGATGACCAATCGGTTGTTGTCCTGCTGTCGCTGCCTTTCGTCCTGCAACTTCTCAATCAGCACATTGTTCCTCTCCTGCTCTTTCCTCTTCTTGCTGCTCGTCTGAGGAGATAAAAAAGGAAGACCAACATTCCTTCAAATACCGTAAATACTCCTTTTCATAGTGTCGAGTATATAGCATTCGTGGAGGCTTAATTGTGTATTCTCCTGAAAAATCAGATGGGTGGGTGCTTGCAACTTGCATTGAACCATCATTGAACCATTATTAAT
Organism: Cladorhizidae sp. MBARI D1340-BT2; assembly: GCA_028752905.1. Taxonomy (NCBI): domain Eukaryota; kingdom Metazoa; phylum Porifera; class Demospongiae; order Poecilosclerida; family Cladorhizidae; species Cladorhizidae sp. MBARI D1340-BT2. Next base: position 8,128,497 of record JAQNBH010000017.1, read on the forward strand.
GGAGTGCAGCGTGTATTATTTCAAGGTGGAACCCCAAGAAATACCTCCCATACGCCACTCCTCACCATGTCACTGCTGTTCTCCACGTCATGGCTAGATTGCTTGGCACGGTTCACTTCTTCCTCGTAGCGTACAGTGGGCACGTAGAGATCATAGAGGGAGAGGGACCAAAAGGTGGCGTAGAGCCGGTGGCTGATGTCCTCCCAGACCTTGGCAACGTGCAGGAGCTGAGACGACTTGATGATGGGCTCCATCACACAGTTGCAGGCAGAATGGTAACTGTCCTATAGCAAGACATGGAGAGCAGGGGCGATTGGACGAGGAAGAAGGAGGAGTTAAAGAGGGAGGGTTGGGAAGAGGATGCAGGAAAAAGTGGTCGAAGTAGAGAATGAAATGGTAACATTTGGAAGTGAGAAAGAAGTTAATAAGTGTTAGGTTTAGCCAGGAAGCACAAGTCATATAATGAAGATGCTCACTTCTTGCTGCTGTGACTTTTTCGTCTTCTTGTTCTGCTTCTCCGTCTCTGACTTCGTGGCCTTCTCCAGCTCTACAAACTTGGCCTGGAAACAAGAGAGGAGAGCAGTCAAAAATGTCGGGCCTCTCAGAAATTCTTGAATTCTCATTAACCAACCAACCCTCTTCCTTGTCAAAACATTCCCGTCTGCCCACTTACGCTAATCGCGCTGCGTATGATTGGTCGGAAAACAAAGAAGGAGATGTCGGCAGGGATGTGGTAGACCATCCCAAGGTCATCAACTGTGGGCACTCGGCGGCTATACTCTTCTGCACTCAAGTGTGTCGACAGAAATCCACCAAACTGAACCAGTGTATCCAGACACTGCAGTAGGACAAAGAAGGTCAGCAAGAAAAGAAACGTTACATGATCTTGATAACTATTGTGGTGTGTTTATGCAAACTTGCATGTATGTTGTGGCATGTTATTGAGATATGGCCAGATAGTTGATACTGGGCCCATAACCAAGAGGTTGATCTGCACACAATCCACCAACTAAGGAGAGCTGAGACCATCAACTGCAGGGCATGCACACAACTTCACAACTAAGAAAAGCTGAGACCAACATCTGCAGAGAGACCATGGGCATGCACACAACTCCACCAATTAAGGAAAGCTGAGACCAACATCTGCAGGGGGACCAGGGGCATGCACACACCTCCACAACTAAGGAAAGCTGAGACCAACATCTGCAGGGGGACCAGGGGCATGCACACACCTCCACAACTAAGGAAGGCTGAGACCAACATCTGCAGGGGGACCAGGGGCATGCACACACCTCCACAACTAAGGAAAGCTGAGACCAACATCTGCAGGGGGACCAGGGGCATGCACACAACTCCACAACTAAGGAAGGCTGAGACCAACATCTGCAGGGGGACCAGGGGCATGCACACAACTCCACAACTAAGGAAAGCTGAGACCAACATCTGCAGGGGGACCAGGACACCTCCACAACTAAGGAAAGCTGAGACCAACATCTGCAGGGGGACCAGGGGCATGCACACAACTCCACAACTAAGGAAGGCTGAGACCAACATCTGCAGGGAGACCAGGCACAACTCCACAACTAAGGAAAGCTGAGACCAACATCTGCAGGGGGACCAGGGGCATGCACACACCTCCACAACTAAGGAAAGCTGAGACCAACATCTGCAGGGGGACCAGGGCCATGCACACACCTCCACAACTAAGGAAAGCTGAGACCAACATCTGCATGGGGACCAGGGGCATGCACACAACTCCACAACTAAGGAAGGCTGAGACCAACATCTGCAGGGAGACCAGGCACAACTCCACAACTAAGGAAAGCTGAGACCAACATCTGCAGGGGGACCAGGGGCATGCACACACCTCCACAACTAAGGAAAGCTGAGACCAACATCTGCAGGGGGACCAGGGCCATGCACACACCTCCACAACTAAGGAAAGCTGAGACCAACATCTGCAGGGGGACCAGGGGCATGCACACACCTCCACAACTAAGGAAGGCTGAGACCAACATCTGCAGGGGGACCAGGGGCATGCACACAACTCCACAACTAAGGAAAGCTGAGACCAACATCTGCATGGGGACCAGGGCCATGCACACAACTCCATCAACTAAGGAAAGCTGAGACCAACATCTGCAGGGGGACCAGGGCCATGCACACTACTCCACAACTAAGGAAGGCTGAGACCAACATCTGCAGAGAGTCCAGGGGCATATGTCCTTCACACAACTCCACAAACCGAGACCAACATTTTCCCATAACGCCTCAGTGGTGGTTGGCTCCAGGTTCAGTTCTTGGAATGTTTATGAGACTACTAATTGGATCTGGTTGATGATTATTTCTGAGCCATGCGTACCTCTGCTCTGGGAGCTGGGTATAACCCGACTTGACACTCAGAACATTAGTTCTTGTGCCACTCCGACGCAATAGCGCATCAGCACTAACATTGCCTTTCGATACTACGCTGAGCAGACAGCGATTGTAGTGGTGCATAGTCAGTTTGTGCCATTGCATGCATGGCTGTCAGGTTCTTTCTGGATAATACTACATTGCCACTCGAATAACTGCTTGGAGACACTTGCATCATTCGTGGCTTTGTCAAGGCACGTTCCACACAAGGGCTGCAGGTCATAACAGCTCCAGGAAGAATCCTTACCCATCATGGATTATGTGAGGATGGATACCAGTAGAAATTGGGACACCGAATATTCCATGACAGCACTTACACCTGATCCAATTTCGACAGCACCTTCACCAGAAATACAGATGGAGATATCATTACTGCTCGGTCCGGTTTTGACAAGAAGGCGTTGTAAGCTCTCTGTCTCTAAGAGTCTTCTGCCAATGTGTCGGAATTTTGACAACATATTTCAATGGTGTGAGGGGGTTGCAACTTTTAAAACCTTCGTCTAGCAGCCGGTGATCATAAAATAATTCAAGGTTTGTGGTGTGATGTCAGTGAAGAATCCCTGTCTAGAGCTACAGTAGTTTGTTGAATACGAGCTAGTTATAAACAGTGACTGGGATGAGGTAGTGTGCCGGCATAGCGCGCTGCCATCAGGATCACTGTGTGAGCCATCCAGTTGCGTTTGCCCCTGTCTATAATTAGGACACCAAAACTTTTTTTGTATTTGCAGTTTTAACCCTCGAGGAAATACAGTAACAATAAATCACAACAACAACAACAACAATACTAATAATACAATAAAAATCACAACATAAGATAATCGAACTCTTGCCACAATCTTCCCTAGGATCTAAATGCCTTTAGACCATACAGTCATCCCAGGATGTCCCCAGTGACCTGACCACGGCCATACAGCATCCTGTGGTTACAGCCAATCTACTCTAAACCATATCATGGGGTGTTCTAACAACCATACATCCTGTGGTTACTATACTATATCCCAGAATACTTGTGACTATCCAAGGGCATCCTGCCCTAGCCCCAAGACTAACACCAGAATCAGACCAAAGCCCTAGAATACACTAGCCCTATTCCTGCCCTTAGAACACCCCTAGCACTAAACCCTAGAACACTGCTAGCCCTTGCCTTCATTCAGGACTCCATGATTGCAGGGATATCTAGGAATGACTCAAGTACCCTGGGATATGCTACTAAACCCTAGAACACTGCTAGCCCTTGCCTTCATTCAGGACTCCATGATTGCAGGGATATCTAGGAATGACTCAAGTACCCTGGGATATGCTTGTGATGGTACTGGACGTGTTGTGTCCACACCGGACATGCACCACATCACAACGCACTGCAAAGGTAGCAACAAAAACTCCTACAAGGCAAGTAGTCCTGTCAACAGCTCAAGTTACAAATACTCCCTCCTTGAGTGTATTTCATTGTGCTGTGAGTGACTCGTCTTCCAGTCCATTCAACCTAGAAGCTAACTTTCCTAATACCACGTTGCACTCGTGAATTCAATGCTTCATACAGAGGGACCCCTACTCAAACTTCATCCACCATAAGCACCTTGAAATCACGGTGCTATACTTGAGTCTTCGATCCAAAATTGCATCAAAATCCATCTCACAGAATGTAAGGGGGAGGGGGGAGGGATAAAAAAATCCTGGGGGGAAGCCATCAGACTCCCTTCTAATCTAGAAACACTGGCATCTACACGCATATATTCTCTGAACATACATTGTCAAAGAGCATGCCAACGAGCTTGAGGTGTCTCTTAGCCCCATCTCGAAACACAATAAAGTCCCTCTGCTGTGCCATGAGGAGCAGCATGGGCACACTCAGGTTGGTGTCCACCAGAGACTCGCGCAGACGCTGAGATGACTTCTTGGTGTTCCGCACCTGGCTGAAGTACGCACCCTGAAAACATTTGGGGGAAACAGTGCGTAGTCATGTCATGAATCAGTGGTGACTAGAGGAATGGCTGATGCACGCCATGCATCCTGTGATGTCCATGCACCATGCTACTCATCACCTCAGCTTGAAGTAGTTCCCCTCCAGCAAGGGCCTCCAACTGTGAGGCGGTCACCTCCTCTGCGTAATCTATGCCAGACATCTTCTGTATCACGTCCTTCAGCACTAACAAGTCAAAACTAGAGGAGAGAGAGAGAGGAGGGAAGAGTGAGAGAGAGATGGAAATAGAAAGAATATATCGAGGAACAAATATGGAGAGGGCAAGTGGGTGAAAGGAATGTGACGGAATGAAAATTAAGGATAGGAACGAGGCACAACGAAAGGAAGAAAGATCAGAGAAGAGAAAGAAAAGGCTCGCATTTTTTAAAGCAATCAATACCTCTTTCCAGCCTTCAGTTGGTTGCTGACATACTGAAGAAGACCGTTCAGCTCAATAGGATACTTCCTGAAGATGTTACCACAGAAACAGGACAATCCTGATCCATACAAACACACACAAGAATAACGTGATGCACATTAGCACACCGAAACACAAATATCAACAATTTAACTACCTTTCAACCAGTTTGATATGTTTGTGTCGCCATGCTTCAGCCTCTCCTTCAGAGGGTTTCCCAGAGCCTCAATGATGCAATCTATGAAAAAGTCATGCATGACTTATTAAAACCAAAAGTGAGGCATCCCCCTCTACTAGTCCTAGACATGACTGCCTGTACACCAACATGTCTATAAGCCAAGCCTAGACAAGACTGCCTGAATGCCAACATGTCCATAAGCAAAGGAACAAGAGTTCCACATGGGCAGTTGTTGTTGGTGTATGGGCTAACAGGAATCCTTTTATCTTGAAGGAGCATGCATGGCCTGTGCTCAGGATTAGTTTGGAAAGTCCAAACATGCAGGCCACATAAGGTTCACAATAGCCTACAAATTTAATGCAATGCATCATTACCCACAGCTATGCCCCTCAATGCTTGTATTAAAAAATAAAAAATAAAATTCTGACACGCCGTGTATCTGCCATCTGATGTTGTTGGGTCTACATGCAGAGCAACTGAGTTAGTAGGTGCAGCATACATGCTAGAACATCGTAGGCCAGAGGTGTGAGGTACTTCAAGGAGTCCACCACAGGGATAATGAAGTTGTCATACCGCTGGATTTGAGACAGAACCTGGAAGAGCATATATAAGATGATGATTATTTTAAAAAAATATTAAAAAATTAATCCAATACCCAAAACAACAAAAAATAAACAAACAAACAAAAAATGGAAGAATGCATTTCGAGATGGGGAGGAAGGGGCTATTTTACAACAATTCAGCAGTCAACTGGGCTTGTACAAGTAAAAATTCTGGTGCTGAGTGTTTATGGTGATATATATATATATATATATACTAGCAGAGGAGCCCGGTGTTGCCTGCAGAGAGGCTAGCAGAGGAGCACAAAATGAGAATGAGGGATGCGGTCCCTGCCACCCTACCCCCCAAAGTTACTCTCCCAAACCCTTTTTATAGCAAGCTACCTACAATTAATTAGCCCTGAGATAGGTCATGACTAAGTACATGTACAAATAAAAACATAAGTGACTATGACTGCTGAAGAAAAAGATTACAACAAAAAATACTATAACAACAAAGAGAGTACCTACTTTAAAATTAATCAGTCGAAGACTTCGCTGCCGTTTGTAAATATCACCATTTCAGCCACTGCAGTGCTTTTCTAATAGAGTATGGCTAGAAGCAGCCACTGCATTAGGTGGGGTCTAAAACACATCTAGTGTAGTTTTGTTGGGAATATGTTGCCTTGTTCAATTATTTGTGTGCTATCGTCGCAAATGTGAAAAATGCATGATTTTCTAAATGGCCAACATTCGCAATGTTCTGGGGGACGATGGCCTCCTGTTAGTCTGGAGTTCAATGTTACCTAATGCAGCATAGACCATGTCCGTCCCAATGTAAAAGTACATCTTCCTGCTAAGTTTGAGCTTCCTAGCTTCAAAACGATGGCCGTGCATAAAGGACACGTACACAATGTGAAGGAAAAATATACAGCCCAAATCGCAGTCTGAAACACACGTGAAGGGTTATTTTGCTTGATTTGCAAAGAATTCCCAGCTGAAGTCGGTTAAATATTAAAAATAATAATAGTTAGCAAGTACCTGCGAAGTGTGTTGTGGTTGAAGTATTTATTTGTTATCTTTTGGTGTTAAAATGTTTGTCAGATCACAATAGGATCGATCCTCTATACATAACCTACCATTGTGCTGCTATAGTCTCCTCTTCTTGCTTGTTTTGTGAATTTGTTTAGTACATGTACTAAGTGATTATAATGCATCGAATATGATAGGAGTATGTAGGTATTAGATTTCACAAGAATAATGTTTTTGGTGCGAGTTCTATTATATACTACTTGCCAGACCATTATATACTACTTGCCAGACCCCTTGATGCTGAATGCAGCCCTCAGTACTCTCCTACCAATGTTTGCCACCCTCCCCCTTGCACTTCTGGCAGTGCAGCCTTCAGTTCTTTCCATCTACTGGTGTTGATGCTATCTCCTCAACCCTTGCACTTGCTGAAATTTCTGCTCTGTGAAGTGTCATTTTATCTGAAAAATCCTCAGCTTCTCTGTTGGCAACACTCCACTTCCTTTGTTTTTCTCAGTCAACTTTTCTTGCAATTTCTCGCCCAGTCTCACTTGCTGCATCCCTTCTCTTTCTTTGTTTCTCTTCTGCAGCTCTCCTGCTTTCTGTTACGCGCTGCATAGTTGTTGCTCAGCGCTGTGAAGCTCGCAGAGTAGCCATTCTGTACTTTCTTCAGGATTCCGTATTGGGGTACATGCGTATAATCATGACGTAAACAGTTTTCCAGGGTTCCCATAGTCATGAGGAAGAAATAAATTTTTGATCTGCGCATGTGTAAGCATGACACTATTAGACGGACAAGATGTATTATTATATATATAATATATATATATATAATAATACAATTTTATGTACTAAACACCAGACTTTTTAACTGCACATGCACAGTAGACTACTGAATCACTCTAAAAGGGAGGATTTTTTTTTACAGTTTGAGGGGTGAAAACACACACACACACCTCCCACTCCCCCCCCCCCCCCCCCCCAACCGACAATTTCTCTCGCAGTGTCTCTTCCCAGTCTATATTGTTGTTTCTAGAAGCTCTCTGTGAAGGAAGGCTGCAAACAGGACTCAATGTCTACCGAGAATCACTTTGAACCCCTTCGTCCTCCTGGATAGATTTCTCTGCTGTAAGCTACGCTGTAGACGTACTTCAATACCCAATGCTACAACCTGCAGCAGTTTATTGCATATGCATAATTTTGCAAGCCCATAAAAGCCACAACAAAGTCAGATGAAGGTCAATCAGGTCATCAACGAACAATGGTATTTATTTGATACAGGAAGACATTCTGAACTAGAGGGCAGGAAGTGCATGTCACAGGGAAAACTTCATACATAGTGGGCTCAGATAATCCACACATTGAAGTTTGTCACTGATACACATTCACACCATTTGAAACGTGGACCTAAGGCATTCATCACCACCTACACCATACCTATAGTTATCGTCTGCCGAACTTCTACGTGTAGCTGGTACAAAGCGTCCCAAATCTAAGGCAAGCACCTATGTCACGAGGATAGATTTGGCTCCACCTCCACCTATTGATTCTCAAAACACAAGGGCCTATGGCATCTTGTGAACCGACCCTTCAGTCGGTGGCAATACTGAGCTACAATGCCCACTCACGTAATCAAAGATAATGACAGGGTTGCTGTGGCTCAGCTTCCCAATTTGTCTCCCAGACGGTTTGACGTTATCCTTGGTTAGACGTCTGCAGGGGATGATAGAGCACAGTGACTGTCACAATAGATAAGAGAGAGAGAGAGAAGGGAAGGAAGAGGGAGTTCTTGTCTTAGCCTTACTTCATGATGTATCTCCCACGGCTCAGTATCTCGGTCCTTGTATCCATCAGAGGTGGATGCAGGTCGTAGCTGTTGTTTTTCCAGTGCCCGTACAACTGATACCTACGGTCACAAGGTAAGCCAGACAGAAGAGCTTCACAGGTGGAAGGATGGCAGCTGCACAGTATACACTAACCTCCGTTCGTATGGCAACAATTTGACCATGGCCCAGATATCCTCTGCCATGCCACAGTTGCTAGGGAGCAGGGAGAGGGACGGCAGAGTCACTTCATCCATGATTGACAGTAATCCATGAAACACATTCTCCTGAGCATAAGCAAGAACGAGGCTAGAGAATGGACCACCACCAGACTTGTAATCTCCCCCCCCCCCCCCCTTTCCCCTCCTAGCACAGGATTAGATCAAATCCCAGACCTAGCCCACCACCACAACTCAACCGGACCAGACTACACTCAGACTTGGACACCACCAAACCTAGATTTAGTCTATACCTAGCCCTAGACACCAGACCTGGCCCTAGACACCAGACCTGGCCCTAGACACCAGACCTAGCCCTAGATGCCAGACCTGGCCCTAGCCCTAGACACCAGACCTAGCCCTAGACACCAGACCTGGCCCTAGACACCAGACCTAGCCCTAGCCCTAGACACCAGACCTAGCCCTAGACACCAGACCTAGCCCTAGACACCAGACCTGGCCCTAGACGCCAGACCTGGCCCTAGACACCAGACCTAGCCCTAGACACCAGACCTAGCCCTAGATGCCAGACCTAGCCCTAGACACCAGACCTAGCCCTAGATGCCAGACCTGGCCCTAGACACCAGACCTAGCCCTAGACACCAGACCTGGCCCTAGACACCAGACCTAGCCCTAGACACCAGACCTAGCCCTAGATGCCAGACCTGGCCCTAGACACCAGACCTAGCCCTAGATGCCAGACCTGGCCCTAGACACCAGACCTAGCCCTAGACACCAGACCTAGCCCTAGACACCAGACCTGGCCCTAGACACCAGACCTAGCCACCAGACCTAGCCACCAGACCTAGACACCAGACCTAGCCCTAGACACCAGACCTAGCCCTAGACACCAGACCTAGCCCTAGACACCAGACCTAGGTCCTAACCGTACACCCAGTCCTAGCCCTAGACTATACCCCGATCTAGCCCTAGACCACCATAACCAAGAACAGTGGCACGAGTTACTGACCTTTTCATGGGAATGATCTTCCGAGTTCTTAGAGGAGAACCGTTCCTTTACAAAGACCCTACCCAGCCGTATGACTTTGGCTAGTAAGATGGGGTCCGAGTGTAAATAGGGACCCAGAGCATACAACATCTGAAAGACGCAGGGGTATAAGTCCAACAATGAGGAACATGGTTTGGAAGCCAACAGAAGAGGGGCTGAAGATGGGATGCCTTTAGCAGCTCTGGGAGAGTAACTGCATAATTGACAGAAAAATAGAGTGAATGTTCCTGTTCACATACACATAGCCATTACTCAAAGTGTATAGAACATATTGAGTATCTGAATTGCAGGGAGAAGAAAAAAATTATATATATATACAGTGTATATGACTATGAATGCAATTACAAAATTACGAGCTACACCGAGCTACACATTTCTTATTACTCCTTCGTAGTTCTAACCTCATCCCCAAGTTCTTGATGAAACGTGCAACTCCAGCAAGAAGAAAATAAGCCATACCCTATTGACATGCCTTTTAATAGTCATATTGATTCGATGCTTTTTACATAACTTCTTTTATACCCAACTTCCTCAAGCTTTGAGCTGTACCCTGCAAAAGAATAATATTAGTGTATACCTGGCAGCAGCGGTCAGCCCAGCTTGAGGCAGAGGTCAGCTTGAAGCAGAGGTCAGTCCAGCTTGAAGCAGAGGTCAGCCCAGCTTGAAGCAGGTCAGCCCAGCTTGTTGCAGAGGTCAGCCCCGCTTGAAGCAGAGGTCACCCCAGCTTGAAGCAGAGGTCAGCCCAGCTTGAAGCAGGTCAGCCCAGCTTGAAGCAGAGGTCAGCCCAGCTTGAAGCAGGTCAGCCCAGCTTGAAGCAGAGGTCAGCCCAGCTTGAGGCAGAGGTCACCCCAGCTTGAAGCAGAGGTCAGCCCAGCTTGAGGCAGAGGTCACCCCAGCTTGTTGCAGAGGTCACCCCAGCTTGTTGCAGAGGTCAGCCCCGCTTGAAGCAGAGGTCAGCCCAGCTTGAAGCAGGTCAGCCCAGCTTGAAGCAGAGGTCAGCCCCGCTTGAAGCAGAGGTCAGCCCAGCTTGAAGCAGGTCAGCCCAGCTTGAAGCTGAGGTCAGCCCAGCTTGAAGCTGAGGTCAGCCAAGCTTGAGGCAGAGGTCAGCCCAGCTTGAAACAGAGGTCAGCCCAGCTTGAAGAGCAAAGGTCAGCCCAGCTTGAAGCAAAGGTCGGCCCAGCTTGAAGCAGAGGTCACCCCAGCTTGAGGCAGAGGTCACCCCAGCTTGAAGCAGAGGTCAGCCCAGCTTGAGGCAGAGGTCACCCCAGCTTGAAGCAGGTCAGCCCAGCTTGTTGCAGAGGTCACCCCAGCTTGTTGCAGAGGTCACCCCAGCTTGTTGCAGAGGTCAGCCCCGCTTGAAGCAAAGGTCAGCCCAGCTTGAAGCAGAGGTCGGCCCCAGGTCAGCCCAGCTTGAAGCAGATCAGCCCAGCTTGAAGCAGAGGTCAGCCCAGCTTGAAGCAGAGGTCAGCCCAGCTTGAAACAGAGGTCAGCCCAGCTTGAAACAGAGGTCAGCCCAGCTTGAAGCAGAGGTCAGCCCAGCTTGAAGAGCAAAGGTCAGCCCAGCTTGAAGCAAAGGTCGGCCCAGCTTGAAGCAGAGGTCAGCCCAGCTTGAAGCAGAGGTCAGCCCAGCTTGAAGCAGAGGTCAGCCCAGCTTGAAGCAGGTCGGCCCATCTTGAAGCAGAGGTCACCCCAGCTTGAAGCAGGTCAGCCCAGCTTGTTGCAGAGGTCAGCCCAGCTTGAAGCAGAGGTCAGCCCAGCTTGAAGCAGGTCAGCCCAGCTTGTTGCAGAGGTCAGCCCAGCTTGAAGCAGGTCGGCCCATCTTGAAGCAGAGGTCACCCCAGCTTGAAGCAGGTCAACCCAGCTTGAAGCAGAGGTCAGCCCAGCTTGAAGCAGAGGTCACCCCAGCTTGAAGCAGAGGTCAGCCCAGCTTGAAGCAGAGGTCGGCCCCAGGTCAGCCCAGCTTGAAGCAGGTCAGCCCAGCTTGTTGCAGAGGTCAGCCCAGCTTGAAGCAGAGGTCAGCCAAGCTTGAAGCAGAGGTCAGCCCAGCTTGAAGCAGGTCAACCCAGCTTGAAGCAGAGGTCAGCCCCGCTTGAAGCAGGTCAGCCCAGCTTGACGCAGAGGTCAGCCCAGCTTGACGCAGAGGTCAGCCCAGCTTGAAGCAGAGGTCAGCCTATAGCCATACAAGACTTGATGCTGGTAAGCTGTTACTTGAATGAGTTGGAGGCTGATTTTACTTCACATTCCAACTTGCAGTTCCAAAAGATAAACATATATGGCAAAACAAGAAAATACATCAGGAAGCACACTGCACTGGCCACATTAAATAAGGACCATAGCCAGCATGAATGTGTGCAAAGATATGGTGCTTTAAATCGTAAACCAGTTTCCAGACCTTGTCCCCCCCCCCTCCCCCCTCCCTTAAGATCAGGCTGGCCTTGCAGAATGAGCAACCTCTCTTGGATGTCTGATGTGTTTGCTTGCGTTCCAACTGAGTATGGTCTGCTCTTCACTACCAACATCATTGGTGATGTTATGGTCTTCTTCATTTGCGCAATTCAGAGATCAAGTTGCTTCTTTCAAAGGAAACGATACATCTGCTGTAAAAGTTAGCAACAGACAGTTGCAGGCATAACAAGATATGCAAGCATCCGCTATTTTTGGTGAGTCTCGAGACATTACTTGCTTCACAGGAAGGGAGAATGTCTGAACAATTACCTGCCATGCTCATCTACCTGGCAGCTGTGATCAACGAAGCAGTATACGTGACAAATGTTGAAGTGCATTGTATGTGGAACACGTTTCATTTTCTATCCAAGGGGAGGGCAATGTTCTTCAGGAGTCTTCTCATCAAAATGAGAATTCTCCTGAGCACTTGGGTAATGCATGTCATGTTTTTAATTCGAGAATTCTGAACAAGTAATTTATGGTGCTGCACAAGATCTAACCTGTGATCTGAATATTTAGCGGGACATTATTGAGCAGACTAATATGGGAAGAAGACTATTGTCTATTGCCATTATGATGAGGTAACTGCACTTTACCATTTCTTCTCACAGAGAGCTGGAAGTACCTCGACACATCTAGCAGATACTCCGGATATAGTAGAACATTAATTGCATACCCACTGCAGTGCTGTTTCCAACAAGTGGTGCATTAGGTGTGCCAGCTGCCGAGAGATGATGTGCAGGAAAAGGAATGTGCTCTGCACACACCTCTACTTCAAGTCTTCAAGGAGAACTGAAATGTGCTGGCTGTGCCAGGCTCTTCGCATGCACCTCAGTCTTCAAGGAGAGCTGTCATCCCCCAATGAATGTATCGATGTCTTCAGAGCTGAAGAAGATCCATCTGGCAAGCATGTATGGAAACCTTTGGTCCTACTTGCGAGCTGGCACTAATGAAACCAGCTGAGGGGAGAAAACCGGCAGGCTCTTGTCAAGCTAAGGACAGTCACGAGAGGAGGACAGTTTCTTTCCTTGCAACTTCCTTCAACACATGCTCAAACAGTCCAAGATGATGTACATAAGAGGTTCTGGGGCTAGTCAGTGTGTCATTCTATTTTTGTCGTTTCTTCAAGCACTGCATGTCTAGCTTGCTATAGAACAACCAGGACAATCTTGACAGAGTGGCAGAAAAACAATTCAGGGATCATGTAATACCACGTGTGCCATATGTTAATATTATAACACATGCCATCATTGTACTCGTGGTTAAATAAATTTGCAAAAAAAACAACCCAAAGAATGCTTCCGATGCTTCAATATCAAAATAGTTATGGCTTGCATGTGCATCTGAACCCAGCCGTCTTGCATGGCAGACAGTTATTAGCTAACCCTGAAGCAAAATAGTTACGCAACAGATTTAGCATAGCAGTGAACTATCAAATGTCAGCCCTTTGGCTCTTGTTAGCAGTGAAGAGCCCTTCAAACATATCTATGATCCAAAGTCCTCCCCTAGTGGGCAGGCTAAATCTAATTGAGCTAAATCTAGTATCAGCTCGAGACCATTTATACACATTAATGATCGCGCCACCATAACATTGGTTATCTCACAGCCTTGGAGAGTTGGGAAGGGTTCTCCTTCAAATAGCTCAGCCTCTGGCACGCTGCAAAGAAAGCCCCAGCACTCAATCCTCGAAACGACTCTACACCCAATTCCCAAGCAACTTCACAAACAAAAGTTTGTGTTTCTATTCAACCACCTACCTGTAGCTATTTTAGCCCTTACAGTGTGTGACGATGCCTTTAATTAATGATTAATGTGGAAGCTGTGTAGCTACCTGAGTGGGGACACATTTTGATACAATCCTGGTTGCTGGCCTTTCAATAACAAAAACTCTTACTAGTGTGTGCATCCAGCAAGTCAGTATCCAACACATAAAAGTAGGCTTTCCTGCTGCCTCCTGGACTTATCTGCCTACATAACACAGGTTCAGCACTTGTCTGAGCACTGCTGAACTTCTTTGCCTATCTAGCATCTATTCAGCACTTTCCTGCTGCCTCGTGGAACATTCCTCATCTTGTCTTGCTCTTATATACCCGGGGAGTGGGCAGATACAACCGTCTATAAATAGAGTGACATCTATTTTACAGATCTGCCCTGCTGGATTGTGAATTTAAATACATTTCAGATATTGTGGGCAGCTGCTAAATCCCATAAAAACATCCCATCTCGGGTGTCTTTTGCAGTGATGTATGGGCCAGGGCCATAATAAAGATTTAAAAAGTGGAAATGCGCAATTCTTTTGATGGGACGGACAAACACGCACTCAAACTGTACCACAGATGGACAACACAACTACTTGACCCACTCCACAAAGGAGTAGTGGTCCTGATTATGTCTTACTCTCAGCCTCTTCCCATAGATTGGGCTCTCACACAGTTCCTCAAGCACTTTCTCTGGTATTCCGACCATTTAAACTGGCTCCTACGTATTGAAACCAGCTGCATCTTCTTGGCCTTTTTTCTCCTCGCTAAATAAGCCACACTCTGATAATGTGTACCAATGATTGTTCAGCACATGTGCTACAAAAATAGTGTACCAGCAGGCCACGTGTCTCCTGCACTGTGCCTTGGCATTTCGGCATCCAGTTATCAACTCAAATATCAACTCAAAACAGTAAACAGACATTAGTTGTAATGGTGTTTACTTGCGGTAGAGAGGTTCGATGGAGGTGTTGAGGAGATCACAAAGGACCTTCAGGACAGGAGTGGACCACACAGGCATAAATGCGGGGAACAGCTTTATGAGGTTGTTGGCCCCTGCCCAGTCACCCAAGGTCAGGTGGGCATGGCACAAACCCAACTTCTGGTTGACGTCCAGCGACAGTATGAGAGCCTTGTAGTCCTAAAAGGAGCGGCAAACAGTTTAGTTAAGCACAGCCCCTGCCCCTCAGCCTGGGAACACAATTTTCCTTTGGTCGCCACCCCAAAATGCTTCAACTTTTGCACCTTGGTTCCTCTCGAGGAAGTGTTTATGTTTATGGTCTAGCCCTACGTCTGGTGGCTTGATCTCATCCTATAGTGTCTGAACACACACTAGAAACATTAGTCATGGTAATTGACACCAGACATATTCTCCGTGCATCAAAAACAGTTTGTCACTGAGTGGATCCCCTATGTCACTGTGTTAAAGATGTAGCATATTTGCATGAGCATATTTGCATGAGTATAAGCCAAAAAAAAAGTAAAAGTCATGCTGCTTAGATTATCAAATGTTTTTTCGTTAATTTTCTTTTGCCATTACTCCAGTCCAGCTAGTCTTCTTCATTTCACCAGGCACATTGAAATACCTTGCATCACAGTAGTTACTATTGGCAGTGCTTCATGCAGGATTTGGGGTTTGGGAGGGGAAAGGGAGTACAAGACAACTTATGCTACTTTGAAACTATCCTTGCCTCAAAGAAACAGAAGGGTGTCTTCCCACAGGATTTTTAATATTAGTTAAGGGTCGACGAAAAAGTTTGTTTTTTAACTTGTGGCTACGACTTTGGAGCTCTATTGATTCTGCACATTTCACTGACTTGACATAAAGCTTAAAACGATTAATCTGTGTGCTCTCTTTTGATACTCATGAATACCAATTTTCTTCCTGGCAACCCATCGATATTTTCAGTGGCCACGCTTAATTAACCCCCTAGCCAGGACTTCCTCTTGCACACTAGTTCATAATTTCATATGCCTATAGCCCTTTCCACTCAATCAGGAGTCACACACTTGCTGCCCGTTCAGGTACTCAGATTTGGAGGTACTCCCCACTTTAGCCGCTTGTAATTTTGGCATGGTTATACCTAAGCAAAATATCAATATCAAAAGAGAGTACACAAAAGACCTATTATTTCAAGATATATCTCAAGTTCATAGAGTGAAATGTGAAAAAAGCTATAAGTTGTAACACAGTTCGTACCCCC
Source organism: Cladorhizidae sp. MBARI D1340-BT2 (assembly GCA_028752905.1). Taxonomy (NCBI): domain Eukaryota; kingdom Metazoa; phylum Porifera; class Demospongiae; order Poecilosclerida; family Cladorhizidae; species Cladorhizidae sp. MBARI D1340-BT2. The sequence goes on from JAQNBH010000017.1 coordinate 8,144,492, forward strand.
CCCCTCCCTCCCTTCTTTAAGGAAAGGGGGAGAATAATATTTTTAAACTACATCTATCAGAATATGCTGCAGTCATTTTGAAAATAGACAGTTATTTGGAATGTTTTAATTGCAAGAAAACGTCCTTGTCCTTTGTAACTTTTACTGATACTGAATATTCAACATATTTTTTTGATTTTCAAATATTTTGGAACAGGCTTTGTGAATACTCCAGGACACCCCTCTGTAAACACTGATTAGTCGTCTCAAACTTTCAACTAGAAAGCTGCAGCATAATTGACTATAATTTTGTTGAAGACATATCAGAACTGTTACACCCATCATTAGAACTGTTGTAGTCATCATTAGAACTCTTAATTATTCCACCTGTGTATATCATAAGTCCTCCCAACTAACTCCACCCACAGATAGATTATATAGTACAGATTTTAGATGGTTTCTTCCTAACCAACCCAATATGCCAGAATTATAAGACCAATGATCTGACTGGCAAATTCAGTATTACCTTCAAGAATTGTGGAACTTATACTAAAGGCATTCCTACTTGCAGAACTGGGATCGGGGTGGGTGGGTGAAATGGCAATAGTCTCGAGTATTGTGTGTAAATAGTTACAGAAATGAGAGGGGGTGGGTAGTCTACAGCTGTTAGAAATATTTTTTCACTTCACACATGGCACTGGCCAAGAAGTGAAGAAAAACACCTTGTGCATGGTATTCTGCAACCAAATAAAACGTCTTCCAAGTGGCAGGATTTTACACCAACCTCACCAATAACAATATTTACTTGACACACTTTAACACAGTTAACAGTTAGGACATTGAGTTCTAGCAAGGAAATCCTGGAACAAGCAGCACAAAACACACAAAACACCTACACAATGACCCACATATAATGCACCTCTTTGTCCTTCTCAATCTCAGCTTCCTTCAGTTTATCTTCTTCAGACTTCTCCTGTGGAGAGAAGAGCACAAATAACAACTTATCATCATTGTCTCCCTCCCTCATCACCCTCTTCTCACCTTGACTCTACCCACCATTTAGTACCTCCCTCACACCACACCCTTTCATCTCAACTCTCCTCACCTCACCTCTCACTTGGCACTCACAGCTAAAGAGACCACTTGGGCTTTCTTGGACCTGATCTGAGCATCCTCCGTCACACTGGCATGAAACTCCCTTAACTTGGCATCCACAGGAGCCAGCTGTCAAGAAAAGGAATAATTGTTGCTTGATAAGCTTCTCTGGTGAATGCATTTATGATGTATATAATAGCCACCACTCACATGAGGATAAAGATTGGTGAGCTGAACCAACCCTTCATGGAGAAGAAGTGCACAGAGCTTGTAGAGAGAGGGAGGTGTGGGAGTGGTCTTAGGCCACTCCCTCTATAGGGGAGAAAAAATTGCAACAGGCCATACACTCAATGTGTGCTACTTTTATAGATCTGGCAGGAACACCCAGCCATAGTCATGTGTATTACATGAGACAAAATAAACAAAGTATAAATGATAAATAAATTGACATTTACTTGCTTGCCAGCTGGTGCCCATAGTTCAGTGGTGTGCTTTCATAACCAGCCTTGAAAGACAAGCATTGAATACCAAACTATAGTGGTTAATATTGTGCCACTAATTGAAATAGAGAAATCAAAAAGCTGTGCGTGCAAATGTGATGGGTACTCATATTTAAGGGGGTGGTCTTCAAACTTTAATTTTTTTTTTTTAACCTGTGGTTACAACTTTAGAGCTCAGTAGATTCTGCAAACTTCATGGTATGGACTTGATATATAGCTCAAAAGATAGGTATCTCTGTGTGCTCTCTTTTGATACTAAAATATGTTTCATAGGTATAACTATAGGCAAGTTACTAGACCCTAAAGCGGAGGGACCTCAAAAACCTGCACCCCAAAACCGCCGTCCAAAACCACTCCGAGTTGCGAAGTGCAAAAAAATTAAAAATGGTACGAGTGGCCTCTAGAGCATACAAGGACCATTTTGAGTAGGCGTTAAAAATTTATTACCTGCGCGGGTAGAAAATTGAAGGCGTTGACAAGGCGTCGCCAATCAACGCCTACCCGCGCGCTTGACCAGGTAATCAATTTTTAACGCCTACTCAAAATGGTCCTTGTTGTATGCGCTAGAGCTTCCTCTAGCCACTCGTACCATTTTTAATTTTTTGGCACTTCGCAACTCAGAATGGTTTTGGACGGCGGTTTTGGGGTGCAGGTTTTTGAGGTCCCTCCGCTTTAGGGTCTAGTAACTTGCCTATAGTTATACCTATGAAACATATTTTAGTATCAAAAGAGAGCACACAGAGAGACCTATCTTTTGAGCTATATATCAAGTCCATACCATGAAGTTTGCAGAATCTACTGAGCTCTAAAGTTGTAACCACAGGTTTAAAAAAAAAAATTAAGTGAAGATGTCCCCCCTTAAGGGGTATGTTATATATATATATATATATGTATAGGGATGAGCACATGGTTTCATCAGAGGTAGAGGCACTCTGGGATTCTATTTGCTGTTTGTATATATCTAAAATTTGATTGGAAGTCAACTGTTGAGAGCTGAGCTCCTTCGATAGCAATATGCATTAGTCGGCCTAGATTTAATATCACCAAGTCTAGATCGAACACGATTTTTGATAAGCCCTGAGGAATGCTCAGCAGTAGCGATTCCAAGTAGCCAGCCATTCCAACTGGTAGAGCAAGCAAGATGTTGAGAAGTTTGAAGATTTCTGGAAATATCTCGGTATATGCACCTGAGGACTCGTCTCTACAGCACAAAAAATGCTCCCCGCCAATGAATATTTATAGTCCAGAAGTTGACAGCAATTATCTCCATGGTTACTAATATGCATGGGTTACTACTTGATGACCCCAACTCTCACGCTGTGTCCAATCCCTTCCTCTGCACAGACACACAACTCAACAACATATATGCACCTGGTAACTATGGAACTTAAAGCCCAGGATGTTGACAAAGGTGTTCTTCTCACAGGGATAACTCTTCAACAGAGGGACGTAGAAGTCCTTCTCATCCAAATGACCTTCAAATGCTTCCAGAATGAGATCAAGCACTCGGTTGGGATCAAGATGGAATCTCCCTGATAAATACATAAAATGAAAAACACCTTCTCACAAGTGCACCTACACCTCTCATCCCACTCCACACACACAACTTATACGCCAACAAAAAGTATGCTAACTCACCAATGAGAGACTTGATATTGTCCAACATGGCAGTGGCAGCTACAGCCGGTCTCCTCTCATGCCCAAGCTCACACACTAGTTTAGAGTATCCCTCATTCTCCTCACGAAAAAGGTTGAACTTGTGCTGTTTGTAACTGAAGACATTTATCAAGTCACTTTGCTCTGTTTGCAAACAGCACCTAGATGAAATGAAACACTCACAAGAGCTTGGTCTTGGTCTTGACATATTTTTGGTTGAATGCATTCTTGGACGTCACTAGTCCCACAGTCTCAAGGGTCTCCATTTCCAGTCTCTCCTTCAGCAGTGGCTCGCTCACCAGCTTCTATATAATTTATATTAATAAGCACAATAATATAGTAGTTGTTTAGAAGTACATCTGATTCCCCCCTCCATCCCCTTACTCGTGCCAAATTATAAAAATTGTTTTCATCATAAGCAGACAAAAGGCTGGTTCACAACATGACAGTGGCCAAGCAGAGCATTGCATTCCATTCCATCATGTTGTGAACCGGTCAACACAAAAGCATCCTTCTCTTTCTTCAGCTACTAGCAAAAAACATAATCGAATCCCACTCTTCTTTGCAGACTGCGGTCGATTCCCATTTCTAGTAGGCTAAGGCAACACAACACTATAACATTGTGTTGTGAACCAGCAATGTAGCACAATGCAACGGTCGAGCTCAGCCACTGTTATGTCGTGAACCGGCCTTAAAATATCGTATTTGAAGGAATATAAGAACACCCCCAAATGTATTCAAAACTGTAGAACTCTGTCTTTTATAAACCCCAAGCAGCAGTTGCCTTGACTTTCCACAAGCTACTGTTATAGCCAAGCAGAAAAACAAAGAATGGCTACAGAAGCAGATAATTTGGGAGATGACACATTAGTCAAAACAGATCAGTCCGTTTCTTTCTTACATCCCCCCCACCTTGATACTTGACACCATGACAGTGTTGAAGCAAGTATCGTAGCTCTCTGAGCAAGCAAGTGCAAAATAATGGAAGATAATGGAAGATATTAAAAAAATTATAACCATCCACCCACTTCACTGCAGATGTGCCAACATGTTCTACTCGATCCTAGCCGAAAAGCAGGAGCTAGCATAAAACAACCGAACTACAGAAACGCGAGAAAATATCAAGGAGACAGCAAAACTGATACAGGTAGTAGCAGGACAACAATAGCACCACCTAGGTTTGCACGGCAACAGCAAGGAGAAGTCGAGATGCCAGGAGAGTATGAAAGCTGAACGGCAATATCTAAATGGGCTAAGACATAAGGAGCATATATAGCCACATATATTGCCCCCCCCTCCCCCGGCATCGTCAACAATATCCAGAGAGGAAAGGCTTCTCTTGTTCCTCCAGTCATAACTCAGCATCCTGCTACCCAAAGTCCTTAGCACTAGTTTCCAAGGTATAGATATATATTCAACCATGTTTAGTTTGGATTTTTAAAAAATTGTCTTAAAAAACATTAACAATAGACGATTCTATGATCATTTGCAGGAATACAAAGAGTGAAGGGGGGGGGGGAAGGGGAGAAACTAGAAACTCAGCTTTACTAAACAAGTACACAAAAAAACTCCTTGCATATTATCTCAGCATGTACAACAACTGGGAACAGAGTCTCGTTTGTTTGACCATTCCTTACCATACAGGCAGTGGTAAAAGATTTGAAGGCAGCACGGTGTTCTTTGACGTCCATGATGGAAATGTCAACATCTGCAGTGTCAGCTTCATTCACTCAGCACTCACGCACAGTTTAGTTACCAGGCAACCACATTCTCACCAACTAGAGCCAAAATGTCTGCTAACAGCGAAGGGAATACCAGCTTAATATCCTAAAGAAGATAGTCAAACTAAAATTCACGTCATCCAGATGATAACTATGCTTATAGATCTCACCAGTGATACCATTAATTTGTCAAAAAAAGCAATGGCATCGTCTATCTCCAGTCCACCTGTGATTATCTGCTTCACCATGTCGTAGAGAAGGGCCTGGAAGTCTATCATTAGGGATTTGGGGGGGGGGGGGTCACATTCAAACAAATAGCAGGACAGAGGACAGAGAAGCATACCTAGCCCGCCACTTATCGAATCTTGGCCATCATTGTTATACACTTTCCTGAACAAACTTAGCCTTTAGGAACAACAAACAACAACTACAATCTCTGTAATTGACTGCAAAGGGTTAGTTACCCTTCTTCTTTCCCTTTAGAGTTCCAGTTTTTAATCATCTTCTCTGAAAGAACCGGAGAAGCAGCCATCTTTCCAGCGCGCCTAATCACCAGAAACTGCGTAAGGTTACGGACCTACAGACACGAAGACCTGCCGGTCCAACCGTGGTCCAGCCACGTGGCTGTCACGAGATTCCACGCGGACCCACCTCCAGAGCATGGTAAAGGGGGAGGGAAAGGAGAGTACAATATTCCAAGTCATGTGACATAAATGAATTCAGATCGGCGAGGGTGCTACGCTCCAGTGTGCTATTTATAAGTACAAGACCTGTTGGTTAGGTAGATGACGATCAAGGGTCACACCAGGGATGGGGAAAGAAAACTATTTTTTGGTATGATATCACCCTGTGACGGTGTCAGTGTTGCCATAATTTTTTTGCCAAATTACTCGCCTGTGTTATCCAAATTTTTGGGCAACAAAAAAATCCAAACAAAATCCAAACAACAATTTCATGAGAAATAACAATAACATACTAAAGTGTGTTCATAGCATTTACACATGTCTTTAATAGTTCAGTGTTCGGTTTAAATTCATAGCATTTTTTATGAACGTTAAATTGCACTGTTAAAAGTGAATTTGATGTAGAAATTCCTATATAGTCTGTTTCTGGTATTCGTTTTGTTGAGACCAATGTGGCTGAATAAACGTTCGGTATCAGCATTGCCATGGGGTATAACTAGAATGGCTTTGCGAGTTTTGCCAATGTGGAGTAGCGATACTCATTTTCCAAGCAGTCTTTGATTTGGCTGATTGCATGCCAATACTTTATCCACCTCTGTGTGATGGCCGTAACTTTAGGAGGTAATGGCGACGCAGAAATCCATAAATTCCTCTTGAAGGCTGGGTTTGTCACCAACTTGAACTACCTGAGGAACACACTCTGCTGCAGCAAGCACCTGACCAGCCATACTGTATTGTTGTAAGCCTGGTTGAAGCCATTTGAGATTGGAGAGTAACTTGTGACTCATAGCTGCAGCAATCCATGAAGCTTGGATAGTCTCCCTAAATTTTCTCACATCTTCAGATGATAATCCATCCTCTTCTTCAAGGTATGATAGTGTGTTGTGACCTACAAAAACTTCGTGTAAAGGGAGATACTCTTCTGAGTTATCAATACACGCTTGTGAAACATGTTCAGCAGCACACACATACTCAGAATTCATGAACCGCAACAGAAATTTTCGTATTAAGCCATCGAGCTCTTGGTAGAGAACATGAAGAATTGGAGATTGCTGCTGCATGTACCTGTTGAAATTATTAACAATTGGTAATGCAGAACATAGAAACAGAACATAGAAAGAGCAAGTAAGCTTTGGTCAGAGGCTTTTCAAGTACAATTTTTACTCTTCTCACTACTGCCTGCTTATCCTCAGTACTTCAAAAGTATGAGAGTAAGGCTTCATATTGCTCGATAAGACGATTTACACAAGCTTCAAAGCTGAGCCATCGTGTTTGGCATGCTTTTAACAACTTGCATTCCACAAAACTCTGAAATTCTTCAAACTGTCACAGCATCCTTGGGCTCTTCTGGAAATAATACCATACATCAGTTGTCAGATCTTCCAATTCATCAGGAAAGACTTTGCAGGCTATTAGTGCTGCTATGTACAATGACAATGAAGAGCAACTAAAGCTGGTGCTTACACCGTGACATCACTGAATTTCATGCTCCCACATTACATTGGCCCCATCTGTACCTAATCCGACAAGATTATCATAAAGGAGGGTAGTAGATTTTGCATTAAATAGCAGCTCTGCAGTTGCCCTCTCTACACTCTCTAGGGCGAAGAAGACACATCTCACCTGTCCTTGCGTGCTATCGAAGAATCGAAGCATAATAGCAGCTTGTTGTGTAACGGTAATATCAGTTGTCTCATCAGTTTGGAGGCTGAAGTATTTAGTCTCTCTAACTGCTGCAGAAATGTTTTTCCAACAATCCTACTTTCAACACAGCTGCTACGACAGCAGTTAAAGTCTTTAGCAATAGAAGAATCAGGAAACATCAACTTGAATAGTTTGGTAAAATGATCTCCCAATTGAAAGGCAAGATGGTGCTCTCCAAGGAAATATGCGAAGAGTACTTGCAGATTACAGACTCCTTCTTATTGGCCCATAGTAGGACTGTAGAGGCAGTACACCCACACCATCTTTTTCTGAGTGTTTGTGTAATTTTGTTTCCTGATGTCTCCTGAGATTTCTAGTACCACCTCTTCCAAGGTTTATATCACGAGAGCACTTTATACAGAAGGCAAAAGAAGATCCCTTTCTCGAAGTTGTGGCCCATGGGAAAGTCTTTGCATACTGTTTACGATAGACACAATCGCTTTTTTGCAGACTTAGAAGACCTGATAGATGTAGAGATTTGACTGTCAATGTCAATTTGTGAAACCTCATCATCAGAGTCAGAATCCATATCTGAAGAATTTTCTTCTGGTAACCTTGAAGTACTGGGTTCTGAAGATGCCATAGCTAACTCTCTCTGACACTCACTGTGAACTCTTGCACAAATCTAGCTTTAAATACCCAACCAGATAGCTAGCATGCACATAGATCAAAGGGTTCTGGCTCTGCAGGCATATTCCTGCACAGACCCAGGACAGTGCTTACAGACCAGGTGACCACATAATAACACAGGACTATGCAGGAATATTCCCTGCAGACCAAGTGACCACGTGAATATTTCTGCACAGACCAGGTGACCACAAAATGACCACACTCAGTAATACTACAGAGAGTGGTTTTGAAATAGGCTGCACATGGTCTGATACGCATGAAATGTCAAACAATTTTCTAATGATGAAAAATCCAAACATTTATTGATAAATCCAAGGGTCAAAAATCCAAACAGTTTGGATAAAATCCAACACTATGGCAACACTGCCCTCCTGAGCCGACAGTGCTGCTATGAAGTGAGTGAGGTAAATTTATATTTATTGTTATTGCTGTTTATAATTATTATTACAATCAGTTAATACAGCTGAGATGAAAATAGTTCTTCAACGAGTTCAAAGAAAGATCACCTCAATCCAGATACCATTAGAACACGCATGCAATATTCATGGGCAAGCTCTATATATTAATAAGCCAGAAGTATTGGAATTCATGTAATGAACACCAGGTCCTGAACACCTTTGTGTGACTATTCTTTGTTTACTAAATATTCCTTCACTTCTAGTATGGCCATCTCACCGGCACTATTACGTCCAGTACGCATTGAATGTGATCTGAGCGATTCTGCTCGCAGATGCATAATAGTTAATGTTTCGTAATACTGTGCTCATGTTCAGTTATGAGTACGTGCATTACAACCACTTACAGTTGCAGTGGGCATTTAATGTATGACTCAAGATAGTGAATGGTGCAGCATGGTCTAATTGAGGAGATACAGTATTGGGTGACTAGACACTTTTTGGTCCAGTTTAGTATTGCATTGGGCTAAATATATATACACAGAATGACAGCTAGCATGTAGACCTATATATATATAGCTACATATAAATGTATATAGTCTCAATGAACTCTCAGTTGATATAATAACATTAAAATCACCTTCTCAATAATCCACTTCAAATTGTATTCACTCGATGTTTCAACTAGATGCTCTAGCCTTCATGTATAATATAGTGTCTATATGCCAAGTTACTCAGCTGGATCTGTTCCCTTCCCCTTTGCCAGATAAATTTAGCAATTCTCCTTTGTAGCATCACTGAAACTGTCCAGTTAGCTCTGTGTGCTATCATCAATGAATCTGAATATATCATCTAATCCCCACAATATATAGATCAGCAGGCAGAGTTGAATCCCTGCGCATACATTAATCTGCCTGGAACAGATATTCTAGGAAAATATATCTTCTTGAAGATATCTGCTAACAGAATAAATCCTCTTTCACATATACTCCACTACTTAGAATATCATCTGCTGGTACTTTGAACAAGGAACAGGTCTGCTAAACTGAATTAATCCCACGAATGCATAATAATCCACCTGGAACAGAACTGAAGAATACAATCTTTTGAATTGTGTAATGGAACCCCCCCCCCCCCCCCCAAATATATATATATATATATAATAATAATAACAACAACACTTATTAATAATAAACTCTCTATGAACTCTCAGTTGACATAATAACATTCCAATGACCTCAAGAAATTGTCTCTCGATGTTTCGACAGATGCTCTAGTTATTCCTGATCAAGGCTATATAGAGCATCTAGTCGAAATGTCGAGAGTACAATTTCAAGTATATAGAAGGTTATTGGAATGTTAATAATAATTTTGTTGTAGGATGTGATGATAAGGATAATTTTTAATTAAGGTAATACTAATAATAATATTATTACTACTTCTACTAAATTACTTCTACTAAATTGCTACTTCTACTAAATAATAACAATAAATAAATAATTATTAAAAAGTTAAGAATGAATAATATAATGATAACAAGTAAAGCAAAAACCTTAATAATAAACAATAATGATATAACTCTAGAATAGACTTGCAGGTTATGGAACAGGAAAAGAAGAAATCTCCCTGAACACTTATTGCAATATATATGCTAGCAGAATGGAACCCTTGAACTGTAACTTGTTCATTGTCTGTACATAATAATACACCTGGAACAGATCTGCCAGCAGAATTGATTTCTATGAACATTCTTCATATATACAACCTGACCTATCGTGGTAGCAATCATTGCTTATCTGGCAGCATATCACTGTGTAAGCTATATAGAAGAGACTCCTAGTGAAGCCACAGTTTGACGGTGTTATATGGACACTAAAAGTAGATAATGGAAGAGAATGTGGCTAATTGCTGCTAGCTTCGCCAGTAGACCTTCAGAACAAAGAACAATCCATCATACTTAATTCAACATGCATATCTCATTGTTCTATGAAGTCATAATAGCTATCTAGCTTATGTAATGAGCAGCATGACTTCAGGTGTAAAAAAATCATTACGGCAAATGATATATATATATCATTACTATTAAGAGTGAAGTATCGAGTTTATTAAGTTTAAACAGCTTCTTCAATTGCACATTGTCATTCTGATCATTGGAAAAGGAAAAGAAAAGCCATACCATGGCGCAGCAGTACTTATTAAGCACCTAATGAAAACACTCATGTGTAGTACTGTAGAGTAAGGCTTCCTCAAGCCACTGGTACTAATTTCAACTGGCTAGCACTTTCCAATTAGGGGCTAGACATGTTGGGGATATGGGACGCAGACTTCCTGTAACTTGGGCATGGTTGTACCAATTTAAAAAAAAGAGCACATAAAATTTTTAAAAGAGCACACAGTTATCTCGTCCCCCCTTTTAATTAAAGTTGAGGAGTGGAGGAGTTGGGAACAATATCGCGTCATATTTTACTGCTGGTCAGACTGACAGGGAGGGGCGGGAGCAAGGCATTTACGCCCCTCCCAGTCCGTTACACTGGCGTCAGTGGTCGAGTAGAGTTTTAATCATAATCCACTTCCGCGTGGCTACAGGTTGAGGTAGTAGAAACTGTTCACTATTATGAATGAAAAACTGTTCGATCTCGGCGAATACGCCAGTCAGGTTCCAGCTAGCTCAGCCATAGATGTGCCTGACCCGTTCACAAAACCAAACAACGGGATACCAAATTCAGCTCCTACCGGACACCACTGGAATCGGAGGCCTGCTGACAATTTTAATTCGCACGGCCTCATCAACCCCGTTATGGATGAGTCACAAGTCTTGTCAACGAGTGCTACGAGTCGCAGCTCTAGCATGGTGATGAGATATAAAGAGGCTGCTGACGGGGCTTTTGGACGATGCAACAGCTATGGCGGACTGGACGCTTGCAGGAGAGATGTAGCGGGCGAAACAGTAAATATAGACAGCGAATACGTGAGGATCCAGATGAAAAATGAAGGGAAGCGAATTGAAAATTCTACAACGTAGGTTATCTTTTCTTTTTTTAACATAGCTCAACGTCTCAACGTCAAATCATGCCAGAGGTTGTTGTATGTACCCATTTGTTCTGTGCTTGCTGTACAGGGATTGGCAAACCTTCATCCACATACTAAAAGGGAATATTGGCACAGGCTTACTAGCTCTCCCTATGGCAGTGAAGCACGCTGGCATCATTGTAAGTATTGTAGCCTGTCCAAAAGTGGCAAGTGGTTAGATTTGTGCTAAAAAAAAGATTGCCCATTAATGTTTCTTTTTGTCATTCATTTTCAGGAATACATGTTTTGCTAATATGGTAATTGTCGAGTGAAGAGAGACACAGTATGATCATGAAGTACCTTTTTGCTGCATGTATGTCCATCACATGGAGCATAAACAGCCTCCATTTACGTGTGTATGAACTGTAACATCGTAATTCTGCGTATGCGCTTAATTGCACTGTCAAGAGGCAGTTTAGTTGATGAAAGAAAGAAATATAAAAAGAAGTAAATTGGGGTAAGAAATGAACGAGAAAGAGAAAAGCGTGCCGTGGGAACAGAGGATAGCTAGGCCAACTTAAAAAAATGAGAATAATAGAGCAAAAAGGAGAACAAAGTCTGCTGCAGAGACAGGAATGGAGGAGAGCAACTCTAGGGCAAGGACAAGATGAGAGGAACAGAGGAGAGCAACTCTAGGGTAAGGACAACATGAAAGGAACAGAGGAGAGCAACTCTAGGGCAAAGACAACATGAGAGGAACAGAGGAGAGCAACTCTAGGGCAAGGACAACATGGAAGGAGCAGAGGAGAGCAACTCTAGGGCAAGAACAAGATGAGAGGAACAGAGGAGAGCAACTCTAGGGCAAGGACAACATGAGAGGAACAGAGGAGAGCAACTCTAGGGCAAGGACAACATCAAAGGAGCCGAGGAGAGCAACTCTAGGGCAACGACAACATGAAAGGAGCAGAGGAGAGCAACTCTAGGGCAAGGACAACATGAGAGAAACAGAGGAGAGCAACTCTAGGGCAAGGACAACATGAGAGGAACAAAGGAGCAACTCTAGGGCAAGGACAAGATGAGAGGAACAGAGGAGAGCAACTCTAGGGTAAGGACAACATGAAAGGAACAGAGGAGAGCAACTCTAGGGCAAAGACAACATGAGAGGAACGGAGGAGAGCAACTCTAGGGCAAGGACAACATGAAAGGAGCAGAGGAGAGCAACTCTAGGGCAAGGACAACATGGAAGGAGCAGAGGAGAGCAACTCTAGGACAAGATGAGAGGAACAGAGGAGCAACTCTAGGGCAAGGACAACATGAGAGGAATAGAGGAGAGCAACTCTAGGGCAAGGACAACATCAAAGGAGCCGAGGAGAGCAACTCTAGGGCAACGACAACATGAAAGGAGCAGAGGAGAGCAACTCTAGGGCAAGGACAACATGAGAGAAACAGAGGAGAGCAACTCTAGGGCAAGGACAACATGAGAGGAACAAAGGAGCAACTCTAGGGCAAGGACAACATGAGAGGAACAGAGGAGAGCAACTCTAGGGCAAGGACAACATGAGAGGAACAGAGGAGAGCAACTCTAGGGCAAGGACAACATGAGAGGAACAGAGGAGAGCAACTCTAGGGCAAGGACAACATGAGAGGAACAGAGGAGAACAACTCTAGCAAGGACAACATGAGAGGAACAGAGGAGAGCAACTCTAGGGCAAGGACAACATGAGAGGAACAGAGGAGAGCAACTCTAGGGCAAGGACAACATGAAAGGAACAGAGGAGAGCAACTCTAGGGCAAGGACAACATGAGAGGAACAGAGGAGAGCAACTCAAGGACAAGATGAGAGGAACAGAGGAGAGCAACTCTAGGGCAGGACAAGATGAGAGGAACAGAGGAGAGCAACTCTAGGGCAAGGACAACATGAAAGGAACAGAGGAGAGCAACTCTAGGGCAAGGACAACATGAAAGGAACAGAGGAGAGCAACTCTAGGGCAAGGACAAGATGAGAGGAACAGAGGAGAGCAACTCTAGGGCAAGGACAACATGAGAGGAACAGAGGAGAGCAACTCTAGGGCAAGGACAACATGAGAGGAACAGAGGAGAGCAACTCTAGGGCAAAGACAACATGAGAGGAACAGAGGAGAGCAACTCTAGGGCAACCACAACATGAGAGGAACAGAGGAGAGCAACTCTAGGGCAAGGACAACATGAAAGGAGCAGAGGAGAGCAACTCTAGGGCAAGGACAACATGAGAGGAACAGAGGAGAGCAACTCTAGGGCAAGGACAACATGAAAGGAGCAGAGGAGAGCAACTCGAGCACATAACTCAACTCTTACAATTTGGCTTCCATCCATTACATGGCTGCACGCCTTTGCTTGACGATCTGTCTTTGCTAGACGATCTGTGTTTGAACACGACCTATTCTCAGGAATGCATGTGTAATATGATAATGATTTTAACTTAGAAAAGGTTGTCAGTGATTTAAAAAAAGTCAGAGATAGTCTTTCTACATGCCACCAGTGCCTTTACATCAATGTGCTCATGAAATGTACACAAATATATCAATGCTAATAACTGCCAAACCGCTTAAGTAGCTAAGATTAGTACTTGCCAATTGATATTACCTGGTCACACTTCCCTTGAGCAAAGAGAGAGTGGGTAAACTCGTGACATAAGCTGTGCTTCCTCTCCTCTATCATGCTAGGCTCCATTGCCCAAGACCCTATCCCTATTATGCATAATAAGAATGTCTATTGTGCTCAACAAATTGACATTAAATTTCAAAATTTAAAAATATTGGGTGTTTTTTTAAAATGCTATAAGCAAAAGTGCAGGTGCAGAAGGAGGTTGAAGAGGAAAGGATAAGTGTGTGTGTTTTAGCAGCTGAGGATCATTTGGGCAAAAGGAGCTTCAGTTTTTTGGATGTGGGAGGAAATTAAAACCATGCCTACTACTAGTAGCACTAATATCGGCCATTTGGCATGCTAAGAAACGTCCTAGGACTGATCGAGGAGTGTTTGTCTACTGCACACTGTAATTATTCTAAGGTTTTATCTCACAATGCCCCCTTTGAAATGGTACACACCCCATTGCTAACTGTGCAACTCCAATGACTTTGAGTTTGTCCAGACTTTCCTTTGTGAGGCCTGTGGATCTTAGTAGTGATTTAGAGGACGGGTCTAAGACAATGCTCTGCTTTCTAGCCAGAGAGGTGGGAGTGCTATGTTCTCTTGGTGTTTGCCTGGATACTGTTATAAAGAGAGGAGAGTCCCTACTGATAGTTGCAATGTTCAAATGCTACTGTAGCAATGGACATAAATATCTCATCTTCTTGATTACTTGGTTTCAAAAACATTTTTTTATTTTAATTACACAAGATTGTGTTTACTTACCTAGCTTCATACCACAATTTCAACACTGTACAGAAACTTTTTTTCGTATTAAAATAATAATTAATTTGATTCGCCATACCCACAGGTTCAGGTATAATTTATACCGGGTGGCCATTACAATATCGGGTGCATGATAAGGTTTGCTTCCATGACTGTTCAAGTCTGAGTAGTGCAAGGAAGCGATTGTAGGTTGTGATAGGTAAAGGTTATCACCATTGTCTGGCTAACTGGCCGCAGCCCAGCCCATTATGATTGCAATTATTGCAGCTGGGTCCCATAGGACTGTTGGTGATAGGGATCATCGCCACGCACTGCATGCTGCTTCTGGTGGAAGTCTCTCACCACCTCTGCAAAAAGTAAGTCGCTCATCTCCTCTGCAACATTGAGACTATTTTAACTTACAATGCTGAAGTACTCCCCCTGCATTGTAACCACACCCTTGACATGTCATGCCCCCTTCGTTCAATCCACAATCAGCGAAGTCCCGTTCAATTCTGTTTGTCCACACATGGATGCACGCATCTGATTGGAAGGTCCTTCGAAGAAGAAAAGCACCAGTCAGTTTGTCTGGCTGGCTATCACACATTGTACATTATCGTCATTTTCCCCTGTTCTTATTCACAGGAAGAACCTGAGTTGTCTGAACTATTCCGAGGCAGCGGAAGTTGCTGTGGGAGAGTACACCAACAATCAAACATTGATAAAAATATCCGGGTAAGGAGCACTGTATATATAATTATATGTATATGTCTGTGTGGGATTATTGGATAAGTGGATATTGATGGTTGCCTAACTGCAGGATGATTGTCAATACATTTCTCATCATTACCCAGTTTGGATTTTGCTGTGTGTACTTTGTGTTCATGGCAGACAGCCTCGACCAGGTGATTCATTAAAGCTAGTTGTTGTGCACTGTGCAGTACTGTTCTTCAAGGTGAGCAATGAAACTTGCATGAAGGGGGTGGCGGGGAAGGGTTGGGGGTGAGTCTCTGTCAGGGTGACAAGGAATTCCAACAATCCTCAATTCTTGTTCACCCTCCCCCAAACATAAGCACGCACCCCTGCCTCTGGTGCAAGGTAGCCAGGAAGTGTTATACATGTGGTGCAGCTTGTTTGTGGTAGCCAAAATGTGCCACTTGATAACCCAAAACTGCCTCCATCAGATTCCACACAGCAATTCGGAGTCGCTAAAGTGGCTTTTTATGGACGAGCAAGTTCTGAGTTGGTAAAGCAAAGTGACGTTCCACATTTTATGACGGTGCATGGCTAAACCGTAATATTCTAATATACCACATTTTTGTAGCGGGTAAGGGGACAGTGCGTACAAAAAATTGTGGTCACGAGTTTTGGAGGTCCATAGTTGACTCTTATGAACTTTATATATATAATATGTGTATATATATATATAAGTGTGTGTATATATATATATATATGTGTATATATATAAGTATATATATATGTGTGTGTATGTATATATATTTATACTGTACATCACGTCATCTGTGGCTAATCTGATTGGTTAATAACTGTAGGTTACATAGGCGCGTAACCTACACTTTTAACCGGATGTAGTTTAGCGTGTGAGCAATGTAGCCTATACTACACTCGCGCCAGTGTAACCTACTCGTTTGCGCTTTAGCTATTAATGTTCACTGTTCATGAAGCTTTAATGTCATGATAATATTCACTTGATATAATTTATATAGATGTTCTGTGCTGCAGTGTAACCTACTCATAACACTGCAAAATATCTGGGCTCATAAATCCCTGAAGTTGAATGAGTTTTTGATTATCAGTTGAAGGAAGTTGTTCCAACTCAGCTGCGTGTTTATCTAGCAGTACTTTGTCAATAGCTGGGGCGCCTTGAGTAAAAAATTCTTCCATTTCTAGTTGCTATGTAGTTTAGCGCATGCACAATGTTGTATAAGCCTATACATATATATAATTATATAGCTTAATAGATTATCTCTGTGTGTTCCCTTTTGGTACCAAAAATGTTGCATAGGTCTACATACCATGCCAAAGTTATAGGCAGTCAAAGTTAGTGACCTCAAAATCTGCGTGCATGAATTCTCTGAAGTTTTGGTTCCTGATTTAGGAAGTGCTTAGACAACTGAAATTACATTCTGTGGCCAGAGGAAGCCCTACTCAATGTTTTCACTGGGCGCTGAAAGGTGAGTGAAGTCAATTTTTATTTTCAGCACCCATACTTGACTATGTGGTCTCGTTTTAGCGCCGAATGAAACCACTCATTTTGTAGAGTACGGTTTCCTCTTGTTATTGGTACTAATTTCAAATGCCTATATATGGCACTTTCCAATCCGGGGCCACAACTGCAGGCGTACAGGTTTTGAGGTCCCCAACTTTGACTGCTTGTACCTTGGGTATGGTTATGCCTACATGTGTTCAACATTCAAAATAGAGCACACGAAAATATCTTCTCTTTTGGGCTATATATAAAGTTCATAATTATAGTGTGATATGAATTTATGGAGTCCTAAATCGAAACCACAATATTTTGTTATTTTATGGTTGGGGGGGGGGGGGGCTTATGCTTTAGTTGTAACTGCTGAAGTTTCACTGTTTGCTTGTGGTTTGCTTGTTAAGGTTTTCTGTTTGGCTTTTGATGTTCACTTGAGCCAGCGGGTCTGGGTAGCCATGTTGATCCTTCCCTTGATGGTGATGTGTTGGATAAGAAACTTGGAGAGCCTTGCTACCTTCTCCCTCATAGCCAACCTCTGCATCTTGTTCTCTTTGTGTGTGATCTTCTACGAAGAAATACACTCGTTTTTGTAAGAATCTGCAGCAACAACAATGCAAAAAAAAGAAGTATATATATGTGCTACAAGTTTTTATTTTCCTTGTGTCTTTGTGCAGCACTTCAAGGGAAGAAGAAAGAGCAGCTATTCTTCAGCCTACTCCTCTCGCTCTTATAGGAAGCGTGAAAACAATCTCTCTATTCTTTGGAGGAGTTGTGTATGCTTTTGAAGGCATAGGAATGGTGTGTGTACTGTTATCATTGTTTGTTCGTTCTTGACGTCATTGTTGTTGTTATTGTTGTCATTGACATCATGTTGCCATCATTGTTATCATTATATTGTTGTTGTTGTTGTTATTACATTGTTGTTTCTTGTTCAGGTGCTTCCTTTGGAGAACAAGATGAGGAATCCTAGTCATGCCAAACCCATCATCTACAAGGCCATGGTCATTGTTATTGTCCTCTACACCATCTTTGGTAGTATCGGCTACATTGTGTATGGGAATAAAATAAAATCAAGCATCACCCTCAATCTGGAGAGCAAGGATATCGGACCTGCCATGTTAGTCGAAGCTTTTGTTCTGACATTGGGAAGTGGGTGGTGTATATGCAGTGGGAATGTTTTGTTATTATAAGTTGTGTCCCAAGTAACTATGCAAAGTGTGCTCCCACATACCTTAGCCATGTGTTAGCCTAGTTTGAATGATTGTGAACGGCTTGTTCGGGCTCCCAACCAAGAAGGAAACTATCTTTTCCCTACTAGACATTAAGTCTGCTGAAATCATGAAATCAAACCAAAATACAAAAGCTGCCAACTTAGTTAAGAGGCACTCTAGGAAATGTTCTAAGTGGGGAATACACGCTCTGTGTGGTATGACAGAATGAGGTGAACATCTCGACGTGAGGTTAACATTTTGTATTTGTGATTCAATACCGATACTTGTGTTCTCTCTGCACGTTATATTTGTTGTTCTCTCTGCACGTTATATTTGTTGTTCTCTCTGCACATTATATTTGTTGTTCTCTCTGCACATTATATTTGTTGTTCTCTCTGCACGTTATATTTGTTGTTCTCTCTGCACGTTATATTTGTTGTTCTCTCTGCACATTATATTTGTTGTTCTCTCTGCACGTTATATTTGTTGTTCTCTCTGCACATTATATTTGTTGTTCTCTCTGCACGTTATATTTGTTGTTCTCTCTGCACATTATATTTGTTGTTCTCTCTGCACATTATATTTGTTGTTCTCTCTGCACATTATATTTGTTGTTCTCTCTGCACGTTATATTTGTTGTTCTCTCTGCACATTATATTTGTTGTTCTCTCTGCACATTATATTTGTTGTTCTCTCTGCACGTTATATTTGTTGTTCTCTCTGCACGTTATATTTGTTGTTCTCTCTGCACGTTATATTTGTTGTTCTCTCTGCACGTTATATTTGCTGTTCTCTCTGCAAAGTTGTTTGGTTCTGCGGCTTTCATTTTTTGTTGTTTAAAAAAACTGCAGCGTGTTCATCATCGTCAAGTTTTACTTTGCCTACGCCATTTTTGCCTCGTTCCTGCTCCAGTTCTACGTCCCCATGGACTTCTTGGAACCAGCCTTCTTCGACCTCATCAAACTGGACAGACTCGCATACAGGTTCCCCGTTCATCACAAGAAGCTGCAAAACGTTATCCAGTTGGCCTTCAGATCTGTCTTGGTATTCATAATAGGCAAGTGTATGTTAGTTAGTTACAGGCAGGAAATCCTTTAATCTTTTAACGCACACACACACACACACACAAAAGCACACACATCATACACACACACAAGCACACACATCATATACACACACAAGCACACACACACATCATACATACACACACACACAAGCACACACATCATACATACACACACAAACACACACATCATACACACAAGCACACACATCATACACACACACACAAGCACACACATCATACATACACACACAAGCACACACACGCTCATGCTCTGGTATGAACATTAGTCCCAATGAATTTGTGTATGGAAATTAGATAGTATTGAATCCAATCCAAAAGAATGCCCTCCAACCAACTTGGTGATGTTTGTGGTTGTGGCGTTATTATTACTATATCTAAGGGCTGCTATTAAAAGTGAAACCCAAATGCAACATACTTCAATGTTATATCCTCATCAGGAACCTCCATTAGGAACTGGTTGTCACTAATTGGTGACAGGGCCCTCCACTAGTAACTACAGCTCCAGCTGTGACCAGGTCAGGTGTTGATAAGTCCAAGACAGCTCTGAGCTGATAGCTTTTGCATGGCAGAATGTAAACACAAGCTAAAGGTCCACTGAATCGGCTTCATTGAAGTTGGAAAACAAGATCTCTGGTGGCTAGTCCGGAATAAAACTTGCAGTATAGAAATCCATCCATCCATCCTATCCATCCATCCTATCCATCCATCCTGGAGCAGCTAGTGCAATAGTAAGCACATTAGAGAACATTTCTAGGTTATGTCACTTATGATGGTTCCACTTTGCTCAGGAAGCCATTGACGTCCTGATCTTCAAACCTTTTACAGACTAAATTTACAGGGGTTGCCTCAAGTGGCATCGTAGATTGTCATTCACATATGTGTGTGTGATAGATCAAGTGATGTTATGGATTACGTCATAGAGTGACTGAGAAGAGCTTTTACTAGAACAAAGTGCAAGGCACTGTATGGCAAGCTGAAGCGTTCCTCTGGCCAAGCTGTTTGCTTCCTGCTTTTTTATCTGGAGATGTTATTGTTGTTTGGGGGGGCCATACCCCGGTCTCCCTGGTTCCACCCACGGTCTCCCTGGTTCCACCCACGGTCTCCCTGGTTCCACCCACGGTCTCCCTGGTTCCACCCACGGTCTCCCTGGTTCCACCCACGGTCTCCCTGGTTCCACCCACGGACTCCCTGGTTCCACCCACCCACCCCGAGATAAAACCCTGTTACATTACATTGCTCAAGTCATTATTACATTGCTAGTTATTGCATTGCCCTAGCCATTGTTCCAGTTCAGTGCCCTAGCCATTGTTCCAGTTCAGTGCCCTAGCCATTGTTCCAGTTCAGTGCCCTGGCCATTGTTCCAGTTCAGTGCCCTGGCCATTGTTCCAGTTCAGTGCCCTAGCCATTACCTTAGATACTGCATGCTCCTTGTCGTTGGTGTTATCATGATGATGGGTAATGCAGATTGTGATCTGTGGAAGTAGCCAGAGGATTTCTAAGCACTGGAAGCAGCTTCCGCTGAAGAATGAAAGCACACTAAATGTGGAGTCATCAGCCCATGCTTGCTGGCTGACAGAATACTGGAGGAAAGGCCATGCAGAAGCTGACAAAAAAATTCCGTCATCTTGTTCAAAAGCTAATTTGCACTGTTTGTTCTGCTTATGAGTTCAATATTCTCTTCACCATTAGTATACCTCTCCTCCTCCATTTAAAGTATGCCTTAGTTATCCTTCATCTCTATACTTAGTACAATGTAGAGATTCTCGCTCGTATTGAATGTCCAGGGGAGAGTAACAACAGTACCAAGTACATCAAGACATTAAAAAAAAAATCTTGTCAAGTTTCTGACACCCTCTTGGCACCCACCTCCATGTTGTTGAAGTGTGTAGCTTGTTTTAATGAAACTCCATCTTTTCCTTGACAGCTATTAACCATGCAGCCTGTTCTCTTTCCTCGAAGGCAATGGTTTACTCGATCTTATCTCTTCACTTTCACTTGGATGAAATTTCAAAGCAGGTTTAAAAGATGGGTAAAACATGGTTCATATTTTTGAATAAGTGAATGCAGGGCAGGTAGTTATATACCTAGTTAAGGAAACATGAATTTTACCAATGTAGACCTCAAACATTTAGAGGACCCCTGTACCTGTAAACACAAACTAAAAAGCAGTATAATATTGGTGTTGATTATTTTAAAGGTCAAGGATGCTCTAAATGTTTGAGGCTACATTGGTAAGTAATAATTTTTTTCCTTTTCCCCCCTTCTTTTGCATCATCCCCCTCCTCCCCTCTCTCTATAAATGTGCTAGTCGAGCAGCCTCCTTCAAGAAGTTGCATGAGATAAGTACACAATCGTAGCAAGTGTTATTATTTTTTTAATGTTTGTCAGCTAACATATGCACATAATCAGCAGTTTTGTTGAAGGACCATGCATCATAAGCACTTCACCTGGTTTTGTTGAAGGACCATGCATCACAAGCACTCCACCTGGTTTTGTTGAAGGATCATGCATCACTAGCACTCCACCTGGTTTTGTTGAAGGATCATGCATCACAAGCACTCCACCTGGTTTTGTTGAAGGACCATGCATCACAAGCACTCCACCTGGTTTTGTTGAAGGATCATGTATCACCAGTACTCCACCTGGTTTTGTTGAAGGACCATGCATCACAAGCACTCCACCTGGTTTTGTTGAAGGACCATGCATCACAAGCACTCCACCTGGTTTTGTTGAAGGATCATGCATCACTAGCACTCCACCTGGTTTTGTTGAAGGATCATGTATCACCAGTACTCCACCTGGTTTTGTTGAAGGACCATGCATCACAAGCACTCCACCTGGTTTTGTTGAAGGACCATGCATCACTAGCACTCCACCTGGTTTTGTTGAAGGACCATGCATCACAAGCACTCCACCTGGTTTTGTTGAAGGATCATGCATCACTAGCACTTCACCTGGTTTTGTTGAAGGATCTTGCATCACAAGCACTCCACCTGGTTTTGTTGAAGGATCATGCATCACAATCACTCCACCTGGTTTTGTTGAAGGATCATGCATCACTAGCACTCCACCTGGTTTTGTTGAAGGATCATGCATCACTAGCACTCCACCTGGTTTTGTTGAAGGACCATGCATCACAAGCACTCCACCTGGTTTTGTTGAAGGATCATGCATCACAAGCACTTCACCTGGTTTTGTTGAAGGGCTGTTCTGTTAACTTGTTGCAAGAGTCAACTTCTCAGTGAACAGATTAAAAATAAGGCCTCGTTTTATCAGATGATAAGAAGAAGAATCGACTCTATTTTTAACGAAGTCAGTTTGATAAATCATACAATCAACTGATTGTTTACTTCTTTGCAGAGAAAACATGTATCAGCTCGTGAATCTGCTCAGCTAGGCTCAGTGTAGTGTGTGTATGTTCATTGTGTTGAAGATCTCCACTGACTTTCAGGTACTTGACTGCATCGGGAAACAAAATTAGTCTACGCAATGCATTGGAAAGTCTTCTGGTCGTATTATGAGCCTTCTGGTAGTATTATGAGTTATCTGGTAGTATTATGAGTTATCTGGTAGTATTATGAGTCTTCTGGTAGTATTATGAGTCTTCTGGTAGTATTATGAGTTATCTGGTAGTATTATGAGTTATCTGGTAGTATTATGAGTTATCTGGTAGTATGAGTTATGGTACCGAGTTGTGTGTGAAGGGGGGGGGGGGGGGGAATCATAGCTGAAACCACACCAGTTGGGTGCCAAGAAGTGGTATTATTAAAAAAGGGGATTGTGTTGGCCACCAACCCTTATTTAGTGAGACCTCCAGCTGGAACTCATGAATTGCCCCCTTTACAATTATTTGGCTACAGTCTCCAACCTCATATAAGCTTTGTAGTAGATGTGTAGATAACCATTCCTGCCCCAGGCTACATTGTTGGGTGTAAAACTGTTTTTATGCCTTGATTTTGGTTCTCTCTCCTCCCCCACCCACCCCTTTTTAATTACTATTGTTGTTGTTGTTATTGTTGTTGTTATCTATTATTATTCTTTTATTAAAAAAAAAAATTTTTTTTTTTTTAATTTACGTGCAGCCTTCATTGCACTCAGTGTGCCTGACCTGGGTGACTTGATCTCCCTCATCGGAGCCTTTGCCAGCAGTGCTCTTGCCTTCATCTTCCCCACTCTCCTGGAGATAGGTACTTTCTGGCCCGAGAAGGAACAGAGAAAGTGTTTGTGGCTATTCTCGTGGCCAGTTTGGGTCACCAAAGACTGTCTCATATTGCTGCTGGGTGTCGTGGGCCTGATCCTAGGCACTTACGCATCCATTTCCAACATTGTGCTGAACTTTAACACAAAGACGAATGATCAATGCAGCAAGACCTATTTCCCTCATTGAGCTCAATTCCCATGCTAAATCAGTTTGTGCATACTTAAACAAGGTCATAAGGTCATAAGCTATTTATCTACTGTTCACTTCTTTTTCTACTATTTTGTAAATGTTTGTTAAATCTTTGCTACCCATAATGTATGTATTGAATATTTAAGTGGCAATGTTTCTTTTACAGACTGGCATATATATATATACTTAGAAGGTAGTTTGCTGATAAAGGCTACAAATAGTGCTCAATGCTGTGTTAAAGTACTGGGATGGCTAGTCCTACTACTATAGTTTCATGCGAATGCAATCATCAAAGACGAATGGTCAATGCAGCAAGACCTATTTCACTCATTGACCCATGCTAAATCAGTTTGTGCATAGTTTCATGCGAATGACCAGGGACAATCCCTGATGATTGCATTCGCATGAAACTATAGTAAGACTAGCCATCCCAGTACTTTTCTATTACTACTATATATATATATATATTATGTATATTACATAAATGGGAGGTTTCTGTACAGGATATATGCACATTCTATTTGATCAGAAAAACAAAAGGTGAGATTCCTAGAAGTATTATTAAAAGAAGTTGAGCATGCTTCGGTATATATTTATATATGCCTGAGATTACCACGACGACGGTAATGCTAGGATTGTGACAAGAAGTGACCCTCCCCTTCCTTTCAATATATGCAGTGGCTCGCCAGATATTTGTGGATAAATCTGCTTTTCCCCAAAAAGTGAACAGTTTGCAGCTGCTTGCCAACTGACCTGTTCTTGTATTGTGTCAGCTAATTAACCAACAACCCTTCTAATTAACCAACAACCCTTCACAATCTCTCGGCACCTCTGCCACAGCTCTCCAGGCAGTGGTATATATCCTGTTCTTGGATTATGTGTCCACTAATTAACCAGCCGAACATGTTCTCTCCCAGCACCTCTGCCACGGCTGTCTCTCGGATGCTGTTAGCTGTTCTATTTTGAGAGGAGTAGACAAGTAACAGATTATTGGGAGAGGCTGATCAAGCAACCTCAGAATCTGGCATGCACTATTTCATATCAACTAAGTAGTGATTGTACCGCTTCTCAAGTGACTTGATTCTACCCAAGACTCGCTAACCTTCAAAAGTTTGTGGTAGCCTTCAATGGCTAACATCAAAAAAGTAGTCCCGAGGTAGTGTCTGCAGGAGGTGTGAGGTAGTGTCTGCAGGAGGTGTTCCAGGTGTGAGGTAGTGTCTGCAGGAGGTGTGTCAGGTGTGAGGTAGTGTCTGCAGGAGGTGTGTCAGGTGTGAGGTAGTGTCTGCAGGAGGTGTGTCAGGTGTGAGGTAGTGTCTGCAGGAGGTGTGTCAGGTGTGAGGTAGTGTCTGCAGGAGGTGTGTCAGGTGTGAGGTAGTGTCTGCAGGAGGTGTGTCAGGTGTGAGGTAGTGTCTGCAGGAGGTGTGTCAGGTGTGAGGTAGTGTCTGCAGGAGGTGTGTCAGGTGTGAGGTAGTGTCTGCAGGAGGTGTGTCAGGTGTGAGGTAGTGTCTGCAGGAGGTGTGTCAGGTGTGAGGTAGTGTCTGCAGGAGGTGTGTCAGGTGTGAGGTAGTGTCTGCAGGAGGTGTGTCAGGTGTGAGGTAATGTCTGCAGGAGGTGTGTCAGGTGTGAGGTAGTGTCTGCAGGAGGTGTGCCAGGTGTGAGGTAATGTCGCAGGAGGTGTGTCAGGTATGAGGTAATGTCGCAGGAGGTGTGTCAGGTATGAGGTAATGTCGCAGGAGGTGTGTCAGGTATGAGGTAATGTCGCAGGAGGTGTGTCAGGTGTGAGGTAGTGTCTGAAGGTGTGTCAGGTATGAGGTAATGTCGCAGGAGGTGTGCCAGGTGTGAGGTAGTGTCTGCAGGAAGTGTGTCAGGTGTGAGGTAATGTCTGCAGGAGGTGTGTGCCAGGTGTGAGGTAGTGTCTGCAGGAGGTGTGTCAGGTGTGAGGTAGTGTCTGCAGGAGGTGTGTCAGGTATGAGGTAATGTCGCAGGAGGTGTGTCAGGTGTGAGGTAGTGTCTGCAGGAGGTGTGTCAGGTATGAGGTAATGTCGCAGGAGGTGTGTCAGGTATGAGGTAATGTCGCAGGAGGTGTGCCAGGTGTGAGGTAATGTCTGCAGGAGGTGTGTGCCAGGTGTGAGGTAGTGTCTGCAGGAGGTGTGTCAGGTGTGAGGTAGTGTCTGCAGGAGGTGTGTGTCAGGTGTGAGGTAGTGTCGCAGGAGGTGTGTCAGGTGTGAGGTAATGTCTGCAGGAGGTGTGTGCCAGGTGTGAGGTAATGTCGCAGGAGGTGTGCCAGGTGTGAGGTAGTGTCTGCAGGAGGTGTGTCAGGTGTGAGGTAGTGTCTGCAGGAGGTGTGCCAGGTGTGAGGTAATGTCGCAGGAGGTGTGTCAGGTATGAGGTAATGTCGCAGGAGGTGTGTCAGGTATGAGGTAATGTCGCAGGAGGTGTGCCAGGTGTGAGGTAATGTCGCAGGAGGTGTGTCAGGTGTGAGGTAGTGTCTGCAGGAGGTGTGTCAGGTATGAGGTAATGTCGCAGGAGGTGTGTCAGGTATGAGGTAATGTCGCAGGAGGTGTGCCAGGTGTGAGGTAATGTCGCAGGAGGTGTGCCAGGTGTGAGGTAATGTCGCAGGAGGTGTGTCAGGTGTGAGGTAGTGTCTGCAGGAGGTGTGTCAGGTGTGAGGTAATGTCGCAGGAGGTGTGTGCCAGGTGTGAGGTAGTGTCTGCAGGAGGTGTGTCAGGTGTGAGGTAGTGTCTGCAGGAGGTGTGTCAGGTATGAGGTAATGTCGCAGGAGGTGTGTCAGGTGTGAGGTAGTGTCTGCAGGAGGTGTGTCAGGTATGAGGTAATGTCGCAGGAGGTGTGCCAGGTGTGAGGTAGTGTCGCAGGAGGTGTGTCAGGTATGAGGTAATGTCGCAGGAGGTGTGTCAGGTGTGAGGTAATGTCGCAGGAGGTGTGTCAGGTGTGAGGTAGTGTCTGCAGGAGGTGTGTCAGGTGTGAGGTAATGTCGCAGGAGGTGTGTCAGGTATGAGGTAATGTCGCAGGAGGTGTGTCAGGTATGAGGTAATGTCGCAGGAGGTGTGCCAGGTGTGAGGTAATGTCGCAGGAGGTGTGTCAGGTGTGAGGTAGTGTCTGCAGGAGGTGTGTCAGGTGTGAGGTAGTGTCGCAGGAGGTGTGTCAGGTGTGAGGTAGTGTCTGCAGGAGGTGTGTCAGGTATGAGGTAATGTCGCAGGAGGTGTGTCAGGTGTGAGGTAATGTCGCAGGAGGTGTGTCAGGTGTGAGGTAGTGTCTGCAGGAGGTGTGTCAGGTATGAGGTAATGTCGCAGGAGGTGTGTCAGGTATGAGGTAATGTCGCAGGAGGTGTGCCAGGTGTGAGGTAATGTCGCAGGAGGTGTGTCAGGTGTGAGGTAGTGTCTGCAGGAGGTGTGTCAGGTGTGAGGTAGTGTCTTCAGGAGGTGTGTCAGGTGTGAGGTAGTGTCTGCAGGAGGTGTGTCAGGTGTGAGGTAGTGTCTGCAGGAGGTGTGTCAGGTGTGAGGTAGTGTCGCAGGAGGTGTGTCAGGTGTGAGGTAGTGTCTGCAGGAGGTGTGCCAGGTATGAGGTAATGTCGCAGGAGGTGTGTCAGGTATGAGGTAATGTCGCAGGAGGTGTGCCAGGTGTGAGGTAATGTCGCAGGAGGTGTGCCAGGTGTGAGGTAATGTCGCAGGAGGTGTGTCAGGTGTGAGGTAGTGTCTGCAGGAGGTGTGTCAGGTATGAGGTAATGTCGCAGGAGGTGTGTCAGGTGTGAGGTAGTGTCTGCAGGAGGTGTGTGCCAGGTGTGAGGTAATGTCGCAGGAGGTGTGTCAGGTGTGAGGTAGTGTCTGCAGGAGGTGTGTGCCAGGTGTGAGGTAATGTCGCAGGAGGTGTGTCAGGTGTGAGGTAGTGTCTGCAGGAGGTGTGTGCCAGGTGTGAGGTAATGTCGCAGGAGGTGTGCCAGGTGTGAGGTAATGTCTGCAGAAGGTGTGTGCCAGGTGTGAGGTAGTGTCTGCAGGAGGTGTGCCAGGTGTGAGGTAATGTCGCAGGAGGTGTGTCAGGTATGAGGTAATGTCGCAGGAGGTGTGTCAGGTATGAGGTAATGTCGCAGGAGGTGTGCCAGGTGTGAGGTAGTGTCTGCAGGAGGTGTGTCAGGTGTGAGGTAATGTCGCAGGAGGTGTGTCAGGTATGAGGTAATGTCGCAGGAGGTGTGTCAGGTATGAGGTAATGTCGCAGGAGGTGTGCCAGGTGTGAGGTAATGTCGCAGGAGGTGTGTCAGGTGTGAGGTAATGTCTGCAGGAGGTGTGTCAGGTGTGAGGTAGTGTCTGCAGGAGGTGTGTCAGGTGTGAAGTAATGTCTGCAGGAGGTGTGTCAGGTATGAGGTAATGTCGCAGGAGGTGTGCCAGGTGTGAGGTAGTGTCGCAGGAGGTGTGTCAGGTGTGAAGTAATGTCTGCAGGAGGTGTGTCAGGTATGAGGTAATGTCGCAGGTGTGTCAGGTGTGAGGTAGTGTCGCAGGAGGTGTGTCAGGTGTGAGGTAATGTCGCAGGAGGTGTGCCAGGTGTGAGGTAATGTCGCAGGAGGTGTGTCAGGTGTGAGGTAGTGTCTGCAGGAGGTGTGTCAGGTGTGAGGTAGTGTCTGCAGGTGTGCCAGGTGTGAGGTAGTGTCTGCAGGAGGTGTGTCAGGTATGAGGTAATGTCGCAGGAGGTGTGTCAGGTGTGAGGTAGTGTCTGAAGGTGTGTCAGGTATGAGGTAATGTCGCAGGAGGTGTGTCATGTATGAGGTAATGTCGCAGGAGGTGTGCCAGGTGTGAGTTAGTATCTACAAGAAGTGTACCCAGAGGGAGGTAGTGTCTGCAGGTGCTCAGCTTTTGGTCGTGGAGGCCAATGTTCCTGATGACTCCCACTATTCGGTCACCACAACTATGACTGGTCACTCCCACAGAAGGAGAGGCCTCTGCATGCACAGCCTGGCCCAGGGGGCGGAAGATGACTGCAAGTTTCTGCAGAGTGGAAACCAAATGCCGCTGGGGGTCCCTTTCCCAATGCTGTGGATATATACAGGTGAGCAGGACAGCTGCAGGTTAGTGGTTGTTGCACTTGCCTAGACACTACAGCTGCAGACTGACAGTGGAGAACATGGCATCTTCCCAGAGAATGCTAATCCACCATTACTGGCAGTGGAGAACATGGCATCTTCCCAGAGAATGCTAATCCACCATTACTGGCAGTGGAGAACATGGCATCTTCCCAGAGAATGCTAATCCACCATTACTGGCAGTGGAGAACATGGCATCTTCCCAGAGAATGCTAATCCACCATTACTGGCAGTGGAGAACATGGCATCATCCCAGAGAATGCTAAGCCACAATTCCCTAGCTGCTTGGTTGTCTCCATAGGAGTTAGCTATGCACTGGCAGGTAGGCCATCTGGTCCCTTCTTCTACCATCTGGAGCCCTGGAGACACCATATCCCCAGAACTCTCAGTTATCAAGTTGTAGGCCTCAAGAAGATAAGAGTGGGTGACAGGAGAAACAGACCAGGGTTCTTTGAAGGAGGACTGGTGGTGGCCTTGGAGAGGTGGCACTGATGTACTGATTTTTATTGATGAATGGACCTGCAGGGAAGGGGAAAGGAAACTCTCAAGTGGACATGACAAAATTCCTTCTCAATAATCAACTTCAATTTTACTCTTTCGACATTTCGACTAGTAAGAAAAGAAACGGTACAAATTTCAATTTTCTCCCCACACTCTTTCTGGATGTTTTATTCTTTGCTTCTTGTGCTGCCTGTTCGCTACCTTAGTGAAGGTTAAAAGTGCATTTGAAGTGTTTTGGGAACCCCTTCACTCACTACCTTAGTAAAGGGTTCAGAGGTTGGTTTGTCTTTTGGAGCCTGAAACAATATACACTTGAGACAGCTAAGAAGTTGCCATGCAAGTTTTGAGTTTTGCTTTATTTGGGGTTATATATAGCCATTTGAAATGAAGTATAGTGCGAGTTACTGCAAACTCCCCCCACCCCATGACGTCCCGGTTCAACATCTATTGGCCTTTTCAGGAGCAAATTCAGTGTTTATGCAGTAATTTAAAATGTGCTATAATATTGAGGCCGTGAAAGTGAAGAGCATTATCAACAACAACAGCATCAACAACAACAAGTGTGATCAGTCAGGAGTCATGATGTCGACGTAGGCATACTGATCTCGGAGGACGTTATGGAACGGTATGTTCTCCTTGAACTTGATGTCATGGGGTTCTGCTTCGAGTGCTGGCTGCTTCTCTTCATGACAGTTGTCCTTACCCCACGCCACATTCAAGTATTCTTTGAAGGCTGGAACCAGCTCCAGCAGGAACTCCACAAAGTTGTTCATCAGCCCAAACCAGAGGGGGTTGGATGACTGTCTGGAGACAGTGGTGGGGAAGAGGAAGAGGATGGAGAAGTGGAGAGGAACGAACGTGCCTGTGTAAGGAGCGGAGAGTTTCCCGTCCAACTGGGACACTATCAGTGCCTGCAAAGGGCACAGCACATGCAAGGCACAAGGGAATATTGACTTGTCACATGACTTCAACCTCGACTACATTGAAATGAGGGTTCTTACAGGATGTCTCAGACATGCATGAAGTTACAAGTGCATATAGTGTATATGGTCCTCCAATCACCTCTCCCCCGCACGCACACACCGAGTATTTTTGCTTTCACTTTGGTGGTGTGGAGTGGCTCTAACACAATGTGTGATATAATAAATGATAATGCCCACAAAGGAAGAGGAAGAGAGAGAGGGGAATTGATACGAGAGAACTTTGAAATGCCATGCCACCAAAATCAAATTGTGTACTTCTTACACCAGCAGAGTTTAAAACTTGAGCAGAGTATTCTAAGAAGTGCCTTCACTTGCACTCGGGTCCCCACGGCCCTGGGCCCTCGGGTCACCACAGCCCTGGGCCCTCGGGTCCCCATAGCCCTGTGCCCTCAGGTCACCACAGCCCTGGGCCCTCGGGTCACCACAGCCCTGGATCCTTAGGTCACCACAGCCCTGGATCCTTAGGTCACCACAGCCTGTGCCCTCAGGTCACCACAGCCCTGGACCCTCGGGTCACCACAGCCCTGGTTCCTCGGGTCACCACAGTACTGGGCCCTCGGGTCCCCATAGCCCTGGGCCCTCGGGTCACCACAGCCCTGGGCCCTCGGGTCACCACAGCCCTGGATCCTTAGGTCACCACAGCCTGGGCCCTAAGGTCACCACAGCCCTGGGCCCTCGGGTCACCACAGCCCTGGATCCTCAGGTCACCATGGGCCCTCAGGTCACCACAGTCCTGGGCCCTCGGGTCCCCACAGCCCTGGACCCTTGGGTCCTGGGCCCTCGGGTCACCACAGCCCTGGGCCCTCGGGTCACCACAGCCTGTGCCCTCGGGTCACCACAGCCCTGGGCCCTCGGGTCACCACAGCCCTGGGTCCTCGGGTCACCACAGCCCTGGGCCCTCGGGTCAACACAGCCCTGGGTCCTCGGGTCACCACAGCCCTGGGCCCTCGGGTCCCCATAGCCCTGGGCCCTCGGGTCACCACAGCCTGTGCCCTCAGGTCACCACAGCCCTGGGCCCTCGGGTCACCACAGCCCTGGATCCTTAGGTCACCACAGCCTGGGTCCTCAGGTCACCACAGCCCTGGGCCCTCGGGTCACCACAGCCCTGGATCCTTAGGTCACCACAGCCTGGGTCCTCAGGTCACCACAGCCCTGGGCCCTCGGGTCCCCACAGCCCTGGACCCTTGGGTCACCACAGCCCTGGGCCCTTAGGTCAACACAGCCCTGGATATTCGGGTCACCACAGCCCTGGGTCCTCGGGTCACCACAGCCCTGGATCCTTAGGTCACCACAGCCTGGGCCCTCAGGTCACCACAGCCCTGGGCCCTCGGGTCACCACAGCCCTGGATCCTTAGGTCACCACAGCCCTGGGCCATTAGGTCAACACAGCCCTGGATATTCGGGTCACCACAGCCCTGGGTCCTCGGGTCACCACAGCCCTGGGCCCTTAGGTCACCACAGCATGTGCCCTCAGGTCACCACAGCCCTGGGTCCTCGGGTCACCACAGCCTGTGCCCTCAGGTCACCACAGCCCTGGGCCCTCAGGTCACCACAGCCCTGGGCCCTCGGGTCACCACAGCCCTGGATCCTTAGGTCACCACAGCCTGGGCCCTCAGGTCACCACAGCCCTGGGCCCTCGGGTCACCACAGCCTGGGCCCTCAGGTCACCACAGCCCTGGGCCCTCGGGTCCCCACAGCCCTGGACCCTTGGGTCACCACAGCCCTGGGTCCTCGGGTCACCACAGCCCTGGGCCCTTAGGTCACCACAGCCCTGGGCCCTCGGGTCACCACAGCCTGTGCCCTCAGGTCACCACAGCCCTGGATATTCGGGTCACCACAGCCCTGGGCCCTTGGGTCACCACAGCCCTGGGCCCTCCGGTCACCACAGCCCTGGGCCCTTAGGTCAACACAGCCCTGGGCCCTCAGATCACCACAGCCTGTGCCCTCAGGTCACCACAGCCTGGGTCCTCAGATATGCTACTGCATCTCCACCTCAATCACAATGTCTATTGATTGGTACAACCAAGTGGTTGAGGATTGTGGAGGGGTCTTGGTTCCATGCCAAGTACTGGCTCCAAAGTTGTCTCATGCGAGTAGCGGCAATTGGCTTGCCTGCATCTTCCTTCATTGAACTGTCTGTAGATCTCATAAGCAGGCACTTCATGGGGCATAGGGGGGGAGCTGCTGGTAGGCCTCGTATACCAAGCAAGCCATGGCTCTTCCCCGTGTGGTCCGCCTGGAGGCAGAAGGAACACCTCGGGATGGACCTTGATCAGCCTGTGAAAGCTTCGCTGAAAAGATGTGGGCCTGAGACCGACCAATTGAGGTCCTTTCTTGTGAGAGCATCCTGGCGGTTACTGACACGGTCATGGATGGCCCAGCGCCTAGCCTCATCATCTTATTCTGCAATAGAGGTATGGTGGTAGTCAAACAACTCAGTTTCTGTGGGAATCTTGAAGTTACAGTGACTGAGGTCACAGAGAACCTCGCGACCCATTGTGAAATGTTCGTAATGGGCTGTCTACCTGGGAGAGGTAGTCCGGATACCTACAAGGGACCCAGGTCCACTGTCACCTCTGGCTCCCTCTAGGAATTCAAGTTCCACGATCTTTTTCACCACCTTTTCGGGCAGGGGTGCTCGAGGATTAAATGGACCAGGCTTTAAGGCTGGCCTTACTTTCCTGTGATGGAGGCTGGCTGGTGCACATGTGAGACTGATGTGGCTTCTGCCAGCATGTCAAGACAGCTAGCCACATGTTACCCAGCAGGTAGGTTATGTAGGAAGTCAGTGGAGCCATGGCATGGCTGGAATTTTGACCCCCCCCCCCCCCCCCGAGTAGGGGTATCTACAGTATGTCTATATGGGCCAAGAGGCTACAAGCACTGTTTACCATGTTAGGGGGGCTGGCCAAC
This sequence comes from Cladorhizidae sp. MBARI D1340-BT2, assembly GCA_028752905.1. Lineage (NCBI taxonomy): Eukaryota > Metazoa > Porifera > Demospongiae > Poecilosclerida > Cladorhizidae > Cladorhizidae sp. MBARI D1340-BT2. The sequence continues at coordinate 8,177,631 of JAQNBH010000017.1, forward strand.
ATGATAAATAGTTACTGCATACATGCATGTACGTAAAATGCTTGGAAATAGCTTCTGTATACTTGCATGTACATAAAATGCTTGGAAATAGCTTCTGTATACATGCACATACTAAAACGCTCGAGTGATATCCAACCCTCCTGCAGGGAGTGAAGTTAGTAGCTACTGGTCTTGAGCAGAACAGCGAGCTTGTCTAGGCTCCCTTGGGTCCATCAAGAAGGGTTGACATATATATATATATATATATATTAGTCTAAGAGGATTCATACATGAACTACACACCATAATGGTCAGTTTCCTCCCTGTTTGGCTATATCCAAATATAATTCTCACCCACCCATAATTGTAGGGGAAGTCACCTAGCTGCTGGGGAGGAGGGAGGAAGGACCTGTTAGAGATAATTACTCGTTGGAAATCTAGTCTGCAGCCTGTAGCCAGACTAGAGAGTGATGAGGGTAGATCACAAGGGAGCTAACTGGCAGGGTAGATCACAAGGGAGCTAACTGGTAACAAGCTGTTGTAGGCCTGGTTGTGAGACTGCAGCTGCACCAGCCTTGGCAGAACTGGGGAACCTCAACAGCTGTGTGCGCAGACACATCAGAGCAGCCATCATAGCAGCCCCGGCCTGACCATTCATATTAGGGCATGGCACAGTGCAGCATTCCTGTAGTATATCGAATTGCTAAGGGATCAATTAGCGGCCCTGACTGTGGTCATGGTGAACTCTCCCTCCTTGAGGGCGACAAACTAACCACCTGGGTGGGGCATGGCACCACTCAAACCTTCTTGCCATGCACACACCCTGTGGGTGTCAAGCTCTAATAATGTATTGTGCACACCCCATGGGTGTCAAGCGCTAGTAATGTATTGTGCACATCCCCGAGGTGTCAAGCTCTAGTAGTGTATTGTGCACACCCCATGGGTGTCAAGCGCTAGTAATGTATTGTGCACATCCCCGAGGTGTCAAGCTCTAGTAGTGTATTGTGCACACCCCTGTGGTGTCAAGCGCTAGTAATGTATTGTGCACACCCCTGTGGTGTCAAGCTCTAGTAGTGTATTGTGCACACCCCTGTGGTGTCAAGCTCTAGTAATGTATTGTGCACACCCCATGGGTGTCAAGCACTAGTAATGTATTGTGCACACCCCTGTGGTGTCAAGCTCTAGTAATGTATTGTGCACACCCCTGTGGTGTCAAAAGCTCTAGTAATGTATCGTGCACACCCCATGGGTGTCAAGCACTAGTAATGTATTGTGCACACCCCTGTGGTGTCAAGCTCTAGTAATGTATTGTGCACACCCCATGGGTGTCAAGCACTAGTAATGTATTGTGCACACCCCTGTGGTGTCAAGCTCTAGTAATGTATTGTGCACACCCCTGTGGTGTCAAGCTCTAGTAATGTATCGTGCACACCCCATGGGTGTCAAGCACTAGTAATGTATTGTGCACACCCCTGTGGTGTCAAGCTCTAGTAATGTATTGTGCACACCCCATGGGTGTCAAGCACTAGTAATGTATTGTGCACACCCCTGTGGTGTCAAGCTCTAGTAATGTATTGTGCACACCCCTGTGGTGTCAAGCTCTAGTAATGTATCGTGCACACCCCTGTGGTGTCAAAAGCTCTAGTAATGTATCATGCACACCCCTGTGGTGTCAAGGTCTAGTAATGTAAATTTTGCACACACCCCTGTGGTGTCAAGTTCTAGTAATGTCTCGTGCACACCCTCTGAGGTGTCAAGCTCTAGTAGTGTATAATGCACACCCCGAGGTGTCAAGTTCTAGTAATGTGTATAAAGCACACCTGTGGTGTCAAGCTCTAATTTATTTTGCACACCCCTGTGGTGTCAAGTTCTAGTAATGTATTGTGCACACCACTGTGGTGTCAAGCTCTAGTAATGTCGTCCTCTTATCCAAACCCTATGTAGTAATGAAGGAAAGGGACCTAGTGGTTGCCAAGCTACCAGTTCTACCCAACCATCTAGTATGCCCCCCCCCACCCCTACTTGTGCACACATGCACACAACACCCCTACTTGTGCACACACCACCCCTACTTGTGCACACGCCACCCCTACTTGTGCACACACCACCCCTACTTGTGCACACATCACCCCTACTTGTGCACACATGCACACAACACCCCTACTTGTGCACACATCACCCCTACTTGTGCACACACCACCCCTACTTGTGCACACATCACCCCTACTTGTGCACACATGCACACACCACTGGAGCCAGCTCACTGACCAGGATACCCTCACTCCCTCGCATACTCAAGCTACCTTGGGGAAGGGTTGGGGAGGGGGGCAAGATATCAGCAGTCACAGGCACCCTCTTCCCTTGGACTAGACTCAAGCCCTAGCTAACTCCCCAATAGGGGGCAGATTCTCACAACACTTCCCCTCCCAAGACCACTCCAAGGCAGGAAGTGACAGGCAATCACATGACCCAGAAGGCAATCACATGACCCAGAAGGCAACCGAGGAGGCCTCAACCTGCTCACGGTTCAGGGTTATGCAAGCCTGCAGTGCCAGCCTGCAGTACCAGCCTGGTTCCACCAAGCTTCAATAGAAGGTTGGATTATGGCCACCTCAGCTTACAATCAACCTTGGTGTGAGTTTTCCTCTTGCTTACTTAACGAATTTCTAAAGCTATAGCAGAGTTATAGGCACCCCTATATAGGTCCCAAGCTGGGATGTGGGAGGACACCCTGTCAAAGATTCTTGTGTTCCTATGGAGTTGAGGCGTGTAGAAGAGAACTGTGAAAGCTTGTGCCCAGAAGGGTCCTCTCTATTCATGCTCATAACAACATCATGGCATTGGTCCAGCTGCTCAAAGGATTAGTTGGCACAGCAACAATACATACCCGGATCAGCTTGCTCCTTCAGGGAAAATACATGGTCACAGTTAAAGGAAGTAAATAGGCATTGTGGTCCTTCAGTTGTATGATGCAATACCTGTGGTATGTATGTGTGTGTGTGCATGCGTGTGTGTGTCCAACTATATTTGGATCGACCTGTTAAAAAGAAAGGAAAGAAGACAATATGTGTTTAGACCATAACCAGTTAGATGACCCTTTACCACATGTACCAATCACTATTAGCAGTGCATGGTGTAGAAGGTTAAGATTGGCTGTGGTCTACATGCATGGTCCATCTCGGTTCCTTTCTTCTTCTTCTTTTTTTTTTAAACAAGTCAATCCAATATAGTTTTATTTTTAAAAAAATCAGCAACCACATCACCTGCTACAAGACTCCACCCATGTAGACCACACCCATGTAGACCATCCACCCATGTAGACCATCCACCCATGTAGACCACCACCCATATTCACCAATGATAAAAAGCAGTACAATATTGGAACACTTGGTAAAGGGTCGTCTTACTGTTTGTGATCTACATGAATACAGTCTCTTTCTCTTTAAAATTTGTTTCAAGTTGAAACAAGTTGTTGTTGTTGTTGTTTTGTCTCTTTGTTTTATTGTTTCTCTACGTCCTTATTGAGCGGTGCAGGAAGGCACCTGTATACATAGCCACCACAGCTTCAGGGTCTCCAGGGCTTATACCTGCTTACCAACACCATTGTCTTGTTGTCTTGACGCAAATCCCAAAACGGCATTTGAGCTAGCTTGACTATCGACAACCTGCTACAGTTACGTGCAATAGAGAAACAGAGTAGTAGTAGTAGACATACGTTGGAACATTTGCTGTCTTCTAGTAAAAATACTTTAGTTCCTATGAATGTACATGTATGTGGTGTAATTGGGGGGAGGTGACAAGAGCCTTGAAGATGAATCTCAAGGGACTGTTCTGTTCACACTTGGGCATTTATTGCACTGTCAGTTTATTACCTTAGCGAAGGATCCAAGGCACTCATGGAGTCCTTTTGGAGCTAGTTGCATCAGTGGACCACTAGTTAGACAGCTAAGAAGCTGCCATGTGAGTATTAGTCTGGACCACTAGTTAGACAGCTAAGAAGCTGCCATGTGAGTATTAGTCTGGACCACTAGTTAGACAGCTAGGAAGCTATGTGAGTATTAGCCTGGACCACTAGTTAGACAGCTAAGAAGCTGCCATGTGAGTATTAGCCTGGACCACTAGTTAGACAGCTAAGAAGCTGCCATGTGAGTATTAGCCTGGACCACTAGTTAGACAGCTAAGAAGCTGCCATGTGAGTATTAGCCTGGACCACTAGTTAGACAGCTAAGAAGCTGCCATGTGAGTATTAGTCTGGACCACTAGTTAGACAGCTAAGAAGCTGCCATGTGAGTATTAGCCTGGACCACTAGTTAGACAGCTAAGAAGCTGCCATGTGAGTATTAGTCTGGACCACTAGTTAGACAGCTAAGAAGCTGCCATGTGAGTATTAGCCTGGACCACTAGTTAGACAACTAAGAAGCTGCCATGTGAGTATTAGCCTGGACCACTAGTTAGACAGCTAAGAAGCTGCCATGTGAGTATTAGCCTGGACCACTAGTTAGACAGCTAAGAAGCTGCCATGTGAGTATTAGCCTGGACCACTAGTTAGACAGCTAAGAAGCTGCCATGTGAGTATTAGCCTGGACCACTAGTTAGACAGCTAAGAAGCTGCCATGTGAGTATTAGCCTGGACCACTAGTTAGACAGCTAAGAAGCTGCCATGTGAGTATTAGCCTGGACCACTAGTTAGACAGCTAAGAAGCTGCCATGTGAGTATTAGCCTGGACCACTAGTTAGACAGCTAAGAAGCTGCCATGTGAGTATTAGCCTGGACCACTAGTTAGACAGCTAAGAAGCTGCCATGTGAGTATTAGCCTGGTCCACTAGTTAGACAGCTAAGAAGCTGCCATGTGAGTATTAGCCTGGACCACTAGTTAGACAGCTAAGAAGCTGCCATGTGAGTATTAGCCTGGACCACTAGTTAGACAGCTAAGAAGCTGCCATGTGAGTATTAGTCTGGACCACTAGTTAGACAGCTAAGAAGCTGCCATGTGAGTATTAGCCTGGACCACTAGTTAGACAGCTAGGAAGCTGCCATGTGAGTATTAGTCTGGACCACTAGTTAGACAGCTAAGAAGCTGCCATGTGAGTAGAGTATTAGCCTGGACCACTATTTAGGCAGCTAAGAACCTGCCATGTGAGTATTAGCCTGGACCACTAGTTAGACAGCTAAGAAGCTGCCATGTGAGTATTAGCCTGGACCACTAGTTAGACAGCTAAGAAGCTGCCATGTGAGTATTAGCCTGGACCACTAGTTAGACAGCTAAGAAGCTGCCATGTGAGTATTAGCCTGGACCACTAGTTAGACAGCTAAGAAGCTGCCATGTGAGTATTAGCCTGGACCACTAGTTAGACAGCTAAGAAGCTGCCATGTGAGTATTAGCCTGGACCACTAGTTAGACAGCTAAGAAGCTGCCATGTGAGTATTAGTCTGGACCACTAGTTAGACAGCTAAGAAGCTGCCATGTGAGTATTAGCCTGGACCACTAGTTAGACAGCTAAGAAGCTGCCATGTGAGTATTAGTCTGGACCACTAGTTAGACAGCTAAGAAGCTGCCATGTGAGTATTAGCCTGGACCACTAGTTAGACAGCTAAGAAGCTGCCATGTGAGTATTAGCCTGGACCACTAGTTAAACAGCTAAGAAGCTGCCATGTGAGTATTAGCCTGGACCACTAGTTAGACAGCTAAGAAGCTGCCATGTGAGTATTAGTCTGGACCACTAGTTAGACAGCTAAGAAGCTGCCATGTGAGTATAGCCTGGACCACTAGTTAGACAGCTAAGAAGCTGCCATGTGAGTATTAGCCTGGACCACTAGTTAGGCAGCTAAGAAGCTGCCATGTGAGTATTAGCCTGGACCACTAGTTAGACAGCTAAGAAGCTGCCATGTGAGTATTAGCCTGGACCACTAGTTAGACAGCTAAGAAGCTGCCATGTGACTGGACCACTAGTTAGACAGCTAAGAAGCTGCCATGTGAGTATTAGCCTGGACCACTAGTTAGACAGCTAAGAAGCTGCCATGTGAGTATTAGCCTGGACCACTAGTTAGACAGCTAAGAAGCTGCCATGTGAATATTAGCCTGGACCACTAGTTAGACAGCTAAGAAGCTGCCATGTGAGTATTAGTCTGGACCACTAGTTAGACAACTAAGAAGCTGCCATGTCAGTATTAGCCTGGACCACTAGTTAGACAGCTAAGAAGCTGCCATGTGAGTATTAGTCTGGACCACTAGTTAGACAGCTAAGAAGCTGCCATGTGAGTTGGACCACTAGTTAGACAGCTAAGAAGCTGCCATGTGAGTATTAGCCTGGACCACTAGTTAGACAGCTAAGAAGCTGCCATGTGAGTATTAGTCTGGACCACTAGTTAGACGACAGCTAAGAAGCTGCCATGTAGCCGAGATTTGAGCCTTTTGTTGTTGTTGATGTTTTGGGGGGGTGTTGTCCACAGTCTTAAAATGTGAGTTGCTAGGGAGTGGTATGCTCCAGGGGGATAAAATATCTTTTATTTTACTTTTAGACACTTTTTCTAACTCGTTTGTTTTTGTTGGACACTCCAATACCAGCACATGCCATGACTTGCTGCTAGTGCTGACTGCACTCATGCAGGGTCAGCCCCCTTCAAGGACTTAACAGTTGAACCGGAGCAAGAAAGCAGAATTGAGTGAAGGCCAGCCATTCTGCTTCATGTGCTTTAGCTGGATTGCATCTACGAATTTACCCACCAGGTGGTTCTTACCAACTGCTTTGCTCTGCAATCCAGAAACAGAGTAGTCGGTGGACAGTAATATTTGGAGTCTTCTGGTACTCTAGTCTAGTTTTTATGAATGGACCTATTGTACACAAGTTCGCAATTAGCAAAAATAATAATATTAAATACTGACGACCCTTTACCAATTAAACAATGTATAACTTGTAAGGGGTCATCTAGTTGCCTTGTTTCCGTCCTTTTTTGGGCAGATAAATTGTTTGTTTGTAAATTGGAATTTATTCTTGTTAGTTTCCTGCTGTTTCTGTTTATTATAATTGAGCGGTGAAGAACTGCACTACTGTCTAGAAACACTACTTCTAACCTGTTTCTACTTGTTGTCCGCATGTCATATCTTGTTGTTGCTATTGTTGAAGAATGTATTCATGCAGACCTCATTGTGCGTATCTTGATGCTACTACAAGGAAGAACAATATCTGATATGTTGGGTCAGGCTATTTTATAGTTCTATGGTTATTTAGAACTTGATAGCCACTGATTACTCCCTTCCCTGCTATTAGACAAATGCACTTGACGTCTGATTAATACACCTCGTCAGCACACTAGACTGTCGATGTTTTTATTTTAATTTCTTAATAAAAATAAAAATAAATTTTATGTTTTTATTAATTTTGTTGGGAGCAAGCAGTGAAACCATGCTCAACTGCTAGGCTCAACATCGCATATGCACATGTGTCCATTGATCTTTTCTACCAATTTTCAGGTATTTTCTGAATTGAAATTGGTTGCTGCAATGCATTCGGAATCTTCTGGTAGTAAGAATCGACCTCTTGTATGCAAATTATGGTGTGGGGGGAAGAAGTGGATAGACAAACAGATGATCCTTGAAGTCCTAATTTCATGGTTTCTGATAGTTTTGGGGGACTGCTGGCTTGCTACCTTCGCAAAGAATCCAAGGCACACAGGAAGTGTTTTGTAGGTTAAAATTGGCCGAAATCATATTTAGAAGTTGCCAAAGTAAGTTTCAGTTCTTTTTTCCCCCTTTTTTTTTTGTGTGTGTGTGTGTGTGTGTGTGTGTGTGTGTGTGTGTGTGTTGTCTGGCATCCAACCAATAAAGGAGTGCTATGTACTCCCCAACAATTCAGTTTTTTCCTCCACACTTTTTTCCTCCACATTTTAACACTTTTTCCCCTCGACTGATTTACTACCTTAGCGAGGGATTCATACGCAGGCTAGGAGTCCTTTTGGAGCTAAAAGCAGCCGAAACCATCATTTAGGTAGCTTAGAAGCTGCTGATGTGAGTTGACACTGAAATTATGACCTCTGTTTTTTCTCTCTCATTTTTTTCCCTTATTTTTTTAGGGAGGGGGGTGAGGGAAGGGAGGGATTTGCTGCCCGCCATTTTGAAATAGGAGTCAAACCAATATATGCATGCTAGCGCACCTTCCAATATCGTTACAGCAGCAGTACCAGGAAGAACAACACTTCTCCGCTGTAGTTTAAGGTTGTGGGGACTAGACCCCCAAATAAACATAGCATCAGGGTTTCATTTAGAAAATTGTCCAAGGGGGGGCAACTGGAGGTATCCGGATTTTAAGGGGGGGCATGATGTTTAAAGATGTGACAAAGTTTCTAATGACTTTTAATAATACAATTTCCAAGGAGGGGGGGGGGCAAAAAGGTTCCAAGGGGGGCCCCCTGCCCCCCCACTAAATGAAACCATCTTGTCGAGGCTAGAAGTGGTTTGCTTCTGAATGATACACTTTGCACTCAGCCTCTTCACTGCCTCGGAGCAAGTGCAAAGTGGCAAGAGATCTGCACGCGGCACCTTCGGTATATACTGGTTGGGAGTTGTGGGGGAAGAAAGGTTGGATCCGTGAATTAAGGTGTTTAGGTGTTTTGGGCTCGATGCCAGCTCTGGTGAATTCCTCCCCTCTCTTCTCCTCCCCTCACTCATGAAGTAATTGGATTTACCTGGTACTTTTGGTATGGCTGGCTGCCAGTGCAAGTGCAGAAAACACACACAAGCTTTTAGTTTGCTGTGCTTTACTTCCATGAAGGGTAAAACACTTCAAATCTGCTCCCCCTGCCACACACTCTGTACTTCCCCTACTTCTCCTGTACATAGGATCATCCTTAGCCCTGAAAACCAGTCACCAAGAATGCTCTAGCAACCACTGCCCTAGCCCTACTACACTCACTGCCACCAAGAATGCTCTAGCAACCACTGTCACCAAGAATGCTCTAGCAACCACTGCCCTACTCACTGCCACCAAGAATGCTCTAGCAACCACTGCCCTAGCCCTACAACCATTGCCACAAAGAATGCTCTAGCAACCACTGCCTAGTCCACCAAGAATGCTCTGCCTTAGCCCACCAAGAATGTCCTAGCAAAGAATGCTCTAGCAACCACTGCCCGTAGCCCTACAACTACTGTTACCAAGAATGCTCTAGCAACCACTGCCATAGTCCTACAACTACTGTCACCAAGAATGCTCTAGCAACCACTGCCCGTAGCCCTACAACTACTGTTACCAAGAATGCTCTAGCAACCACTGCCATAGCCCTACAACTACTGCCACCAAGAATACTCTAGCAACCAGTTACCAAGAATACTCTAGCAACCACTGTCACCAAGAATGCTCTAGCAACCACTGCCCTAGCCCTACAACCACTACCACCAAGAATGCTCTAGCAATCACTGCCCTGGCCCTACAACTACTGTCACCAAGAATGCTCTAGAAGCCACTGCCCTAGCCCTACAACCAGTATCATCCTTAGCCCTGACAACCACTACCACCAAGAATGCTCTAGCAACCACTGCCCTAGCCCTGACAACCACTACCACCAAGAATGCTCTAGCAACCATTGCCCTAGCCATCCACTGTCACCAAGAATGCTCTAGCAACCACTGCCCTACCATACAACACTACCACCAGAATGCTCTAGCAACCATTGCCCTAGCCCTACAACCACTACCACCAAGAATGCTCTAGCAATCACTGCCCTGGCCCTACAACTACTGTCACCAAGAATGCTCTAGAAGCCACTGCCCTAGCCCTACAACCAGTATCATCCTTAGCCCTGACAACCACTACCACCAAGAATGCTCTAGCAACCATTGCCCTAGCCATCCACTGTCACCAAGAATGCTCTAGCAGCCACTGCCCTAGCCATCCACTGTCACCAAGAATGCTCTAGCAACCACTGCCCTACCATACAACACTACCACCAGAATGCTCTAGCAACCACTGCCCGTAGCCCTACAACTACTGTCACCAAGAATGCTCTAGCAACCACTGCCCTAGCCCTACAACTACTATTACCAAGAATGCTCTAGCAACCACTGCCATAGCCCTACAACTACTGCCACCAAGAATACTCTAGCAACCAGTTACCAAGAATACTCTAGCAACCACTGTCACCAAGAATGCTCTAGCAACCACTGCCCGTAGCCCTACAACTACTGTCACCAAGAATGCTCTAGCAACCACTGCCCGTAGCCCTACAACTACTGTCACCAAGAATGCTCTAGCAACCACTGCCCTAGCCCTACAACTACTATTACCAAGAATGCTCTAGCAACCATTGCCCTAGCCCTACAACTACTGTTATCAAGAATACTCTAGCAACCACTGTTACCAAGAATACTCTAGCAACCACTGTCACCAAGAATGCTCTAGCAACCACTGCCCTAGCCCTACAACTACTGTTACCAAGAATGCTCTAGCAACCACTGTTACCAAGAATACTCTAGCAACCAGTCACCAAGAATGCTCTAGCAACCACTGCCCTAGCCCTACAACTACTGTCACCAAGAATGCTCTAGCAACCATTGCCCTAGCCCTACAACTACTGTTACCAAGAATACTCTAGCAACCACTGTTACCAAGAATACTCTAGCAACCACTGTCACCAAGAATGCTCTAGCAACCACTGCCCTAGCCCTACAACTAGTTACCAAGGAATGCTCTAGCAACCATTGCCCTAGCCCTACAAACTAGTTACCAAGGAATGCTCTAGCAACCATTGCCCTAGCCCTACAACTACTGTTACCAAGAATGCTCTAGCAACCACTGCCCTAGCCCTACAACCACTGCCACCAAGAATGCTCTAGCAGCCATTGCCCTACTCACTGCCACCGGTAGTCTAGCACTACCCAGTGTTAGGTGGACAACTCTGAACTTTAGACCAGAACTTTGGATATCCATATTATTTAGCAGCAGCAGCACCGTACATATATATACATCATAGCAAGAGAGAGGAGAGAGAAAGAAGGACAAAGAGAGGAGAAAAAGGATATCCTTTTCAAGACAAGACGTCCCAGGACCATTTTTGTTAGTGTACATATATCAGAGAACTCATACTAGAGCTTATTTCATCTCAAAATTGGCTTACTTTTATTAATCAACCAACTTAATATACTGGCAATTACTGTGTGACAAACAAACTCTCCTGTTCACCTCCTCAATGCGTGCATAAGAAAGTGCGTGCTTGTCATGGACTCACCAGAAAAAGAGCGAAGGAAACTGTGGCTAAAGAAAAGAAAATGATGGTGGTGGCAGCCATAGTTTTTCTCAACTCCTTCTCCCTCTGGTTATCCTCCATGCCAATGCAGAAGCACTGCACACATGCATAGATCATGGTGAACCCAGCCGTCACACTGAGCACGATCCAGGTGGGGACTAGAACATGCTGGAGAAGAAACATACAATGAATGAGATTGCATGTGAATGAATGTAAGTCACAGTACAATATAACGTAACTACTCACTGCCCATCTCCATTGCGTTATGCCATCCAGTCTGACCCCAATCAATATTAGCTGTACGAGGTTGATGAATCCCAGCAGTTCCAGCTGCACAATACACAGATATTGTTGGGGGGGGGGGGGGGGGGGAGGGGGGAGGGGGGTTGAAGGATAATGAGGATGCAGATGGTGGAGGAGGAAGAGGAAGCATGCATAGAGGAAGCATGCATGGAGGAGAATGCATGGAGGAATGGATAAGGAAGAGTATGGTTTGAATAGTGAGAACAGGCTAGGAAGGTGAGTGGAGAGAATAAGAAGGGAAGTGGAGTTGAAAGAAAGCAAGGAAAGTGGACAGAGATGGAGGTCAGAGGAAGGGGCAATGTTCTATAACACGGAGCTAAAGAAAATGAGTAGTCTGCGATAAAACTTAATTTAACAAAATCCCTCACCTCCACGCTGCATCTCTTCAAGTAGCAGCAGCTCATCCCCAAAGCAACGACAGAGAGAATGACAAGGAGGTAGAGAGGAGCAAAGATGGCCAACCAATACAGCCTCCCATTCAGGTCCAAGTTGACGGCTATCAAAATTTCAGCAATTAGGAGGACAAATTGCAAGATGGCGCTTGAAATCATGGCTATGAAGTTCTCTTTTTCTTTGCTAAATGAGATACAGGTGTGGTTAAGGCTGAACAGTTACATGCCATAGCTACCCATGCCATATGCATATATGAAGCAGGATGAACCAACTTACTCTGTCCGAGTAAAATGGAGGGAGAAATGGCATAATTATTGTAAAAAGTTTTAGTGTGCATTCTTCTCTTGAAAAGCACATTTTCATGCCATGACAGAGTCTAATGAGCCACTAACACACAAATCATTGTTTCTTTTCAGCCACTATAAATATAACATGCCCAGCTTTAGTTTGGGTGTCTACTATGCACAGCGTTTACACTTACTCCCGCTTCTTCTTGACACAGAAGAATATTCCAAGCACTGCGCCGCTTATGGTGAAGGCTTTCCATATCCATAGCGGAATGAACACCACCCCAAAGCTCCAAGAAATGACACCATCAGCTTGGAGCGACAGCAAGACCGACAAGACCAGAAGACAACAGTAGATCGAAAAGTTACTGTAAACAAGTCATTCATAGCTGGAGCCATTACAATCCACAAAGTTGAACGGTGCCCACCTTATATTGAACTTTAAAGCAACATCCTTCAAGTGCATGTTTATTATTATTTCCACGCAAATAAAAATGGGGATAATTATAACTGTGTTCCAAATAGAAAGTCCCTCTAAAACCACGCCCATCGGCACTTCTATCTTTTCGATCTTCTCAACGGAACAGGAAGCTGTATGGAAATAAAAACATACAAGATAAAGTTGTACAACTGCCCATTGGACCCAACCAACACACCTATATGGATAGCCCTGGTACTTCATTCTGAATATTGAGAGCAGATAGCCAAAATCCAGCACCACAAGAGACAAACCAATTATGGGGGCAATCTTCTGCAGTCCATAATACTCTAACAGAGCGAACCGCTCATTCAGGAGAATCATGCCTAGTGCCATTACAGCATCTGTTACAGTGCAGTTAAGAAACATTTGGGCTGAAATGTGCGTGCATGCTGGACTATTTTTAACCAAGGATACAAATGACAATGATGAAGTAGGTTTCTGCAATGAATTGGTACTGACTTGTCCCACTGAAGTATCCCTACAAAAAAAACACGCAGATATTTTGTTATTTGTTGTGCAATTTTGTTGTGCACAAAAACGCAGCAAGACAAAATGTACCATCTCGCCAGTTTGTGGATTGCGATGAGCAAAGGGGGGGCCTCTGATATGATTCCACATCTGACCAGAGATCATCACAAAGATCCAGACCTAGAGCAAAATCCAGCATAGGTTTGTTTGTCAAGTGTGCATGCATCCAAGTTGTGGTGTAAAAAAAAAAGTCCAATTGCACAAAACACACACCATGGCTGCCACAGCCCAGTATCTGGTATCATAGAGCATGTAGAGGTTCTCTCTCTTCAAGTAGCCCACAATTGAGGCTAGAAGGATAACTGGGATCCAGATCATCAGAAGAGTATAGTTGGGTGGCCGCATGATGGAGATCTACATAGAGCAGCAGTGTCTAGGATAAAAAGTCTAGGATAAAAAGTTGTGCAAACAAGGATCTTACATTGATGCCCGTTCTTTCAGCAACCCATTTCCCCAGGGGCTCGGCCGTGTAGCCACTTCTGAGGAACAAAGTGAATCAGTTATGGGAAGTCACGGTCACATACATATATTTAATGTACATACAAGACACCAAGGCAAAAAGAAAAGAAAAATGTTACATACCTGCTTATATCATATCTGTCCTCTGGTTTCCTCTTGCCAGTTGGTGGGAAATGAACATATATCGGAGCCGTGGTGAGATGCATCTGGTGAGAATATGTATATATTTCTAACACTTGGTATTGACCCTGCATTGACTCACCTGCTGAAATGCATCCATTCCACCTTCATCGATGTCTACTTTCACAAAAAAAAGTTCTGAAGAATACTGCTGGGAGTAGCGCCACGAGTTTGCAAGAATAGTGAACTCATCATACACATCTCTAATGATAAAGGATGGAAAAACAGAAAACTTGAATGTGTCGCATCACGTTACTATTCCTTATGAGAGCATGCAGCTCCTAACAGTACATGATAGTCTACATAGCAGAAGGATATGTACATATAAGTAGTGTATCCCAATCTGACAGCAGAGCAAGCTACACATTAACTGTGCCAAACCACATTTCACAGTGCACTCTGATTGTCATGTCAAGATTCTAACCAGACCCACGGATATCAGGCAAAAGCCATCAGGCAAAAACCATCAAACTGTTTTTCTTCTCACTACTCCATTCATGGTTGCTGAGAAGTTACTTACTTGCACACAGAAC
>JAQNBH010000017.1:8192109-8387421 GCA_028752905.1 Cladorhizidae sp. MBARI D1340-BT2
GACCACTAGTTAGACAGCTAAGAAGCTGCCATGTGAGTATTAGCCTGGACCACTAGTTAGACAACTAAGAAGCTGCCATGTGAGTATTAGCCTGGACCACTAGTTAGACAGCTAAGAAGCTGCCATGTGAGTATTAGCCTGGACCACTAGTTAGACAGCTAAGAAGCTGCCATGTGAGTATTAGCCTGGACCACTAGTTAGACAGCTAAGAAGCTGCCATGTGAGTATTAGCCTGGACCACTAGTTAGACAGCTAAGAAGCTGCCATGTGAGTATTAGCCTGGACCACTAGTTAGACAGCTAAGAAGCTGCCATGTGAGTATTAGCCTGGACCACTAGTTAGACAGCTAAGAAGCTGCCATGTGAGTATTAGCCTGGACCACTAGTTAGACAGCTAAGAAGCTGCCATGTGAGTATTAGCCTGGACCACTAGTTAGACAGCTAAGAAGCTGCCATGTGAGTATTAGCCTGGACCACTAGTTAGACAGCTAAGAAGCTGCCATGTGAGTATTAGCCTGGTCCACTAGTTAGACAGCTAAGAAGCTGCCATGTGAGTATTAGCCTGGACCACTAGTTAGACAGCTAAGAAGCTGCCATGTGAGTATTAGCCTGGACCACTAGTTAGACAGCTAAGAAGCTGCCATGTGAGTATTAGTCTGGACCACTAGTTAGACAGCTAAGAAGCTGCCATGTGAGTATTAGCCTGGACCACTAGTTAGACAGCTAGGAAGCTGCCATGTGAGTATTAGTCTGGACCACTAGTTAGACAGCTAAGAAGCTGCCATGTGAGTAGAGTATTAGCCTGGACCACTATTTAGGCAGCTAAGAACCTGCCATGTGAGTATTAGCCTGGACCACTAGTTAGACAGCTAAGAAGCTGCCATGTGAGTATTAGCCTGGACCACTAGTTAGACAGCTAAGAAGCTGCCATGTGAGTATTAGCCTGGACCACTAGTTAGACAGCTAAGAAGCTGCCATGTGAGTATTAGCCTGGACCACTAGTTAGACAGCTAAGAAGCTGCCATGTGAGTATTAGCCTGGACCACTAGTTAGACAGCTAAGAAGCTGCCATGTGAGTATTAGCCTGGACCACTAGTTAGACAGCTAAGAAGCTGCCATGTGAGTATTAGTCTGGACCACTAGTTAGACAGCTAAGAAGCTGCCATGTGAGTATTAGCCTGGACCACTAGTTAGACAGCTAAGAAGCTGCCATGTGAGTATTAGTCTGGACCACTAGTTAGACAGCTAAGAAGCTGCCATGTGAGTATTAGCCTGGACCACTAGTTAGACAGCTAAGAAGCTGCCATGTGAGTATTAGCCTGGACCACTAGTTAAACAGCTAAGAAGCTGCCATGTGAGTATTAGCCTGGACCACTAGTTAGACAGCTAAGAAGCTGCCATGTGAGTATTAGTCTGGACCACTAGTTAGACAGCTAAGAAGCTGCCATGTGAGTATAGCCTGGACCACTAGTTAGACAGCTAAGAAGCTGCCATGTGAGTATTAGCCTGGACCACTAGTTAGGCAGCTAAGAAGCTGCCATGTGAGTATTAGCCTGGACCACTAGTTAGACAGCTAAGAAGCTGCCATGTGAGTATTAGCCTGGACCACTAGTTAGACAGCTAAGAAGCTGCCATGTGACTGGACCACTAGTTAGACAGCTAAGAAGCTGCCATGTGAGTATTAGCCTGGACCACTAGTTAGACAGCTAAGAAGCTGCCATGTGAGTATTAGCCTGGACCACTAGTTAGACAGCTAAGAAGCTGCCATGTGAATATTAGCCTGGACCACTAGTTAGACAGCTAAGAAGCTGCCATGTGAGTATTAGTCTGGACCACTAGTTAGACAACTAAGAAGCTGCCATGTCAGTATTAGCCTGGACCACTAGTTAGACAGCTAAGAAGCTGCCATGTGAGTATTAGTCTGGACCACTAGTTAGACAGCTAAGAAGCTGCCATGTGAGTTGGACCACTAGTTAGACAGCTAAGAAGCTGCCATGTGAGTATTAGCCTGGACCACTAGTTAGACAGCTAAGAAGCTGCCATGTGAGTATTAGTCTGGACCACTAGTTAGACGACAGCTAAGAAGCTGCCATGTAGCCGAGATTTGAGCCTTTTGTTGTTGTTGATGTTTTGGGGGGGTGTTGTCCACAGTCTTAAAATGTGAGTTGCTAGGGAGTGGTATGCTCCAGGGGGATAAAATATCTTTTATTTTACTTTTAGACACTTTTTCTAACTCGTTTGTTTTTGTTGGACACTCCAATACCAGCACATGCCATGACTTGCTGCTAGTGCTGACTGCACTCATGCAGGGTCAGCCCCCTTCAAGGACTTAACAGTTGAACCGGAGCAAGAAAGCAGAATTGAGTGAAGGCCAGCCATTCTGCTTCATGTGCTTTAGCTGGATTGCATCTACGAATTTACCCACCAGGTGGTTCTTACCAACTGCTTTGCTCTGCAATCCAGAAACAGAGTAGTCGGTGGACAGTAATATTTGGAGTCTTCTGGTACTCTAGTCTAGTTTTTATGAATGGACACCTATTGTACACAAGTTCGCAATTAGCAAAAATAATAATATTAAATACTGACGACCCTTTACCAATTAAACAATGTATAACTTGTAAGGGGTCATCTAGTTGCCTTGTTTCCGTCCTTTTTTGGGCAGATAAATTGTTTGTTTGTAAATTGGAATTTATTCTTGTTAGTTTCCTGCTGTTTCTGTTTATTATAATTGAGCGGTGAAGAACTGCACTACTGTCTAGAAACACTACTTCTAACCTGTTTCTACTTGTTGTCCGCATGTCATATCTTGTTGTTGCTATTGTTGAAGAATGTATTCATGCAGACCTCATTGTGCGTATCTTGATGCTACTACAAGGAAGAACAATATCTGATATGTTGGGTCAGGCTATTTTATAGTTCTATGGTTATTTAGAACTTGATAGCCACTGATTACTCCCTTCCCTGCTATTAGACAAATGCACTTGACGTCTGATTAATACACCTCGTCAGCACACTAGACTGTCGATGTTTTTATTTTAATTTCTTAATAAAAATAAAAATAAATTTTATGTTTTTATTAATTTTGTTGGGAGCAAGCAGTGAAACCATGCTCAACTGCTAGGCTCAACATCGCATATGCACATGTGTCCATTGATCTTTTCTACCAATTTTCAGGTATTTTCTGAATTGAAATTGGTTGCTGCAATGCATTCGGAATCTTCTGGTAGTAAGAATCGACCTCTTGTATGCAAATTATGGTGTGGGGGGAAGAAGTGGATAGACAAACAGATGATCCTTGAAGTCCTAATTTCATGGTTTCTGATAGTTTTGGGGGACTGCTGGCTTGCTACCTTCGCAAAGAATCCAAGGCACACAGGAAGTGTTTTGTAGGTTAAAATTGGCCGAAATCATATTTAGAAGTTGCCAAAGTAAGTTTCAGTTCTTTTTTCCCCCTTTTTTTTTTGTGTGTGTGTGTGTGTGTGTGTGTGTGTGTGTGTGTGTGTTGTCTGGCATCCAACCAATAAAGGAGTGCTATGTACTCCCCAACAATTCAGTTTTTTCCTCCACACTTTTTTCCTCCACATTTTAACACTTTTTCCCCTCGACTGATTTACTACCTTAGCGAGGGATTCATACGCAGGCTAGGAGTCCTTTTGGAGCTAAAAGCAGCCGAAACCATCATTTAGGTAGCTTAGAAGCTGCTGATGTGAGTTGACACTGAAATTATGACCTCTGTTTTTTCTCTCTCATTTTTTTCCCTTATTTTTTTAGGGAGGGGGGTGAGGGAAGGGAGGGATTTGCTGCCCGCCATTTTGAAATAGGAGTCAAACCAATATATGCATGCTAGCGCACCTTCCAATATCGTTACAGCAGCAGTACCAGGAAGAACAACACTTCTCCGCTGTAGTTTAAGGTTGTGGGGACTAGACCCCCAAATAAACATAGCATCAGGGTTTCATTTAGAAAATTGTCCAAGGGGGGGCAACTGGAGGTATCCGGATTTTAAGGGGGGGCATGATGTTTAAAGATGTGACAAAGTTTCTAATGACTTTTAATAATACAATTTCCAAGGAGGGGGGGGGGCAAAAAGGTTCCAAGGGGGGCCCCCTGCCCCCCCACTAAATGAAACCATCTTGTCGAGGCTAGAAGTGGTTTGCTTCTGAATGATACACTTTGCACTCAGCCTCTTCACTGCCTCGGAGCAAGTGCAAAGTGGCAAGAGATCTGCACGCGGCACCTTCGGTATATACTGGTTGGGAGTTGTGGGGGAAGAAAGGTTGGATCCGTGAATTAAGGTGTTTAGGTGTTTTGGGCTCGATGCCAGCTCTGGTGAATTCCTCCCCTCTCTTCTCCTCCCCTCACTCATGAAGTAATTGGATTTACCTGGTACTTTTGGTATGGCTGGCTGCCAGTGCAAGTGCAGAAAACACACACAAGCTTTTAGTTTGCTGTGCTTTACTTCCATGAAGGGTAAAACACTTCAAATCTGCTCCCCCTGCCACACACTCTGTACTTCCCCTACTTCTCCTGTACATAGGATCATCCTTAGCCCTGAAAACCAGTCACCAAGAATGCTCTAGCAACCACTGCCCTAGCCCTACTACACTCACTGCCACCAAGAATGCTCTAGCAACCACTGTCACCAAGAATGCTCTAGCAACCACTGCCCTACTCACTGCCACCAAGAATGCTCTAGCAACCACTGCCCTAGCCCTACAACCATTGCCACAAAGAATGCTCTAGCAACCACTGCCTAGTCCACCAAGAATGCTCTGCCTTAGCCCACCAAGAATGTCCTAGCAAAGAATGCTCTAGCAACCACTGCCCGTAGCCCTACAACTACTGTTACCAAGAATGCTCTAGCAACCACTGCCATAGTCCTACAACTACTGTCACCAAGAATGCTCTAGCAACCACTGCCCGTAGCCCTACAACTACTGTTACCAAGAATGCTCTAGCAACCACTGCCATAGCCCTACAACTACTGCCACCAAGAATACTCTAGCAACCAGTTACCAAGAATACTCTAGCAACCACTGTCACCAAGAATGCTCTAGCAACCACTGCCCTAGCCCTACAACCACTACCACCAAGAATGCTCTAGCAATCACTGCCCTGGCCCTACAACTACTGTCACCAAGAATGCTCTAGAAGCCACTGCCCTAGCCCTACAACCAGTATCATCCTTAGCCCTGACAACCACTACCACCAAGAATGCTCTAGCAACCACTGCCCTAGCCCTGACAACCACTACCACCAAGAATGCTCTAGCAACCATTGCCCTAGCCATCCACTGTCACCAAGAATGCTCTAGCAACCACTGCCCTACCATACAACACTACCACCAGAATGCTCTAGCAACCATTGCCCTAGCCCTACAACCACTACCACCAAGAATGCTCTAGCAATCACTGCCCTGGCCCTACAACTACTGTCACCAAGAATGCTCTAGAAGCCACTGCCCTAGCCCTACAACCAGTATCATCCTTAGCCCTGACAACCACTACCACCAAGAATGCTCTAGCAACCATTGCCCTAGCCATCCACTGTCACCAAGAATGCTCTAGCAGCCACTGCCCTAGCCATCCACTGTCACCAAGAATGCTCTAGCAACCACTGCCCTACCATACAACACTACCACCAGAATGCTCTAGCAACCACTGCCCGTAGCCCTACAACTACTGTCACCAAGAATGCTCTAGCAACCACTGCCCTAGCCCTACAACTACTATTACCAAGAATGCTCTAGCAACCACTGCCATAGCCCTACAACTACTGCCACCAAGAATACTCTAGCAACCAGTTACCAAGAATACTCTAGCAACCACTGTCACCAAGAATGCTCTAGCAACCACTGCCCGTAGCCCTACAACTACTGTCACCAAGAATGCTCTAGCAACCACTGCCCGTAGCCCTACAACTACTGTCACCAAGAATGCTCTAGCAACCACTGCCCTAGCCCTACAACTACTATTACCAAGAATGCTCTAGCAACCATTGCCCTAGCCCTACAACTACTGTTATCAAGAATACTCTAGCAACCACTGTTACCAAGAATACTCTAGCAACCACTGTCACCAAGAATGCTCTAGCAACCACTGCCCTAGCCCTACAACTACTGTTACCAAGAATGCTCTAGCAACCACTGTTACCAAGAATACTCTAGCAACCAGTCACCAAGAATGCTCTAGCAACCACTGCCCTAGCCCTACAACTACTGTCACCAAGAATGCTCTAGCAACCATTGCCCTAGCCCTACAACTACTGTTACCAAGAATACTCTAGCAACCACTGTTACCAAGAATACTCTAGCAACCACTGTCACCAAGAATGCTCTAGCAACCACTGCCCTAGCCCTACAACTAGTTACCAAGGAATGCTCTAGCAACCATTGCCCTAGCCCTACAAACTAGTTACCAAGGAATGCTCTAGCAACCATTGCCCTAGCCCTACAACTACTGTTACCAAGAATGCTCTAGCAACCACTGCCCTAGCCCTACAACCACTGCCACCAAGAATGCTCTAGCAGCCATTGCCCTACTCACTGCCACCGGTAGTCTAGCACTACCCAGTGTTAGGTGGACAACTCTGAACTTTAGACCAGAACTTTGGATATCCATATTATTTAGCAGCAGCAGCACCGTACATATATATACATCATAGCAAGAGAGAGGAGAGAGAAAGAAGGACAAAGAGAGGAGAAAAAGGATATCCTTTTCAAGACAAGACGTCCCAGGACCATTTTTGTTAGTGTACATATATCAGAGAACTCATACTAGAGCTTATTTCATCTCAAAATTGGCTTACTTTTATTAATCAACCAACTTAATATACTGGCAATTACTGTGTGACAAACAAACTCTCCTGTTCACCTCCTCAATGCGTGCATAAGAAAGTGCGTGCTTGTCATGGACTCACCAGAAAAAGAGCGAAGGAAACTGTGGCTAAAGAAAAGAAAATGATGGTGGTGGCAGCCATAGTTTTTCTCAACTCCTTCTCCCTCTGGTTATCCTCCATGCCAATGCAGAAGCACTGCACACATGCATAGATCATGGTGAACCCAGCCGTCACACTGAGCACGATCCAGGTGGGGACTAGAACATGCTGGAGAAGAAACATACAATGAATGAGATTGCATGTGAATGAATGTAAGTCACAGTACAATATAACGTAACTACTCACTGCCCATCTCCATTGCGTTATGCCATCCAGTCTGACCCCAATCAATATTAGCTGTACGAGGTTGATGAATCCCAGCAGTTCCAGCTGCACAATACACAGATATTGTTGGGGGGGGGGGGGGGGGGGGGAGGGGGAGGGGGGTTGAAGGATAATGAGGATGCAGATGGTGGAGGAGGAAGAGGAAGCATGCATAGAGGAAGCATGCATGGAGGAGAATGCATGGAGGAATGGATAAGGAAGAGTATGGTTTGAATAGTGAGAACAGGCTAGGAAGGTGAGTGGAGAGAATAAGAAGGGAAGTGGAGTTGAAAGAAAGCAAGGAAAGTGGACAGAGATGGAGGTCAGAGGAAGGGGCAATGTTCTATAACACGGAGCTAAAGAAAATGAGTAGTCTGCGATAAAACTTAATTTAACAAAATCCCTCACCTCCACGCTGCATCTCTTCAAGTAGCAGCAGCTCATCCCCAAAGCAACGACAGAGAGAATGACAAGGAGGTAGAGAGGAGCAAAGATGGCCAACCAATACAGCCTCCCATTCAGGTCCAAGTTGACGGCTATCAAAATTTCAGCAATTAGGAGGACAAATTGCAAGATGGCGCTTGAAATCATGGCTATGAAGTTCTCTTTTTCTTTGCTAAATGAGATACAGGTGTGGTTAAGGCTGAACAGTTACATGCCATAGCTACCCATGCCATATGCATATATGAAGCAGGATGAACCAACTTACTCTGTCCGAGTAAAATGGAGGGAGAAATGGCATAATTATTGTAAAAAGTTTTAGTGTGCATTCTTCTCTTGAAAAGCACATTTTCATGCCATGACAGAGTCTAATGAGCCACTAACACACAAATCATTGTTTCTTTTCAGCCACTATAAATATAACATGCCCAGCTTTAGTTTGGGTGTCTACTATGCACAGCGTTTACACTTACTCCCGCTTCTTCTTGACACAGAAGAATATTCCAAGCACTGCGCCGCTTATGGTGAAGGCTTTCCATATCCATAGCGGAATGAACACCACCCCAAAGCTCCAAGAAATGACACCATCAGCTTGGAGCGACAGCAAGACCGACAAGACCAGAAGACAACAGTAGATCGAAAAGTTACTGTAAACAAGTCATTCATAGCTGGAGCCATTACAATCCACAAAGTTGAACGGTGCCCACCTTATATTGAACTTTAAAGCAACATCCTTCAAGTGCATGTTTATTATTATTTCCACGCAAATAAAAATGGGGATAATTATAACTGTGTTCCAAATAGAAAGTCCCTCTAAAACCACGCCCATCGGCACTTCTATCTTTTCGATCTTCTCAACGGAACAGGAAGCTGTATGGAAATAAAAACATACAAGATAAAGTTGTACAACTGCCCATTGGACCCAACCAACACACCTATATGGATAGCCCTGGTACTTCATTCTGAATATTGAGAGCAGATAGCCAAAATCCAGCACCACAAGAGACAAACCAATTATGGGGGCAATCTTCTGCAGTCCATAATACTCTAACAGAGCGAACCGCTCATTCAGGAGAATCATGCCTAGTGCCATTACAGCATCTGTTACAGTGCAGTTAAGAAACATTTGGGCTGAAATGTGCGTGCATGCTGGACTATTTTTAACCAAGGATACAAATGACAATGATGAAGTAGGTTTCTGCAATGAATTGGTACTGACTTGTCCCACTGAAGTATCCCTACAAAAAAAACACGCAGATATTTTGTTATTTGTTGTGCAATTTTGTTGTGCACAAAAACGCAGCAAGACAAAATGTACCATCTCGCCAGTTTGTGGATTGCGATGAGCAAAGGGGGGGCCTCTGATATGATTCCACATCTGACCAGAGATCATCACAAAGATCCAGACCTAGAGCAAAATCCAGCATAGGTTTGTTTGTCAAGTGTGCATGCATCCAAGTTGTGGTGTAAAAAAAAAAGTCCAATTGCACAAAACACACACCATGGCTGCCACAGCCCAGTATCTGGTATCATAGAGCATGTAGAGGTTCTCTCTCTTCAAGTAGCCCACAATTGAGGCTAGAAGGATAACTGGGATCCAGATCATCAGAAGAGTATAGTTGGGTGGCCGCATGATGGAGATCTACATAGAGCAGCAGTGTCTAGGATAAAAAGTCTAGGATAAAAAGTTGTGCAAACAAGGATCTTACATTGATGCCCGTTCTTTCAGCAACCCATTTCCCCAGGGGCTCGGCCGTGTAGCCACTTCTGAGGAACAAAGTGAATCAGTTATGGGAAGTCACGGTCACATACATATATTTAATGTACATACAAGACACCAAGGCAAAAAGAAAAGAAAAATGTTACATACCTGCTTATATCATATCTGTCCTCTGGTTTCCTCTTGCCAGTTGGTGGGAAATGAACATATATCGGAGCCGTGGTGAGATGCATCTGGTGAGAATATGTATATATTTCTAACACTTGGTATTGACCCTGCATTGACTCACCTGCTGAAATGCATCCATTCCACCTTCATCGATGTCTACTTTCACAAAAAAAAGTTCTGAAGAATACTGCTGGGAGTAGCGCCACGAGTTTGCAAGAATAGTGAACTCATCATACACATCTCTAATGATAAAGGATGGAAAAACAGAAAACTTGAATGTGTCGCATCACGTTACTATTCCTTATGAGAGCATGCAGCTCCTAACAGTACATGATAGTCTACATAGCAGAAGGATATGTACATATAAGTAGTGTATCCCAATCTGACAGCAGAGCAAGCTACACATTAACTGTGCCAAACCACATTTCACAGTGCACTCTGATTGTCATGTCAAGATTCTAACCAGACCCACGGATATCAGGCAAAAGCCATCAGGCAAAAACCATCAAACTGTTTTTCTTCTCACTACTCCATTCATGGTTGCTGAGAAGTTACTTACTTGCACACAGAACACTTTCTCTGAGGTTGAAGGGCAGTAAAGGTAACAATAACAGAGTAGTTCCTGGGCTTAGATTTCACATAGGTGTTCAATTTATCAGAAGAGAGGGTGATGATAGAACGACGAGTGCTCCATTCCAGCATCTGATTCACTCTGGCTTCCAGCTTATTCTGGGCACATTTAATGAATATATCCACGAGTTTCATGACCAAATAAAACATAACTAGTACCTTGGAAGAACTTGGCTGTCCTTCAGCTATCTTGAAAAATGCCGTTAGACAAATAACGAATACCGAAGCACATATCAGTATGCGTCCAGTGCGTCCACTCCAACACGCGCTTCTTCCTGCCATTTCGAGAAATGTGGTAATGATCGTAAATTGCTTCCTAGTTACGGTCTTCTACTCGGTCACTTCACTTTTTCATTGGATCACAAGACGCATGGTAAGGTAGCATGAGGATTACACATTTGCTCAACAGCCAGGAAGTTGTTGAGGATGATATGTTGGTGTATTGTGAGGTTGATGGTCTGTCAACATGTTCTGGTGCAGCCATGCGTATTACTAAAACACACATACTAGCAAACGACTTTTTTCTTCTTTTTTTACGAGAAGCAGCCAAAAAAATATATAGATGGGATCTGAAAAAAGGGCCACTTCGCCCCCCCCCCCCCCCCCCCCAAAAAAAAAACGGCGGTATTGGCATGAGGTTCAGTGGCGGATCCAGTAGGGTTCGTCGTTCGACCCCCCCCCCCCCCCCCCCCCCCCTTTTTATTTAATTTTTATTTGTTTATTTTTTATTTTATTTTTATTTTTATTTTTTTATTTTTTTAATAAATAAGTTCGGTGGCGAACCTTTACCAGATCATCGGAGAGATTTGGTAAAGGAAGGATCTGTTCCGATTGCTGTCATTATTGTTAACCAGTTTTTTTCAAATTCAGAGCAGTTCAACTAGCTTACTAGTATATACGGTGTGCAGTATACTCATTCCTTTGTAGGAAGAGACCAAGAGTAGAGCTAGAATGTGAAGTGACCGGTCTGCAAATACTCCCCACCTCCTAAATTGAGGCCAGATATATGCCCATTAGCTCTATAATCTCACAAGAACTACTAGCACAGCATCCCTCATCAAGTTCCTTCTCTCTGACTAGAGAAGCAATACATGCTCTGCATGAAGGGATGGAAGGATTTCATGCTGCTATTAGAAGGGGTCCATCCACAGTGCCAGGGTCTCAAGGAGACTTACTTCGATAGATGTGGTCCCATCTCAACCCTCAGCTAGTTCCCTAGTGGAGCTGTGTGCTTTTGATACTCCTGCCACTCCTGGCTCATCATCTATGTGCACAAGCGGTTCTTCCAGTGAGTCTTGTGGCGATGACATTGGCTTACTGTTGAAGTCAACATCTCAATCTGAATTGAGATGTTTTTCTTCCTCCAGGAAATATTCCATTTTAGTTAACCAATTTAAGCCATCAAGCAAAAGCCATCAAGCCACTTTAAATTTCCCAGAAAATTTATGGATGGTTGTCAGAGGAGTTGTCAATATTCTTACTGGTTGAAAATCCATGTTTGTTTACAGTAAGAAGGAAGATGGTTTGTTTTGTTTGCCATGTGAAAGTAAAGGAAGGTTAGGCCAGTTAGTGAAAAGTTTAATCACTGGACAAAAAAAAACTAGTAAGTATATACTCGAGTCATAATTCCAATCATTGGCTGTGACTCGGGCTGAAGCTTTACAATCTACCCATTGTATGCCTGAATCAGCAATTGATAATCAGCTCAGAGGTATTGGGGAAGATGAGATAGCTAAAAATAGAACAATTATAAAACGCGTTGCTTCTGCTATACATTTTTGTGGTAAACAATCTATAGCTCTCCATGGGCACAGAAAGCACTGCTGAAAGAGAACTTTTTAGCAATACTGAACTAGAGTATCATGTCTGAGAATACTATACTTGCTACTCTTTTCAATGAAACTTGCAAATTTACACGAGTAAAACTATACAGAACGAAATAGTTGAAATGATTGGTGATCATATCAGAGACAGAATAATAAGTGAAATAAAAGAAGCCAAATATTACTCAATTTTATGTGACGAAGTGAGTGATGTTTCCAATAAAGCAACTTTCTGTTTTAAGATTTGTAGATAACTGCATACATGAAGAATTTTTGGATTTCATCTCGCTGAAAGGATAACTGGAGAGGCTTTGGCTTGTAACATTAAGAGTACTTTAGGTTTGGAATTGAAAAACTGCAGGGGCCAAGGATATGATGGTGCCTCTAACATGTCAGCTCCGCATGGTGTTCAGGGAATATTGAGTAGAGAAGATGGTAAAGCTTTGTATATTCACTGCAATTCTCATATTCTCATAGTGAAGGCATGTTCTTTGCAATCCATTCGAAATATGAATGGTACAGTTACAGAGTTGTCCTTTTTCTTTAAGAATAGCCCTAAAAGGCAAAATTTTCTTGAGCTTGTATATAATATATAGACAAGCAAACCAATGTTTAAAAAAAAAAAATATGCAGGACTTGCTGGATCTACCGCCACGAAGCTTATGAATGCTTTTTTAATATTTGCATAGTGTTATGGTGTGGCAATTATTAACCATGATAATAGTATATGAATTGGGATTCCAATACTATTCTGACTGCAAATGGTCTCTTGAAGTCATAATTATAGTACTTTTAATTATTCTTTTGTAATAACCATGAATTGCATGTCTGTCATTAAGCA
Source organism: Cladorhizidae sp. MBARI D1340-BT2 (assembly GCA_028752905.1). Lineage (NCBI taxonomy): Eukaryota > Metazoa > Porifera > Demospongiae > Poecilosclerida > Cladorhizidae > Cladorhizidae sp. MBARI D1340-BT2. The sequence goes on from JAQNBH010000017.1 coordinate 8,204,932, forward strand.
GCTCAGCATTAAATTACAGTACAGAACAAATGATATTGTTTATGCATATTCTAAAATTAATGTGATTAATGGCACCAGCTTTAGTTGTAATGACGATTATTTTTTATAAGTAGTCTATTAAGATATATTGTTTTAATGTTTGTTTGTTATTCTGTTTATTGGACATTGCATTTAATATAGTATTATTTATTTAAAGTGGGAAAAAAAGAAGAAGAAAAAAAGAAGAAGAAAAAAGAGAAGGAAAAAAAAGAAAGGAAAAAAAAGGGAATTTTTTAAAAAGAATTAAAATCAATACGTGCAAGTGAACAATTGCTTCACTTATGGTTGAACAAGCTCCATCTCTAGCTGATGAAGTTGATGTTGAACAGGGAGTTCCTAGAACTGTTGGTCGTCAGCTAGATCGTGACAATGTGGAATACAATTCACCTGAGGACTATTACAGATGGGCAATTGCATTACCATTGCTAGATCACTTGATCCAGCAAATGCAGGAGAGATTTGGAGAGCAACAAAAGCATCCAAACTCCTTTGCTTGGTAGCTACCTTCCTTCCTTTGTAAGGACTTTACACTGAACTTGGATGACGTGCTTGAGTTTTACCATGATGACCTACCAAACCCTTCTGTGGTAGGCACTGAAATTTCAAGGTGGAAATTCAAGTGGCTTCATCAAGGCCTCTAATTTACAAGAAGCTATGCAGCAATGTGATGCTAATTTTTTCCCACTTTACTCAAGATAGCATGTACACTGCCTGTTACTACTTCTTGTGACCTGTTACTTCTTGTGAAAATGAAAGGGCAAATAGCACTCTTGAAAGAGTTAAAACCTCATTACGTAGCACAATGGGTCAGGAAAGGCTCTCCGCTTTAATTAATGAGATGCGTACATCATAATTTAGAAATAGATTTTGATGATATTGTTGAGGTATATATATATAGTATGTAATTGAAGAATTGCATTATAATTAAATGCATGCATGACGAGTAGTGTAAATATATGTATAATCATTATATATTTTATTATTATCCCTGTTCAAATTACTTCTTCAGCATATATAGAACATGAAATTTTTCATATTGTATTACTGTAGTTTAATCTATTTATTACACTTACAGTAATTGGTATACTATTTACTTAACTGTACACCACGACTCCATAATTCATTTGTAATCAACCCTGATTCCTTTGTAATCCACACTTATTCCTTTCAGACTGTCAGTCTTTGTGTCTATATAATATGTTTTTACACCATGAGTAATGGTGTCTACAATCCACTTTGTTGTTGGGGATTACCGTTGTTGGGGATCACCGGACATCATAACAAGTGCACGCAGGACAAAGTAAAATTTGTTTCGTTTGTTCAGCCCAGATGTTCTCACAATGTTGAGAATGACTCTGTCAGCTTCGTAAATCTTTCATCACAATTCCTAAATCATATAATAGATAAATTTGATTAGCTGATATAATTTATATTATAATTTATATACAATTCTAAAACAAAAAAATGTTGTTAAGTGGGTGTGGCTAGTAAATTCTCTCTCTAAAAAAAAGGAAAAATTTCTAGATCCACCCCTGAAAGTTCCAGGATAGCGAAGTGGAATGGTATATACTGGAATTGTAACTTGAGCATGCTGGTATCATTGGTAATTTGTTGTTGTGGTTTAACACTTACTTATCATCCATTCCCAACATGTTTACATAAACAATCAACTTTCAGGTCCATTACCAGTTACCTCTGGCATGCAGTATTCTTGGTCCTTTATTATTTATTTTAAATATAAATGACATGCCTCTCTCAGTAGTGCAACATTCAACGGTTTTCCTGTTTGCTAAATAAACTAATAGTCCTACCAGTTCTCAATATCTTCAACGTGATCTTTCCTCTCTTTCCCACTGGAGCTCTGAAAACAACCTCTCCTTGTAGATAATAAATGTGCTCTAATCTCAAACATTAATGATCATCAACTCCCATCAGTGGACCACTACAAAGACCTTGGTATAATTATACATATCGAATGATCTGAGCTGGAATTTTCACTACAATCATATTTTAAGAATCATATTTTAAGTAAAGCATATAAGTGCCTAGGTCTAATATGTGGAACCTTCAGTCATGTCAACTCTGTGGAAACCAAAAAGACCCTTTATCTAGCTCTCGTTAGATCTCAATTGGTATATGGTCCACCTCTCTGGAGACCTCAGTTTATCAAAGATATTATGGCATTGAAAAGAATCCAAAGACGTGCTACGAAATTTGTTCTAAACAATTACACCATGAACTATAAGTCTAGACTTGTTGAACTAAAGATTCTTCCACTGATGTATTTTTTTGAACTTGCTGACATTATGTTTTTCATAAGGAGCATAAAAAATACAACTACCAGCTTCAATATATCGAGCCACATAACTTTCGCCTCCACGAACACTCGATCATCACAGTCACTAAAGCTCAACCATTCGAGGATGTGTAATAATCTTTCGAGGCACTTTTATTTTACTGGAGGACTACCCAGGCTCTGGAACATCATTCTGTGCAACAGACTATTAGACCGAAACTAAATAAGTCTGTATTTCTCTCTACATTTGATCCCGATAATCCATGCACCTTTTACTTATTATGTCCATGTAGTAAATGCATGTTTGTCCCCTACTCTCCTAATCTATAATGGCGTTCAGTAGATCTTATTGTTATGCCAACGGTACAATTAACAGACTCAACATCTTCATCGTATATATCACTCACATTCTCACAAATGTACTGTAAAATTCATAAGACAAAGTTATATATATATCTTGACAATACCTCGGACACATGCGTACATCATGATACATGTCTGTTAGAATGTAGGGATGGGCATGGCAAGGGCAAGAGGGAGGTGGGGTAGATATGCAATTACATTTTAAAGAAATGGATTTAAGATAGAGTAAAATAGTTAAGTTAGATATAATTATAGTTACGTTAGCAAAGGTTTTAATAATAATTATAATCTAATGCCATTCCATTGCTCACCCAACGAGAACACGTATAGTAAGTTCCCTAAACATCTCTCCCACTCCATCGATGAAGCTTCCCACTCTAGACTTGTCTCTGGGGTTGCTGATATTCGCATCAAGGCCCTTTCCCTCTTGGCAGCTGTAGGTGATTGGCTGAATGTAATCCCTTCTCGTGCTCTTGGTCTCCACTGGGAATTTAGACTCTGTCTGCAATATCGGCTGGGTCTCCCTATGGTTGAGGAAGGCGCACGGTGCTCCATCTGTCAGGTTGTTGCAGATTCCTCTGGCGACCACCAAGTGGGTTGCTGGGGCAACGGTGACAGGCATGACTCCATCCGGGATGCACTTTTTTCTGCAGCTCAATCTGTTGCTCTAGCGCCCAGGAAGGAGTTGCCTTCCATCATCCCCGGATCCAGCAGTCGCCCTGGCGATGTTTTCTTTCCAAACTGGACGAGGGGTCAACCAGCAGCTTTGGATGTCCATGTCATTTCTCCTATCCAACATCGGACTCTGAAAGAAGCCGCTGTCACTCAAGGCCAATTATGGTTAAATTTGAAGGGGGTGATGACATACATAATCAAAACGACGTGGATTTGATGAGTCAAAACAGTGCAGAAACTGATTCCACTTTTCTCTTCATTTAGATACTTGAACTTTATAAGTCAAATGTCTATCTGAAGGAGAGCATTCCATAGTTTCATAACTCGGCCGAGTAAGTATCAATTACTGATCTTGTGCAGACGAGATAAATGATTAAGTTGGATTGTGGTGACTTCATACATTTTACTAGATACATAATATCCTAAGGTAAATATATCAACGGAAGTTTAGAGAAAGGAGGCGAAGTTTGTAATCTTGGCACTTTAAGTCTTTAGGATATATATACCTGGTAGCTCTACGCTGGATTTTCTCCCTAGCTGTGATGTCTTACCAAATGTAGGCACCAAACCTGGAAGGTAATTCTCGTACAGTCACTTCAAGGCAGAAGACTTCTCTTTATGAGATACAAAGAATAGTGGGATGACTTCCACATTTTACAGGAAATGTTAATGAATGCCCAGGTCTCTGAGATTGAACTATTTTAAATGGATCCTCCCCCATATGACAATTAGGAACACATTTATATATATATATATATAGCAGGGTTCAAGGACATGTATACTCCACTTTTTGCACCAATTTTATATATTTTCCATTTCTTTGGAATTGACATATGTACTTACTTTGGTGATGGGACTAACCAGAGGACGGGAACAGTGTTCGAGTATAAAAGGGCTCATGGCCTTTTTGTCATTCACATGAGCAGGCATAATGTGTGATCTGCACATCCATGACCTTTTAATGAACAAGTAATGAATGCAAGGCATCGAGTGAGAAGTGTGAATATGTTGATGAACTGAGTAACTATGTCCATCAGCCATGCAGACCGTTCTCATCTGCCTGTACACATTTCTCCCCCTTCTTTTCGAGTAAGGTATATAGTTTAAGTGGGATTGCATGTTTATTTAAAATCATTAGGATATATCAAGGACCAGCTAGCTATATACTTGAACTGTATGTATATAGTGGATTCCTAAGCTATAAGGAACCCAATTCTTATTCCAATAACTCAGCACCTCAGAGAGACTGCCTTGCCCAGTAATAACAGCGTTCCTGCTGGTACAATATGTCATGAAGTCATCATCTATGTATTGTGGTTATCAGCAGCCTCTGCAGTATCTTTAGTCTTGCCAGAGAGCTTGTGTATATACATATATATTAAAAATCATGATTTGTTTTTGTTTTGAAAAATGAGCTCAGTAACTATGATAACAACATATCAAAGCAGTGTGCAGTTTTTTTATGCGGTCTTCTTAGTTCGCTGCTAGAGCTACCACAGTGAAATGCACTTCATCCGGATCTCGAGCCATGAAACTTTGACAGACCTTGGCAGCATCCTGAATACAATAATACTTTTACAATGCCACAATATAATATGGAGATATTTTCTTACTTTCAAGAAGTTGTCAGGGGTAGTCACACCATGATTAACAGGGTAATCCTTTCTACCATCTATATAATACATAGTGAAATATCACAAAGACAAGATTTTTAGGAAAGTTTACCAAGCTCATACAAATAGCCATCTTTGTGAATGATGCTGATGAAGTGAAGGTTAACCTGCTCTTCTGGTGGTGGTGGCTACAATATAACAAATATATTTTCAAACAGCAGTTGAAATATAAAATCTTACAGCAGTGTCTCCTTGCTGAGCAGATGCTTCATGTGCTTCTGAGATAGACTGACAAAAAATAGGAAAAAGACGGTTAAAAAAAGAAGGAAAAAAGGAAAAGAAAAAGGAAAAAAAATCCTTCGAGCCGGATTTGAACCAGCGACCTATGGATTACCATATTATACCTCTACAGTCCACCGCTCTACCAACTGAGCTATCGAAGGCCACACATTTGTGACACAATTTATTTACATATGAAGAGAAATACACACCTCGTCTTCTTCAAGAAACTGAGCTATTTCTTTGGGAGACATTTTCTTTGTCTTCTCGAAGAATTTTCTCAGAAATCCTTTATCTAATATCAAATAAATAGTACAAACACAAACACGTGCTAATACTCTGTTCTCAAATTACATATGGGAGAAGCCACTTTGGTCAAGTAAGATCTCTCTTGTAGAACCAGATCAGGTGGGAAGTGTGTGTGTGTGTGTGTGTCACTCTAAAGCAGGGATTCTCAACCAGGGGTAAATTTACCCCCTGGGGGTAAAAAATGACATGGCATGGGGTAAATAATTGCCGTACCTGATAATTGAATAAAGGAAGAGGACTATAAGGCTTATGCAGGTTGGTACGTATATATAACTTACCCGAGGATACTATTTATTATTATTCACACTATTGCCTTTGCTCTGTGATTGTTTTCATTGTTTTACTACTATGTATGTAATGAACTATATAATTTCTTTCTTTATCAAAGTATATTAAAGTATATTACTATATTTTATGCAAAACCTAGACAATAAGCAATAAATGTGTTTTCTTATCTTCTTACTTTTCTGTGCCTTTATGATGGCTATGCATTTTTTGTATGGGAGTAAAGGGGTAAATGTCGAAATAAATCAGGCTGAGGGGGTAAATGATGGAGGAACGGTTGAGAATCCCTGCTGAGTCTTAAGTATAACAATCTTCCACATACATGCTAGTTTTAACTTACTGAATGCAAGTGTGTCGGCGTTATTCCCCAGTGCGTGCAGCAAGCCAACTGTGCCACAAGCATTGCCAATGGTCTGCTTCATGAAATAGATGGCAGGAGAGACTATTTGACCATTATCATCAATATTCTTCTTCTCCTTTCTTTCATGCTCAATAAACTAAAGAATGGAACATTTTTAGCCAAATCTAATCTCGTTTAGCCGCGGGCTAGAGAACCATTAATACACCCCATACCATTTTCTACCATCAATACCAATAACACACCCCAGTTCCAACAATTCGACCCATTGCAAGAAAAAAATTACACAGAGAATGGGTGTTGTTTACCGTCTGTACAATCACAAAAAGTAGCTGCTTTTTGTACTTTCTAATTCTGTAGTTAATTCAGGCTTCCGCATAATTTTACAAGGACCAACATCACAAGTACTAGTGTGTCCCCCCCCCCCCCCCCCCCTTGTGCCTGTGCACCTCTCATCATCAGATTTTTTTAAATTTCATCATAGCCTTCCACTTCTTTACGGTCTATTGTAGGCCTTCCCACTGATCATGCACTTGCTGCAGAAGAGGATCGGTATGCTATAGACAACACTGGATGGCAAATCTTGTTTTGAGAAGTGGATTTGAAAACGAAGGGGGAAAAAAACTGCAACAAAGATTTGTTCAGTCCTTTGTCCACCTGACAGGCCTAGCAAATTGATGTCAGAATAGCCTCCCTCTTCATTTGCTGGGTCTCGACTACATGGAGGCTTTTCTTGGAACCCAGACTTTTATCCAGACTTTTATCCAGGCAGCTCCCTACAACATGTTTGAAGTTCTAGTAAAGTATACCACAGCTGTCAATTTCCAAGTGCAATTTCTGAGTTATAGACACACCCTTGTCCCAAGCAATTTTTCCCAACTACAAATAGGATTACACCAAGTAAGTAAGAAGAACTCGGAATATCATTTTGAGGAACAATAATTAAAATAATGATGATAGACCTTACCCAAACACAAAGCCACATTGGTTCTCTAGCCATTTTATATTTGTAAATACTTTGTCATTGATGGGAAAGAGGAGAAGAAGAGCAATACAGGGCTTGGGAATCATTCCTAACAGCTCAGTGTCCAGGCCATACACATCATGAAACCGAAATGACATCTCCATGCCAAGGTTGGAAACATACTACAGAGATAAGCAGCATCATCAACATTGGTTTTTATTAACATGAATTTTTTTAAAATAAAAGTTCTCGAACTACTCTTCCTCGCTCACCTTATTCATAACCTGAATTTAAAAATAATAAAGGATCTAAATGAACAGCTCAGTTCATGTAGTGGACTTACTTCAGGATTAGCCTCCAAGGGAAGCCATTTGTCCTTTTTAGCCTCTCCCGAGTCCTGCATTTTCTTTGTTTATATCCCGGGGTCAAAGGTCGGCATGTTTTCTAGAGTTTGCCACGTGGTTTTTGTTGTTGTTGAAGGAACACTCTAGAGAGCAGTTTAATGGCGAGATGGACTCAGTTTTGGTTCAAGGGTGGGAAAATGAGAGCACTTCAAGTTGGCTTGCTGGTTCGACATTTCCACTCTCCTAAGATGAAGGGTGCGTGTGTGTGTGCTGCCCCCAAGGAATTATCTGACCAGGTAAGGTCTTGTGCAAGCAGAGCGGACGACCTTCCGGGTCAAGATAAGAGCAGTAGCGCTGACGTCTGGAGACCTATTATGACCTTTGAAGAGTACCGAAAGCTGAAGAAGGCCTTGAGGGCCAGGAGCAGGATATCAGGGGTGCCAATGGCTTTAGTAGGGACTACTATATCATCTTATGTCGGTGTCTACTTCAACCCTCACATACTTGAGATGACTCCAGAGGAGGTCCATACTATCCTGTAATTCATATCTCAGTGGTCTATCATAGTCTTTATCTGTGACCTCGCACACCTCTGGAACATAATTGATTGACAGGTTCCCACTAGTTCAACCTCTGAACCTGTATATTATTATTATTGTAGGCAGTGATTGTAGGCAGTGTTTCATTTAGAGTAGGATTGCATATAAGAGAGGTAACAAATCGGGGGGGGGGGGGGATATGTAAAAATGCCTCCTTCCTTCCGAGACCATGCAGGTAACATGCAAATCATATGATTGATATGTAAAAGTTAAAACTGTTGTTTGCAGCATTTAGTGCAACTGGGTCCTTTGGAAACCGTTTCTTAGTTATTGTTAGCAGCATGTAAAAATGCCTCCTTCCTTCCGAGACCATGCAGGTAACATGCAAATCATATGATTGATATGTAAAAGTTAAGACTGTTGTTTGCAGCATTTAGTGCAACTGGGTCCTTTGGAAACCGTTTCTTAGTTAGTTATTGTTAGCAGCATTTAGTGCTGCAACTGGGTCTTTTGGAAACTATTTCTTAGTTATGTGTATTCTTCATTTGAGTTGAGTGTGCTTTGTCTTTGTTTCTGCAGTGGTATAGACCCAATTGTTGTAGTGACTCTGTGCGGAGTAGGGAGTGGATTGGTGGGGTACTTGCTAGGAGGGACCATTTTCACGGCCATGTGGAGACTAGTTGCGAGGAAACAATTCCGAGAGCTTCAGCAGGTTAGGAATTGTCTATTCAAGATGGCACAAGTGAATGCTCATTGGTGCGTCCATATTGAATTCGAATTATAATAATGCGCATTATTCTGGTCCACCTCGGTATGTGGTTTGAGTTGAATCAGTGCAACAAATTAAAGCATTATTATTATTATACGCGAGTGCGATGAAAAGAATTTAATTCACTCACATTTTTGTGATGATGCAGTTGGAACTTTGGAGCTGAATTAGCTAGCTAGCTAGAGTAGCTAACAGACCAACTACATAGCTAGAGAACTGTTGCTATGTTCATACACCTTACACTGGAGTTTGTGCAGTCGCAACCGTCTGGTTCTACCTTTCCCTCGGCTCTCTCCTCTTCTTCTCTGCAGAAAATGTTTCCTGGCATCTGTAGGTAGCTGATTAGCAAGAAAAGGATGCAAAAACAAACTCCATCTCAACTACAGCTACAGTGTATGATTTTTACTGACTTTGGTAGGCTTATCATTTTTGCTTTGTACGGTTTATTTCGGTGCTAGTGTGGCCGTGATGAACGTGCATTGCCTTGTTGCATTTTTTCTTCTTTTTCCCCCCTTGTTTTTCCCCCCCTCCCTCGAGGACCCCAACTCGCATTAATGCGCATCAATTTAGGTGTTGGTGTGGACAGAGTAATCATCGTTTGCTCTGTGAGAGGAGGTTGTGCACAGCACATGCTCGATAAAAACATATTGTATAGAGGAGCTAATTTTCCTTTTATTCTTCTTCTTTTTTTCCCCCTTTAAGTAATTCCATTTCATTATTAACTTTTTCCTGTTTCAAACTTAACTTAAGAGAAGTGCAAAAAAAAAAGTGAATCAGCCACCTCTTTCTAAATGATTAACTCTGAGTGCTAGAGGGTGCATTCAACCTACTAGCTGGGAAGATTTTTTCAAAATCAAGACTTGTAATATGCAATTCCAAGCCTAAAGGCTCATTAGCTCTACAGTGATAGTTATCTACAACCCATTACCTCCTGTGCAATGTAAAAAGAGCTACAAACCACAGCAGTAACTATGGCAGCTGCTATAGGTGGGTACCAGCTGGCCTCTCATCCCTTCATAATCCAATTTTCCATAATACAGTGCACTCCACTTAATTAAATGGACCACTGGATAAATGAACATTCCTGATAACTGAGCCATTTTGTCCCAGGACAGAACATTTGTATACATACACATACAAAAAAATCTGGCTAAATGGCATACAAAAAAATCTGGCTAAATGGGTCAAGAATTCCTGATACTTGGGCCACTTTTGATGTGTTGTTACATGTATTCATTTACACATTCATTTACACACTCTCTACACAACTGATGCAACTGCTTAGATTTAAATTGCTAGAAGCTGCTTAGCTCATGGCCAAGAGACAGGAACTTTCACTACAAGAGAAGATTGAAGTGTTGGGCAAAGTAAAAAAACAACCTCCCAATTCAAGTCAGAGGGAGCGCTTGCTGAAAGCTTAAAAATCCCAAGAAGCACTCTTACTAGACTAATCAACAAGGAAGAAGAACTTAGGTCACGTTGGTGTGAGGTCTCCTGTCATGGTCACAAGCTAGCAAAAGAAGTTGAAACGCCTTCGTAAAGTAAAGCAGCAGAGGTAGACACTGCTCTTAATCAGTGGTTTGGCACTGTGACAAGTAAGGGACAGAAATTGAATGGGCCTATTCTTAAGGAGAAGGCAGATGATTTAGCCAAAAAGTTAGGACATCCTAATTTTGTTGCCACTGAAGGCTGGCTTTCTCGCTGGAAGGCACGACATCAAATTCGGTACAAACGGGCACATGGAGAGAAGGGAAGTGCACACATTAAAACTGCTGAAGAGTGGACTAGCACTATTCTACCAGGGTTACTGGAAGAATATAGACCTAGTGATGTCTATAATGCAGATGAAACTGGGCTGTATTACCGAGCCACTCCTGATGGCTCACTATGCTATTGTCATGAAAAATTAAGTGGTTCTAAGAAAGCAATGGAAAGAATCACAGTTCTTTGCTGTTCAAATCTGACGGGAACTGATAAATGTAAACTCCTTGTCATAGGTAAGAGTCTTAGGCCAAGGTGTTTAATGTGGATAAATCTACCTGTCACATATCGTGCTAACAAGAAGGCTTGGATGACCTCTCAAATCTTTACTGAATGGCTTGCAGCTTGGGACTCGTACCTTACCAAAGTAAATCGGAAGATCCTTTTGCTTGTTGACAATTGCTTGTTGACAATTGTACTGCCCTTCATGTAAGCACACTAAAGAACATTCAACTAGAGTTTTTGCCACCCAATACCACTTCACTTATCCAACCAATGGATCAGGGTATCATAAAGAACTTGAAGACTCTTTATCGTAAAGAACTTGTGCATATGACCCTGGCATACATAGAAGAAAACAATCTCAACCCATCCTCCACTGCAATTGATGTCAGCTCTAAGATTTCAATCCTTCAAGCAGTGAGTTTTGTTGCCAAAAGTTGGCGGGCAGTAAAGGAAGCTACGATTATCAACTGTTTTCGAAAAGTTGGCTTCTTTACTTTGTCACCTAATGTGTGAGATTAACAATGGGGAAGAATACATACATAGACGCTGAGTTACCTTGTTACAGTGAAAGCAACGTTCCAGATGATGAAATTGTAGAGAGTATTATTGCCAAAAGGCCTTGCCTTGAACAAAGTAATAATGATGACAACGATAATGAGATTGATCATGTTCCTCTGATTACGCATGCAGAAGCAAAGCTTCACATACTTGGACTACAACGCTATTTTACTGAACAGGGATTTGACCATGCAGCACATTCTTTGCTAGACAAGTGTGCTGATTTAGTTGATCTTAGGGGAGCCACAGCCATTAAACAAACCACTCTACTCAATTTCATGAACTAATAGTTATAAATGCATCATGTGCAATATTGTACATATAACTGTGTGTGTTATATACATGTACATGTAGTAACAATTTGTATAAAAGTCTGATATATTAGCCAGCTGGATAAATGGACCACTTTTGTTTGGGACGGATGTGGTCCAATCATCAGGAGTGCACTGTAATAGGAAAATGAAAATGATTCCCTGTATGTGTACATACCATACCATGTTGGGTAATGTTGATTCCAATGCTTGGTCTCTTGTAATTGAACCTATGGCCTTTCCCCCATAAGCACTGATTTTTTTTGTTGCCGACTCAGCTCATTGTTGAGGAACATAGGGAGATATGGAAGTTGTTCTTAGTCCCAGGCGGAAAAATTCTTCTGAAATGGCAATGGTGTCTGTCTTGAGCAAGATGCCAATGATGTCTATTAAAAAAAATATATCTTTTGGCTTTCACGAGTAGCTTTTCTCCATTGAAGGCTCTATGAACAGTCTTATAGACGTGATGACTTCAAACAACACTTTCCAGATTATAGTCCGTTAAAACAGCTATGGTTTGAGAGAGCCCATCGCTAGCACTCTCGAGCCTCGCCAAACAAGTAACAATAAGCAATGCTCACGTGTTCATGAGTATCAGGCAAATGTTCTTAGTAAAGGCGTATTCTTCTTGTTAGGCGGAGGTTATCTTCGCATCTGCCTAACAGCCGGCATTTGTGGTGTGTTGGTTTTCCTCCGCACCAAGTGGCCATTGATTTGTGCTATAGCATTTTCAGGGCATTTCAGAATAATTTTCACAATTTGAGTTTGCTGTAATTATTAACATCTCTTCTCTCGGGAAGTGCTCAGAAAATGTGGTGATTCGATGCTGTGAAGTTTGAACAGCGTGTGATAAAGAAGTACATTTTGGAGCAGAAGAAAGTGGTGGGGGTGTTCAGGACAAGTCCTACACAACTGGGGGCGCCGATATGCTCGCGAGTTCAATGTTTGGCATGAGGGAGCTCCATGCTTCAAATATTGGATTGAGAAATCCAATGCTTGATTTTTGGTATATGGAGCTTGCTCAAACTGCATATTGAACTCACTAGTATGTCGCCATTGTTAGGACTAGTCCTCGAATTACCTACTGGCCACTTTTGAGTTCCGCTCTATAGTACACTTCATGGTTATCACGCGTTCAAGGTGGAATCACCATGTTTTCTGAATTCTTCCTGAAAGAGAGAACGTAGGGATGTCCAGTTTGAAAGCAAACTCGTAGGGATGTCCAGTTTGAAAGCAAACTCGAGTTGTGAACTTTTTTGAGCGGCCGGTGATAGTCCTTGGCTGATGACTATGCTTCCTCTGTTGCTCTTGGTTTTAGATAAACCTCCACTGCCAAACGTGGTCCTGAACTTGTTCCCTATTTTGGTTCCTGTTTGTCTTCCGTAAAACTCTGTGGCACGGTTTCTGAGTAAAGGAATTTAGGGGCCCGTGTGTGTTAATGAATTATTCATGAAATATACTGTGACTTTGTTGACCTTTGGTCTCTATTAGAAATAGAAAACTTTAGTGCCAGAAGGTAGCTTATTTCAAGAGCTTTCCACTGATGTGCTTTATGATAGATTTCCATCATGTAGCAGTCAGTATCCTAGTGACTTGACCTAGACCTAGTGACCTGTCACCAAAAGTGCACTTGGAATTGCCCCCATCTATGGTGGTACTAGAGTGACTGCTATGACGATGTGTAAGGAATACAGGGATGGATACCCACAAAACTTCACAGAAACAAAATGGCAGAGTAACTGAGCCTATCAATGGAAAGCTCTTGAAATAAGCTCTGCTATGGGACTGTAAAAATTATTAGTGTGAAGCTCTTCAAGCTTGATGAATCCATTGATTGAGCCTCCAAATAAATATTAACTAAGATTGATTGATCTAATAACAATACTTGAGCTGGCAAATCTTTAAATTTCATATCTCCTTTACTGAGCGCGCATAACCTTCTAAATTTTGATTTTTTTTTAAACCATATTTTTTTTGCATTTGAATCACATACAGCTCATAAATTTCCAGTTTGATTTATTAGACACCTAAACCAATCACAACTTTGGATTCAGACAACATTATTATACTGTAGGGATTTGAACATATTGACTCGGGAGTGCAATATGTCCGTTATGAAGCAATATGTCCGCAATATGTCCGTTATGAAAGCATTATCTTTCATTGCTAGTTTTCAATTCATCACGATTATTAAAAAAAAAATTATCCAATAAAAAGGGAGCAAGACTTGAGCATAATTAGCAATATCAGCATAGCTACCGCAATTTCACAAGGTGTATGCTTGTCTTGCCTTTCAGGCAAATGTAGTTCACCCTGAAATACATGTAGCTGTGCCTGAAGGCTCAATATCTTTTTCACTAAATTCTTTAGACCAGCACTTCTTGATCAAGTTATGGATGTTCCAATATATTTCATGATATGTGGGGCATGTGTAAGTAGGTGCTGTTGCTTGGGGCGTGTGTAGGTGTGCAATCTCCAGACAGCTGTGTCGTTAATTAACCGGAACTGTCATGTTTCTACGAGCGATGCTTGTGCTGGTGACTATGAGGAACGCTTCACAAACCTGAACACAAACGCACATCTCACATAAGTAGCTGTTGAGTGAAGCAAGACATTTATGTACTTTGTTGGCAATGTGAGTGCAGCCTTTAAAAACGTGTGCGTCACTAGCACAATAGTAGCACGTCCCACTGCACAGGTGCTCTCTGATGGAGCACTGTGTGTGTGTCTCTCTGAATGTATGTATACCCAATGGCTTCGGATCGCTGGATTCCTCCGCATGCACTCCTCCCCCCCACCTCACCCCATTTGACAGGCATGGGTATTAACCCCAAACAAATTGCAGCCATGGTTTTTCTTCCAAGCCTCTTCAGCATCGACTACTCATACCTCTAGCCGTCGTCATTTCTTGTATGTAAAACATTGATAGCCCAAGACCACTTGACAATGATTCTGACTGATGCGTTAATACTTTGTGAAGGTGAATGTTTGTGAAGGTGAATGCTGAACCAATAGAACGCTGACTTTATTTGTGGTTTGTTGCAGTGTTTGCATTTTACCCGGGTAAAACCTATTTAACCCAACCCAGTGGGTGAAACCTGTGTTTTAGGTATTTTCCCCAGGTTTTATTCCTATTTTACCCGTTTTTTTTTGCCCAGGTATTACCCAGTGATATAAAACACTTATTTGTAGCCCTGTCACAGCCCTGTCCCAGAGCCACAAGTGTCTGGGTGGTGGTGGACACCAGGGCTATTTAAAAGGCCAGCAAATACCACTGCTTACAGTTTAGTAAGTGTACTGCAATTACAACTGAAATTCTGCTATTCAAAATCAAAAGTTACTATGTTCAAGGGAAAGAATATTGTGTGGCAACACTTCATCCAACAGCAAGAAAGCACAATGCAGGAATTGTTTCCATTTGTTATCAGCAAAAGTGGAGCGCCTCATCGCTCATCACAAAAGATGTTCGGGTATCTGTCTTGTGACTACCCCGCAAAAGAGACCTGCATAGATTGCCAGGATGAAATCGGAGAAACTGAACAACCATCATCCAGCCATGTAGTCTCCTCTCTTCCTCCCCCTGCAAAGAAGCAGCGACAGACTGATCTCAATGATCACCTCGTCACAACTACACCAGTCCAAAAGTAAGACCTGGACCAGGTATGGGCTAATCTGTTGTATGCCACCAACACACCCTTCAACTTTTCTGATCACCCATTATTCAAGAAAGTTTGCAACATGATGCGCCCAGGATATGTACACCTCCAATAGCCAAGCACATCGGTGGCTCACTTCTTGATAATTCGCACAACCAACTTCAATCAAAGATGAAGCAACAGCTACAGAATAATCCCACAACTATCCAACAGGATGGCTGGACTAACATCAAGGATGACCCCATCATTGCCACTTCTGTCACTGCTGGTGGCATAGGCTACTTACATGATGCCCATGACTCCATATCAACTAAGAAAACTGCAGAAGTATGCAAAGATCTTTTTTTGGACTCAGCAGAGAGCAAGGATGGCTGTGAAAGTACTGAACTAATGTACAGACAACGAGAACAAAATGAAGGAAGTACATAAAGAAGTCCACAAAGAGCATCCTGATGTCAACGTATATGGCTGCATGAGTCACAGCCTGAACCTTCTTTGTCAAGACCTGTCCACTCCATGGGTCATGGAGCATGTGAAGTCCATCAACCATTACTTCAAACATGTCCACTGTTCCCAAGGATGGTTGAGCGAGTCACTTGGCCATGTTAAACCCAAATTGCCTTGTCCTACACGCTGGAATAGTAATCTGGATTGTCTGAAATCATTTATGACCAATCATTCCATCTACAAGAAAATAGCCATAGACAATGCTGATGAGATGGATCCCATTATTGTTAGTAAGATCAAGAATCTAGGATTCTATGTGCTGCTGGAGATATCCTTGAACAACTCAAACCTATTACTGTTGCCATCAACAAATGTTACTGTTGCCATCAACAAATGTCAAAGTGATAGCTGCATGATTGCTGATAATACACATCACTACCTCCTTAAAGAGCCCTGTCTGGAACCCCACTGGCATGCTATCAAAAAACGCTTTGCTGCAGTGGTTAAGGTTGGCCACCTTGCTGCCTACCTACTTCACCCTAAGTATCAGGGCCAGTTACTTAGTGATTATCAGATTGAGGATGCCAAAGCTTGGCTGAAAACAAAAAGCCAAGCATTCCTCAGCACAGCCATCACTTTTGAGGCTCAGGAGGCCCCATTCCCTTCATCCTACTTTGAGCCTGTGGTGCCACTGAAACCACACCTCTCACTTGGTGGAAAGGTGTAGACGAGGTGTGCCCTGCCCCCTGGATTCATGCAACTTATGAAGCAACTCCACACTGCAGTTGGCTCCATAGAACGTATATTTAGCTCCTATGGACTTATCCACAACAAACTCCCCAACCGCCTGGGAAATGACGAAGCCCAGAAACTGCCACAGGCTCCTGCGAGGACCTCAGGAGATTGACTATTAAATCTCCAATTGGAGCAAAATAGAGCTAATAAATCTATTATGTCTAATCTATTGTGTCTATTATTTTATTCTGGGTTGTATTCAAACAGTAAAACCCGGGTAAACGGTATTTAACCCAACCCGGGTTACACCCAAGCCCTGGGTAAAACCTGCAAACTCTGGTTCACGAAGGCAGTTGCGATTGTCAGCCATTAAAAATAAAATAAAAAAATTTTATGGCTGACATGATGGCAGTTAACCCCTTCCCCCCACCCCACACAGTGCAGTGTGCACGTGTTACATAGCTGTGTTCTGGTTGTGTACACATGGTCATTTTCTAAACTTATTTCCGTGGAGAGGGAAATTCTTGGTGGTGGATGTAAATTTTGTAACTAATTTTTAATCAATCAAGCGTCTATAAGTGCATCGGAGTATGAGAGCGTAATACAATTTATTAGATTTGATAGCTTTTTCTCTTTTTTTTGGCAAGGATGTCCGAGTTTGTGCCATATGGTGCTTATGGCAGTTAAAGGTTTTAAAGGAGGAGGCCACTTATCCAAACACGTTGGGACCGGAGGATGTTCAGATAACAAGAATGTTTGGATAACTGAATTAGCAAGGTCTTCAGCTTGTCTCTGCTCCTCATATAATCATGCACAATCCATTTTCTAATGTCGCATTTCACTGCTACGTAGCACTCTCTCCCATCATTTCTGGCATATCACAGATCTTGAGTCTGCGTCGATAGAGCCGTGCTCTCGTGAGAAGAACCGAAGAAACTGTTGGACAAGGTTCCATGTTGTGCGCATGTGCAAAGGAATTTTCCCCGCAAAATGAAAAAAAGAAGTATACTGAATGTAGTCGGCAATACTGTGGGCGGGGTTTCTTGCAGCATTCGGTTGACTGACGTGTCCGGATAAGTGGCCTCCTATTTTTTCCTGCGCCACAGTTTATTTTTATTTTTTATTATCATGCATTTTTTATTATTGTGCACAATTTATTCAATGAACGTGATGTGGGTGTGGCATTAATTGGCCCGATCACGAGCCACCCTGCACTACTTCTTGGTCAAGAGGCTATCATAGCTCTTCTGCTATTGACACACTGATGGCAGTTAACCCCTTCCCACCCCACACACACAGTGCACGTGTTCATAGATGTGTTCTGGTTGTGTACACATGGTCATTTTCCTAACTTATTTCCGTGGGGAGGGAAATTTTCGGTGGTGGAAATTTGTGTTTGATCCCAACAAAATCCTTGGAAGAAAATTTTCGAATTCTGTAATTTTGGTCCTTCCAAGATGCGCATTAAACTCGCTCATTAGCCACGCCCATTCACAGCCCTTTGTTATAGCATGCAGTGATCGTCAAAGTTACCTAAAACCATCTGGTCATGCTGGTTCAGAATAGGTCCGGTGTGTGGTGTCTATATATTCCTGGTAGCTTTCAAGTGAAGACAAGACGGACACATTGAGCTTGAGATGTAATGTATCTTATTATCTGAGTCAGTGGGGAATATGGCGAGTAATTTTGTGAGCAGATTTCCATACTTTTACGATCCTGCAAGTGAAATGACTCGTCCTATTCCACAATGAGTGTGGTAAACTATACTTGACATACTCATTCCTATTCCACGAGTGTGGTAAACTATACTTGATATACTCATTCCTATTCCACAATGAGTGTGGTAAACTATACTTGATACTCATAATAATTACTAACTTCATAAACAGTCCGTCTGTCGGTCTATTCAGTCGGTCGGCATTAACACTATCTCTACCACTTATTGAAGTCACTTCTAGTTTTCTTGGCAGTATCTATAGCTTCATTGATGTCAATAAGTTCCTTAGCTGCTTTATCGTCCAAAATAACTGGTTTTGCTGTCTTGGAAAATGTTGCCATAATTCTTGGGAAACTAGTTAATGACTACGCTCATGCAGTCAAGCAGAAATACAGAGTATAGGAAAATACCACAGTGAGGATTATCAACTATATATAGTATATGTATATATGTTACATATACACACATCATATTGCATATTTATGTCATATGGTGTTGTATTCTAATAGAGGGATACGGATTTTCTCAGACGTCTTCAGAAGCATCGTTATTCTGAAGTTAACAAGTACGACGACGACTACTACGGTGACAAGGTCATGAACCTGAGTGATTATCGTCAGTGGATACGGAAGCAACAGAAGAGGAAGGAGGACTTGGCAGGACAAACTGCTCAGCCGACATCAAAAGTGTCTTGATTCTTGACCAATGCGACTGTTAAGAGATTTATTTATTTCATCATTGACTAGAGAGCAAAGAAGTTGCGATTCATGTCACATTTACTTACACAGTAAATAAAAATAAATTAAAATATTATAAAAAGATGATAAAAAAATGATACATCATGTCATTGTTGCTATTATCATTGTTACTATTATCAATTATCCATTAGCTCCTTCACAACTTGGACCTGCTGGTTAGCTCCTTCACAGCCTGGGCCAGTTGGCTGACTGCATCAGTGAGTGTGTCCTTGTCGTAGCGGCTGAAGGACAGCCTGATGTGGTTCTTGAAGCTGCCATCAATAGATGTCCTACGGAGTAATAATAGCATGATGAGGTGGCTGCAGTGGTAAAGTTACACTTTTTGTTCGTAGTTGACATTTTGGCCAATGTGCAAAGAGAAATTGTAAATTACCACACGAGGTGCTTTTAATACCTACCTGAGATCAACATGGGCGGAATCTATATACCTGCGTCTATTCCTTGGATCTACCCGAGGGCTAACTGGAACCTACCTATCTCTGTTTTTCCTTCCTTCCTTCACGTAATGTGAACACAAAAATCCAAGAAGACTGGGTGCTTTGTATTGTCCACAAGTGATCCGTTTCTTTATGCAAAAAAGCGGTCACCAGGTGGGTAAGGAAGTTACTAAACAAAAGACCTCTCTAGAAGGACCAGGAAGGCCACTAAACAAAAGACCTCTCTAGAAGGACCAGGAAGGCCTAGAGGAGACCGTTGCCTAGAGGAGACTGTATGACAGTAGTTGCGAACCGGCCATTTAAAAAGAATTCATTTTGCTCCACTGCTCCCGTCAAACCAGAAGTAGTTTCATGACTGTTGTGATACATCAGTCAACTGGGCATTGTATGGTTTACTTGTTTGTGCCTATAGGTGCTTATGGCAGTCTATCAGTTGCAGGAGGTTGAAGCTACACCTTCATGGGTATATAGTCTGGTAAATATTGTAATGGACGATGTGGTTTACGTCAGTGCACTAACAATAATTATAGCAACAAGATGTGCTGATTTAATATGTGCTTTTCATAACGTTCTTGTGCATGTATACAATTTTGAAATGCGGTACCACTGCATATTATATATATATATTGGGTTGACTCTTATTTTAAAATGGTGGATAAAAATAAAAAGAACACAAAAGTTAATATATCTCAGCTAAAATTCACTTTGGCAGCTTCTTCGCATCATGAATGGTGTCTTCAGCTGATTTTGACCCCCAAAAACACTGAGCGTGCCTTGAATCCCTCGCAGAGGTAGATAGTAACTGGAACCCCCCCCCAAATATCAGGATCTTCCTATAGATCCACCTTTCTTCCCTCACATCACTTTCATATAGTGTCTACGTCCATTTGGCATAAGTTTACCACCCAACTCTCCAATGCATTTTGTTTAGCACCATCTATTTTTTGCTTTTCCAATACTTTTTGTAGAAGACTAACCTGTTGCACTGGTCCGTTTCTCTACGCGAAACACCCAAAAGTTGGTAAATCAATATCACAAACATGGTGCATGAGTAATCTCAAGTCTAGTTTTAAGCTGAGTCAGCGAGCAGCTGCACACATTTAAGTACCATGAAGTGATCAGTTTGTTTCCTCAGAAGCTTGCTCTTGTGACAATAGCTGGGCACAGATAGCTGCATACTTTCCTACTAATATTCAGGTAAGTACTTATGATTCACATGTGTGTGTATTATTCTAGCACGTGCTCACCTCCTTCAGCGTTTTGGGGTCAGTCTGGAGTTGAACTTGTCGTTACTATTTAAATGTTTATTAGCTCTTAGTCCTTTTTTTATTAAAAAAAATATTTTATTACAAAAATACCAAAATAACCAAAATAATAATAACTAATTAACAATCAAATATATAAATACATAAATAAATATATAATGACAAGTTGAACTCCCGACTGACCCCAAAACAGACGAGGCATTCCGCCGCTGGACTGCCACTGAGAGATGCTGAAGGAGATGAGCACGGGCATTCACCTCCCCAGTTCTTTGCCTTATCCTGAGGCTGAGCTCCTTCAGGAAAGCTATCAACCTATTCCCGATGACTCCCAATGATTCGATGGCCACAGGCACAAAAAAGTGGCAAGAATCTAGGTTGGCATACTTGGCCACTTTTTTCTCCTCAGTCATAGCAGCCAGCTCCAGCACTACTCACTGCTGCACCCCAATACGACTGGGAAAACGTATCTGGACAGGTTGCATCCCACACCAGTTTGCCATTCTTCCATGGCACCATAGTTACCCCATCAGGCCTTTTCCCGTCAGAATGAAAGAGACCCGACGGTTCCATCATGGCGGTATGACAGTAGAAACGTCCTTCGCTTCTCTTTTAACTAAGACCATGCGTAGCAAGGCGATCCACTTCTGCTCCACAGTACTGGTAGTTATGGGAGAGACACAAAGTGGAGCCCAAGAGGAGACCCACGGCAACCCTGATGGTATCGTCATCCATCCTCAAACCCAGGGACAAGATGGGGAGCCATACACAGGAAAGCCATACACAGGAAACAGCCAAAAGCCGGGCTCGAACCAAATCATCAGGTGCATTGTGCATGGCAGCAGCTGAGGCCAAGAAGGCAGAGGGAGCAAGCTGCACTGCACTCCTGATTCCAAGACCCCCTACACCAACAGGGAGAGTGGCCTGCATCCAAGAATAGACATCCTCAGTTATGTATATCATATTGTTTATTTGCAGCATGTTTAGCATGTTTAGGGGTAATAGCTTCTTGTTTTGAGTATAATTTATTAAAAAAGAAACGACAAAAATTGTAGACCACAAAATTTGCAGGACCCTTTGAATGACCAATACTTAATAGGTAAAGGGTCATGACAATGAATATAAATGCTTCATTTCTAGTCGTAAAACACGTTTGTCTTGTGTATGTATTATATATATGTATATATATAACAGGTACAAGTATACCTGCTTTTACTTCTACAATAATTATCTATATTCACTTACACTTCACCAGGGCAGAACATTAGACCATACTTCTCTTTGCACAATTCAAGCAATTCTGCAGTTGAAAGAATCATGAACAGTTTTGGTTGGGGATTCCCCCCCCTTTTCTTTTCCAGTTTCCCTTACCTTTCCCATCCAGCCCAGCAGGAAGCTTGACCCACACGAAATAACCACCCTGCATGTGTCATAATAGATTATATTCTACCTGAGATTAATCTAGCATGTGGTTAAATTTCCAACTCCCTATATTCATTACAAAACACACAATGATGGTGTAATCATCAAGGTCAGTAATATTCTAAACTTAGCACTTGTCAAACTGGTTGAGCACTGACATTGTGCAGCTTGTTTTAGTGTTTTTTTGCTACAACTCCTCCCCCTCCCCTAAAAATAAACTTTTCAAGCTGCAGTCTATGACAAAACTTACGCAAACTCAAATTATCTTAAGAATGTTTTTTAATTTTTAACTTGCACATGCTCACAGATGACTGCTGTATCATTACATAATGTTCTTATTCTGACATGCACAAATATCTGGTCCCTGTAGATATATTTATTCTGCATGCACAAATATCTGGACTCTGTATGGATATATTTATTCTGCATGCACAAATATCTGGACTCTGTATGGATATATTTATTCTGCATGCACAAATATCTGGACCCTGTATGGATATATTTATTCTGCATGCAAAATATCTGGACACTGTATGGATATATTTATTCTGCATGCACAAATATCTGGACCCTGTATGGATTTTATTCTGCATGCACAAATATCTGGACCCTGTATGGATATATTTATTCTGCATGCACAAATATCTGGACCCTGTATGGATATATTTATTCTGCATGCACAAATATCTGGACCCTGTATGGATATATTTATTCTGCATGCACAAATATCTGGACCCTGTATGGATATATTTATTCTGCATGCACAAATATCTGGACCCTGTATGGATATATTTATTCTGCATGCACAAATATCTGGACCCTGTATGGATATATTTATTCTGCATGCACAAATATCTGGTCCCTGTATAAAACGATTGCCACTACAATAGCTCACATGTGGTTGGATGAACTCCGCAGAGGGAATCTTGACTCTCAGTGCTTCACACAATGCCTTGCATTGCTCCTGCGACAATACCAGTGACAAATGACAGGTCATACCACGTGGCACATGCACATGGAGCATGGTCCAACTGTGGTTTCCACTGTGCGTGACTGCTGGGTTCTGAATCTAATCAACTGATGTCTGCTGATACCTCAACCAATCAAACTAGCTAGCAGCTTAACTATTTACAGTCTATGCTGAGCTAGTACAAGTGTGAAGGATCTGAATGCTTTATCTCATTATGTCACAGCTGTCATCAGGTACTGATACTGAACTAGAATCTTGGGGTGATTTGGCTGCCCCTGCCACCAAGAAAAGAAAGTCATCATGCTTGAGTCTGAGAGGTGCTGCTACATACAAAACATTGTACAAGTCAGAATGGGAGAAAGAGTTTCCTATCTCTTCAGTGAATGACAACAGGTATGCATTTTTTTTGTATTCCTTGCAAAAAGAATGTTTCCTGTTCTCATATGGGTAAAACTGACATCAGGCAGCATTGTGAAACATCAATACATAAAAAGATGGAGCATGCTGTTAAATGTTCAAGGTCACTCCGTTCCTCTATGCCATCTGCAACCTCCAGTATCACAGAGAAAACTATTAAAGCTGAAGTGTTACACACCAATTTCCTTATTCAGCACAATTTGTCATTTGCTACTGCTGATCATTTGTCTCCATTGTATTCCAAGATGTTTCCAGACCCACAGATTGCACAGCATTTCAAATGTAGCAGAACCAAAACAACATGCATACTGAATGAAGCCATGGCTCCACGATTGCTGGCACAACTAGTATCATACATGAAAGAAAATCCTTTTTCATTTTGTCATGATAGAGTGATGCCTCCATTAAAAAAAAATGAATCCTATTTGTGTCACAATATTTGATGTGAGTAATAGTGATTGTGTGGAAAGCAAGTTTTACAATATGTGTGTGACCACTGGTGAAGATTGTGGAAGAGCTGAACAATTGTCGAACTAACTTTTCACAAGATTGCATTGATTGGCAGAATGTTGTTGCAGTTGGTTTAGAATTGTGCAACTAATATGGGGAGGAACAATTCCATAAAAACACATATATTGGGAAAGAACCCAATCATAGCAGGCTGTAATTGTCATTTGTCTCATCTTGCTGCTTCTAAAGGAGCTGATGCTTTTAGTGATGTAGCAGGATTTGATATTGAAGATCATGAGATAACTATTTCAACAACTAAACACAAAGAAATAGGAATTTCTGGAATTCGTTGATCTGGAATGGCTGAAATAATACGCTATGTTAGCACACGTTGGCTGTCATTGGAAAAATGTTGTGATAAAGAAATTAAAAAGTATCCAGCATTGAAGTCGATGTTTTTGAGCAGGAGAATGAGTGTGATTCTCGTTTTTTGCGTCTACAAGCCAGTTTCCAAGACCCTCTAACAGAAATTTATGTGTCCTTCTACACATCATCACTTCCAATATTTACCCATTACAGCATGTTATTACAGTGCTCTGACCCTCTGGCCCACAAGGTCTACTTGGCAACAATGTATTTGACTAAGAAATTAGCCTTACGCTTCATTAAACCTGATATCTTGCAGAGAGAGGATGTAACTGCTGACTTGATTGATGATGATATAAATATTTATTGGCCTTATTGCTCAATAAACTCTTAAATGAGGGAGATATATCCCAGAATCAGTGGGAATTATGCATGCAAGCAGCTATAGCATTTTACAAAGCTTCCATTAAATACATCCTGAAGACCATGAACTTAAAAGGTACATTGTGGGGAGCATGCAGTTTGGATTGACTATTTTGAACAACAGAAACGACAGAATGCAAAATGGTCAGATGTTGAACATTTTTGCATATCATTTAATGTCATTTTGAAATTTGATGAACATGCTTTTGAATGTTTACATGAGGAATTTCTAGACTACAAGGCACGTGGACCAGATGGGCTTCAATGCAAGTGCGCTTGAGGACACTTTACTTGTAGAAAAATCAACCAGTGATTACCCTGAATACAGAATGGATGTCATCTGGTATTATTTGAGACAGCTGAAGAACTCAGCTGCTTCAAATACACGTTTTATTGCTCCAAACTCGAATGGCATTGAAAGGGGTTTTCCCCCCTATACAAGAATAAAAGAGAGGGATCAGACAGAAATCGATTGGACATTGAAAAATCACTTTCCTCGATTTTGGCAGTGAAACTTGAAAGACCAGAAGCTATAACAAAGTGCTACGAATTCTTCTGGATTTAAACTTATTGAAAGAAGCCAAAAAAGCCACAACTAAATACAATAGAGAGCATTCAAGAAAGGGATTTTACTAAGATACTGTAATGTATTTCATATCACATTTTTTCAATATTCTTTTTAAACACATTCACAATCTTACTATAATATATGCACCATGCATTATACACTGGCAACGAACCCCCCAAAAAGTTCTGCAAATGTGTAGCTAGCAAATCATTCAACACAACAAAACACACATCTCACTTTAAATGGTTTGAAAAAGTTGGTAACTATGCATGGGGTGCCATGCAACTACTACACAAGGAAAAGTGTCACATGGGTTGCCATGCACACTACTATTCACTACTATTCATGGGTGCCATGCAACACTACTACATAAGGTAAAGGGTCACATGAGGTGCCATGCACACTACCACTCACATTGAGTATCATAACACTACAGAAGGTATGTCAGATAAGGAGTCTCACATTACTCAAGAGTCCCGCAGGGTTCATTCACACTACACAAGGTAAAGGTCATGTAGGGTGTCAGTCACTATGAAGGTAAAGAGTCAATTGGGGTGTCAATCATACTACTGCACAAAATAATAGTTGGAGAACAAGAAATGGATGGCTGCTTTTTTGCTTGTGTGGTGTGTGTGGTGTGCGTGCGTGCATTGTTCCCTTCCTTCCACTGAAGCAGCACATAAATGGAGGCAAAGCATATGGAGAAATGCATGATGAGTAGTAAGCATTTTGACATTGATAAAATATCAGTTGAATAACAGAATAGTGGCACTCGCTGTGTTGGCTTCACCAAGCCAACGCAAGAAAGACAAAGGTCATCAAAACCTACTTGGTAAGCTTCTTATCGTCCTGAACGATATATATGGCAGTTTCTAGCTACATCAGGTAGTAAATCAGTTAGTAAATCAGGTAGTAAATCAGGTAGTAAACGAGGTAGTATGAGGTAGTAAATGAGGTAGTAAATGAGGTAGTAAATGTGGTAGTAAATCAGGTAATAAATCAGGTATATAGTAAATCAGGTAGTAAATCAGGTAGTAAACGAGGTAGCAAATGAAGTAGTAAATGAGGTAGTAAATGTGGTAGTAAATCAGGTAATAAATCAGGTATATAGTAAATCAGGTAGTAAATCAGGTAGTAAACTGGAAGTGCCAAAAAATGTGAAATTGGTCATGTTTCATCATCTTGTCTTTCATCCCATACACTCTTTCACCCCATACACGTGGGTGGTGGAACCAGGCCCGACCAATTTTCAATTAGATGCTCTCTAGCCTTCATCAGGAATAATGACTAGATGCTCTAGCCTTCATCAGGAATAATGACTAGATGCTCTAGTCTTCATCAGGAATAATGACTAGATGCTCTAGCCTTCATCAGGAATAATGACCAGATGCTCTAGCCTACAGGAATAATGACTAGATGCTCTAGTCTTCATCAGGAATAATGACTAGATGCCCTAGCCTTCATCAGGAATAATGACTAGATGCTCTAGCCTTCATCAGGAATAATGACCAGATGCTCTAGCCTACAGGAATAATGACTAGATGCTCTAGTCTTCATCAGGAATAATGACTAGATGCCCTAGCCTTCATCAGGAATAATGACTCGACGCTCTAGCCTTCATCAGGAATAATGACTAGATGCTCTAGCCTTCATCAGGAATAATGACTCGACGCTCTAGCCTTCATCAGGAATAATGACTAGATGCTCTAGCCTTCATCAGGAATAATGACTAGACACTCTAGCCTTCATCAGGAATAATGACTAGATGCTCTAGCCTTCATCAGGAATAATGACCAGATGCTCTAGCCTACAGGAATAATGACCACAGATTCTCTAGCCTTCATCAGGAATAATGACCAGATGCTCTAGCCTTCATCAGGAATAATGACCAGATGCTCTAGCCTTCATCAGGAATAATGACCAGATGCTCTACTAGCCTTCATCAGGAATAATGACCAGATGCTCTAGCCTTCATCAGGAATAATGACCAGATACTCTAGCCTTCATCAGGAATAATGACTAGATGCTCTAGCCTTCATCAGGAATAATGACTAGATGCTCTAGCCTTCATCAGGAATAATGACTAGATGCTCTAGCCTTCATCAGGAATAATGATGAAGGCTAGAGCATCTAGTCGAAATGGCGAGAGATTATATTCCAAGTTGATTATTGAGAAGGTTATTGTGTTATACCATTATGTCAACAGAGAGTTCGTTGAGAATATATTTGTGTTTCCAAGATTCCCTTTGGGAATAAAGAAGATCAAACACCGCTCTTGTCAAAGCTGCCGAGCTTCAACTATAGCATTTGGTTGGTCAAAGCAATGATATACCATATGTGTCACGTCTGCCAGAAGACCATCCAGAAAGGGAGAATTGAAAGAGGCAGAGAGGATCCAGCCTTTGTAGGTCACAAAAGCTAGCTATGTCCAGATATTTCTATCTACTTTGGTAACTAGATAGCAGCTCTATTCCTGGATTGTATAGATACTAGGAAACATGGGGGGTTGTAAAGCATGGGGGGTTGTAAAACATGGGGGTTGTAAAACATGGGGGTTGTAAAACATGGGGGTTGTAAAACATGGGGGGATTTGTAAAACATGGGGGGGTTGTAAAGCATGGGGGTTGTAAAACATGGGGGGTTGTAAAACATGGGGGGTTGTAAAACATGGGGGGTTGTAAATCATGTGGGGGTTGTAAAACATGGGGGGGTGTAACTTGGAGTTTGGGGAAAACCCCTTCGGGTGGAGGGGGGGGGGGATTACTCACCTAAGCATGTTCATCAGTAGGCCAATATTCGTGCTTGCTCACTGAAGATTTTGGTCAAACTTGAGGTTTCTAGGTTGGCAAATATGTGCAATCCGTGGTCATAGTGATGGATGTTATGGCAAAACTTTCATCAGCTTTGAAGCTTCGGGTTGAAGATGACTCGATGTTAGAGGCCATGTGTTGTCATGATTTGCTTGTAGTGTGGACTTCATCAAGCATGCTAATAAATGTTGTACAAGTCTCTAGCGCAGGCATCCTCAATGCACGATCACAGAAACTAATAGCTACATGTGTAATTATTGAACCATGAAGAAGACATGTCGTGCAGAGTGAAATGGTTCGAGTAATGGTGTTGTGCGTGAGGTTACTGCCTGGCTAAGCAACTGCCGATAATAGTTGATGAATATAATATGATGAAGCTAATCAAGAACATAATACTATAATGAATTACATAGTCATTATTTAGATGGTGATGTAATAGGTGGATGACAAGCTAAGCATGCATGAGGAACTCATTGGCCCCTTATTGTAACACATCACAGGTGCTAGCAACACTGCAAGGAGAGGTGTGGCTAAACAAATAATAGATGAAGAATTACACACACTTTCCCTACAAGTGTCCTCTGCAGAAGATCAAGGTATTATGATTATTATTATTTATTTTATTTATTATTATTATTATTATTATTATTATTATTATTATTATTATTATTATTATTATTATTATTATTATTATTATTATTATTATTATTATTATTATTATTATTATTATTATTATTATTATTATTATTATTATTATTATTATTATTATTATTATTATTATTATTATTATTATTATTATTATTATTATTATTATTATTATTATTATTATTATTATTATTATTATTAACATTGTTATTTATAATTACTTATATTATTACTAAACCTATTGTTGTTGTTGTCTGTTTACTTGTTCCCCAATACTTCTCTTCTATTTCAAAAACTAATGGAGAACTTTCAAAGGAACCACTCAAACCAACTACCTCAGTATGGCTATACCATATAGGAGTTAGGACATTGAACTCAAACAGACACTCATCTAATGATGTGGTCAGCATGCATGTAACTCTCACATGATAAACTGGTCTTGATTTCTTCAGCATGTCCTGGAGAAGGCCCAGGTTGATGATGCTGGACATGATCCCCGAGGCTGTGTGGTTGAAGCTTCCTCCACTAACAGCAAATGCAGAGTTCAGAATAGTATTGCTCGCATGCTTAGGAGCTTCTAACCAACCCAACCTCATCCCGGGCCCAAAGATCTTGGAGAAACTCCCATTGGAGACGACGTTGCCAAAGTAATCTGGATCACTCCTACCACACACATCCCATAATGCTTGAATAAAGCAAAAGCCAATTATTTCTGGTTCGTGCCACTGCACTCCTCAGCTAACTTGAATATTTCTTACTTGTTGTCGTAAGCAAAGAGGCGATTTGGTGGTTTGTCGTGATAGAGCAAGTTGTACACATCGTCCGAGATGACCAGGAGTTTGTACTTGCGTGCCAGCTCTACAACACGCCTGCAGCGATCTACAAAGCAGAGTATTTACTGCTGGTGAGAGGGAGAGAAAAGTGGCAGGAGAAAGAGAGAGAGACAGAGGAGGAGTTTCTAACCAGGGGGCAGGTTCATTCCACGAGGGTTTTGGAAAGTGGAGATGATGTAAAGGATACCCCAGTAGGGTTTAGTCTTGGTGAGTTCCCTCGGCCGGTAGTTCTTGTTAGCCTCGATTGCCTTCTCCAGACCCTCAGGAATGACACCAAGGTCATCCATGGGAACTAAAATAATGACAAGAAGGATCTCTCTTTAGTTTGATAAGTGCCTTGTTTATAACTTACTTCCATTGATGACCATTCCAGCATCTTCCTTGAACAAAGTGTTGGCCAGGCAGTAAGTTGGGTTCTCCACAAACGCTATATCTCCAGGTGAGAACAGGAGATGAGAGATGATGTGCAACCCTTGGCTAGCACCAGCTGTACCCATCACATCTTCCCTACACACAAAGGTCACAAATTAAAAGTACAGTCATTTCTCTTTGCCTTCTTAAGTCCATTCACTCACTGGAACTTACTTCGCATTAGTTTGAAGATTACTGCGGTAGAACAAACAAATTGCCTTCTTTACATATTTCACTTACACGACTCAAAAACTCTGACTTGACCTCATCAAAACTTTCAGGAAGCTTTCTAGCAGCTTTGGTCCCCTTCCTACGAACATATCCTACGAACATAGCCTAGCCATCCAGGTTTGAGCCCACACTTTTTCTATCACAATACCCACCATGTTCTTGAAGACGAGAAGGAGCTAGGTGACCAACAATTCCCTTTGCAGCTGCAATAACAATAGAGCGGTTGACAATTCCACCAAAAGGCTAAGGCTATGAATGTACTTTTTCACTGTCTAGCATCATACTGTCCAAGTTTAAAAGGCCTGCCCCTCAAACTATGTGGCAATTTCTGAACCTGTTCTGGAATCTTTACTTTCTCTAGTTGCTTCAAGTATGCTGTCTTTCATATTCCTAACTGAGCTCTCAGGAACAGCATGACTTAACTCCTGAGAAAATTTAGCATTTTCTGAAGCAAATTTTATTATTATTATTATTATGACTTGACAACCTGATGATGGAAGTGCGATAATAAGAACATGGATGATAAATCAAGATGAGGTTGATGGACATTCACCAACTTGTGGTGAAGCCATTAAATCAAATTAAATTATATCTTCCGCTTATTTATTCACTATACACATGGTAGGCACCACTCTTCTTCCTCAATTTTCCCTCTGTTCAAGAGGTCAAAGAAATAGCTTGTTTGCAGACTTTTCCTCTCAGTTGAAAACTAGTGGCTGTCATAAGGAGGTCAAAGGTCATGTAAACTTATGATTAGGGTGTAGTTAACTCTATAAAATGTGTTACTGTAAACCCAGAAAAGTTGGCGACCTTTTTATTTAGCGTTTTTATTTATTTGATATCATGCACATTTTAGCGACCATTAATGTTAACATTTTATAGCATGAAAAACAAGGTGAAATCCTTGTGAAAATAAGAACAGTATATTAATCAGTACATTAATCATTAATAAAGTCCATGATTCCAGGTTTTTTGAATGCTTGTTTTAGTCTTTCAGTATATATTGCATGAAAGATTGCTAAGACTGTTGATTAACCAGTTTGCATGCAGGGGCTTGATCAATGATGCACGAAGATTCACTTTAACAGCTGATATCTCTTTCCCACCATCCAGGGCTTCATGGATTTCATTAGCATACCCTCGTGAAGGAGTCCTTCATTAAATTCTTCATTTACGCACACATCAAGTTGCTGCAACTCTCCTGTGCAGCTTGTAGGAACAAACACTTGGTGAATCTTGGTGGATATTGTTGTCTTGAAGCTTTTTAAGAACAGAACTACAGCGATGAGCTGAAAACACATCGAATATTGCCAATGCAGGCTGAGATCGTCAGCCAAATCCAGTCTCGCTCTAGTAGTAGTGACATTATGGAATGATATTTTGTTGGCTGAGCTGTTGCTCCGGCGTCTTCTTGGTAAACTAGATCCACCAGCCTTTCACCAACGAACAATCGTAGCTGTAAGTTCGCAGTTGCTCGATCAAAACTCGAAAGCTCATAATCAGTGACGACCTCGTGCTCTGCTAACAGCTAGCACACGTGCGTGAGTGTTTTTGAACTTTGTACTTATATTGCCACAAATGTTGGCTGCCTACGGTTTTCCCCGATCGTAACAGCTAACTTTTCTGGGTTTGCCAGTTACAGCTCTGAGTTCAGAGTGCATTCACACATTGATTAGCGTTGATCATGGGTGTTGGAATAATTAGCTAGGCAAATAGCTAATGAGTGATCTAAAATCATATTCCAAATAGTGGAGCACAAATATTGGGGGTGGGGGTGGGTTTGGGTGGGTTTTGCCCCCCCCCCCCCCTCCTTGAGTATTATTGGGGTGGCTCCAGTGCCTCCAGCCCCCACCCCCCTCCCCCCTTCCTACCCCTATGACTTCTGATCAGGGAGTATCAGGTGAGTGAGGCAAAGACAGTTTACCTTCAGATATTGCCTCAAGCCTATGTCAATAAACCAGTCCAACATTTCCGCTTAACAACTGAATTTCCTTCAACCCTGATAGGAACTAAGAAACGATCATTTAATCCTGAGTGGCTTATGTCCCACCATTGGCTTGAGTGTTCAGTACAAGAAGATGCTCTTTGTTCTACCTGCCGTCATTTTACTGTGTGGGTGACGGTAGAGCTGAAGAAATATTTACGGTTTTAAAGATTGGAAGCATGCAACAGGTAAATAGGGTATTCTTCAGAGACATGCTAAATGGTTGAGACATCTTCATGCAATGAGAGCACACACACACAATCAGTAAAGATCGTGGAACATTAATTGTTAATTCATTAAGGAATCAACAGATTTGTAGGAAGTAGTCCTTCTGTGTGCTTGCCTCGAAATTGCCTTACAGGGGGTACAATGAATCACTAAACAGAGGGGTTTTCGTGAGATATTCAGTCTTCTTGCCAACCATGCACATAATCTACTTAATGTCTCTCCTGAAATACAGAATATGCTTTTAAAAACCATGTGTAATATGGTGAGAAACTCAGTTGCTGGAGGTGTGCAAAGGGCAGGCTATTTTTCACTTCTTGCAGATGAATCAAAAGCTGTGAGCAAGAAGGAAGGAGGAGCTGCTGTGATTCTGAAGAGTGTGGCTATACATGAGAGATTTTTGACATTTGTGGAGGCTACACGTTGACAGCTGAGAGTTTAACATCTTACTTATTGTCTGTCCTGAAAACCTACCACCTGTACCCTGCCCGTGTGTATCACAGGGATACAATGGAGCCTCA
This sequence comes from Cladorhizidae sp. MBARI D1340-BT2, assembly GCA_028752905.1. Lineage (NCBI taxonomy): Eukaryota > Metazoa > Porifera > Demospongiae > Poecilosclerida > Cladorhizidae > Cladorhizidae sp. MBARI D1340-BT2. Next base: position 8,237,908 of record JAQNBH010000017.1, read on the forward strand.
GTTATGGGTGGAAATATTTCTGGTGTGCAACAGAAAGTGAGAGAAGTTGCACCTCATGCTGTGTATATTCTTTGTTATGCACACTCTTAACTTGGCTATGGTTGACTGTGTGAAGAGGGTTCAGGATTCAGGTTGCTGGTGACATTCTGAGTACTGTATTTGTATGTTTCTATCTACAACCAAGGTCTTTCTGTATCCAGAAAAGTAGATTCATCAGCTAAGGCTCTCTTAAACACATTGGGAGTGCTCACAAAGTGATGTAATTGCAACTAAGACTCGGCTAGTGCAACCTTGGAAGAGATTTCGATCGAGCAAAAGCTGTTGAGTCAACAAATGTATCTTCTCCTTCAGATCAAGAACTTCCAATTTCTACTCCTTCCTACATAATTGATAGGACACTGGCCTACACTAAGAGTTAGTCTGATAGCCTACAAGGTATTCAAGCTAAAGCAGGGGGTCTAGTTAATGTTGCTAAAGCAGGGGGTCTAGTTAATGTTGGGGATCTGGTTTCTACTACTGTGTCAATTCTTGAAATGTTTTGTACGGATGTTTGGCTATGCTGAACAAGTGGCAGGTGATAACCACATCACAAATCTCGCCTACCTTCAATAATGAGCCTTCTTTCCCATCTCCACTAGTCCACCATCAATAATGAGCCTTCTTTCCCATCTCCACTAGCCCACATCAATAAAGAGCCTTCTTTCCCATACACCATCAATAATGAGCCTCCTTTCCTATCTCCACTAGTCCACCTTCAATAATGATCCTTCTTTCTCATTTCCACTAGTCCACCATCAATTATGAGCCTTCTTTCTCATTTCCACTAGTCCACCATCAATAATGAGCCTTCTTTCTCATTTCCACTAGTCCACCATCATTAATGAGCCTTCTTCCACTAGTCCACCATCAATAATGAGCCTTCTTTCCCACTCCACTAGTCCAACATTTCTTTCCCATCTCTACTAGTCCACCATCTTCTTTCCCATCTTCACTAGTCCACCATCAATAATGAACCTCCTTTTCCACCACCACCATCCTTCTTTCCCATCTCCACTAGTCCACCAACAATAATGAGCCTCCTTTCTCATCTCCACTAGTCCACCATCAATAATGAGCCTCCTTTCATATCTCCACTTGTCCACCATCAATAATGATCCTCTTCCCATTTCCACTAGTCCACCATCAATAATGAGCCTTCTTTCCCATCTCTACTAGTCCACCATCAATAATGAGCCTTCTTTCCCATCTCTACTAGTCCACCATCAATAATGAGCCTTCTTTCCCATCTCCACTAGTCCACCATCAATAATGAGCCTTCTTTCCAATCTCCACTAGTCCACCATCAATAATGAGCCTCGTTCCACCTCCACTAGTCCACCATCAATAATGAGCCTCCTTTCCCATCTCCACTAGTCCACCATCAATAATGAGCCTTCGTTCTCATCTCCACTAGTCCACCATCAATAATGAGCCTTCGTTCTCATCTGCACTAGTTCACCATCAATAATGAGCCTTCTTTCCCATCTCCACTAGTCCACCATCAATAATGAGCCTTCTTTCCCATCTCCACTAGTCCACCATCAATAATGAGCCTCGTTCCACCTCCACTAGTCCACCATCAATAATGAGCCTCCTTTCCCATCTCCACTAGTCCACCATCAATAATGAGCCTTCGTTCTCATCTCCACTAGTCCACCATCAATAATGAGCCTTCGTTCTCATCTGCACTAGTTCACCATCAATAATGAGCCTTCTTTCCCATCTCCACTAGTCCACCATCAATAATGAGCCTTCTTTCCCATCTCCACTAGTCCACCAAGCCTTCTTTCCTATCTCCACCACCATCAATAATGAGCCTTCTTTCCCATCTTCACTAGTTCACCATCAATAATGAGCCTTCTTTCCTATCTCCACTAGTTCACCTTCAATAATGATCCTTCTTTCCCATACACCATGCCTTCTTTCTCATCTTTACTAGTCTACCATCAATAATGAGCCTTCTTTCCCATCTCCACTAATCCACCATCAATAATGAGCCATCGTTCTCATCTGCACTTTCACCATCAATAATAGTCTTCTTTCCACCATCAATAATGAGCCTTCTTTCCCATCTCCACTAGTCCACCATCAAATGAGCATTCTTTCCCATCTCCACTAGTCCACCATCAATAATGAGCCTTCTTTCCTATCTCCACCACCATCAATAATGAGCCTTCTTTCCCATCTGCACTAGTCCACCATCAATAATGAGCCTTCTTTCCTATGTCCACCACCATCAATAATGAACCTTCTTTCCCATCTGCACTAGTCCACCATCAATAATGAGCCTTTTTTCCCATATCCACTAGTTCACCATCAATAATGAGCCTTCTTTCCCATCTTCACTAGTCCACCATCAATAATGAGCCTTCTTTCCCATCTCCACTAGTTCACCATCAATAATGAGCCTTCTTTCCCATCTGCACTAGTCCACCATCAATAATGAGCCTTCTTTCCTATCTCCACTAGTCCACCTTCAGTAATGATCCTTCTTCCCATTTCCACTAGTCCACCATCCACCATCAATAATAAGCCCATACACCATCTTCTTTCTCATCTTTACTAGTCTACCATCAATAATGAGCCTACTTTCCCATCTTCACCCATCTTCACTACATATAGATAGGTGTTGGGTGAGAGGCATGTGAAATAGTGGAGATCTACCATATTTCCACAAAAAAGTTCAGGCCATAAAACTATGAACATTGTGTTAGCTAAGTGGTGTCAAGCCCACTTGAAAGCTAATAGATTGCTCACACCCACTTAGAGAGGCTCAGCTTGTGTACCAAACCTAACCCACAATATTTTAATTTAAATCTATTTTTTAAAAGCTCTTTTGGTACTGAAACAACAATCAATTGTGGAGCTTTAGAAGAAAAAAATAAAAAATCTCCATAATTAAAGCCCCCTTTTAATTCATTCTGAAGCAGCTTATGAATGTGCTCCTTCATCAAATCCAACCTGGCTGAAATGGAGCAACCTCCCATGACCAAGGAAGCAGCTAGGCAGCTTTAACCACACACTCGCTAAGTTTTTGTTGTGCTCACTCCTCATAATAAATGTGAAGCATTGAGTGGTCAGTGAATGTGCGATGGGAGGGCTAAAAAAATTCCTCATTGTTAGATTGACCGCATTGCTCTAGCCATTGTTCTACCCCTAGCATAGCTGAAGGCCTAATACAGTGTAGTGATCTGATGTCATCATTATTGGATTGTGATATAGAGCAGCTAAGAATTGTATTATTGATAATTATATATATTCCAAACTGGTGCAAGGTTGAGGCAGTACGAGAGTGCGCTCTGATGTTCTCCAGATTCACCAAGACCATCATTTCCACTTGAGCAAATCACACCTCCACAGCTAGAGTGTGCTGGATTGAATTGGAGTAGGAGGAGCTGGAAGTGAGAGTGGGAGGGAGGGGGGGAGTGGCTGGACAACTGCGACTGGAGGGATGTTGAGGAGAAGTAGTTTGTTATTTGGAAGGTCCAAGAAGCTCCACTGCCACTGGGCTACTGGTAGACACAAATATCAAGTGAAGTGTCGGCTGCTCCATGAAAATGCCCTTGTCCACATAACCCTAGAAGTGTTTGTCAGAGTCGTCACTAGAGGGCCTGTCCTAGTACTCCAGCAAGAATGGGCCAGACAGTAACTACTGCAAACGGTCCACGTCTATTTCATAGTAAAGAGGTAAGGGAAAAGGGAAATGCCAGGTGCTTATTAAAAAGAAGCTACAACGCATAAATGCGTTATCCAAATAACGGGGGGTTACCTCACTCGCTGGAATGTGTTACTGACCATCAAAGGATTAAGCAAGTGGCCCATTCATGTTTTTAATGCATGACTGTTTAGTGAATACGTATATACGCCATGTGCAGCATCTATCAAGGGCTCACTTCACTTACTAACAACACCAGAACTAACCCATCATCGCAATGAGTGGTGAGTGAAGGTGCAATGGAGAGAGTTAAAAAAACAGTCTAAAATCCTAGTATTGTTAGATCACTCTAGCCATTGACCTACCCCGGCATAGTCGACTATTACAGTATACTGATCCATACACTACTAATGCCATCATGTTGTATTGTGATATAGTGAAGTAGCTAAGAATTGCACACATTCCTTACAGATTCCGAACTGGCAAGGTTGAAGCGAGAGCCTGCTCAGATATTTTATAGATTCACCGAGACGATTATTTCCAGTTTAGCATATCCATTTTATTTAATTAAGGGATATCACATCTCCACATCTAGAGCATGTTCATTAATTGAGTAACTATGTCAGAATGAAATGCCATCATCCTTTCTTGACAGCTATTAACCCTGTAGCACTTGCCTTTGCAGCTAGCCTCTAGCTGCAGTCATTTTCTTGATCATTCTCTTCATTATGACGATCATTCCCTGTTTACGTAAGCCCAGATTATTTAAGGGGAGACAGTAAAAAAATTTTTAACTTATGCTTACAACTTTAGAGCTCTGTATATTCTGCAAACTTCATGGTATGGACTTGATATGTAGTTCAAAATGTAGGTCTCTCTGTGTGCTCTCTTTTGATACTAAAATATGTTTCACAGGTATAACTATGGGCAAGTTACTAGACCCTAAAGTGAGGGACCTCAAAAACCTGAATCCCCAAAACTTCAGCCAAAATAACTCCAGATTGCTTAAGTGCTAAAGATTTGAAATTGGTACCAGTGGCTAGAGGAAGCCTCATCTATTCAATGACCTTTTTCATTAGGCGTTAAAATGTAAGTACGTGGTCAAGCGCGCGGGTGGAAAATGGGTTTTTAACGATTTTTAACGTAATCAATTTTCCACCCGCGAGCTTGACCACGTACTTACATTTTCACGCCTAATGAAAAAGGTCATTGAATAGCCTAGGGCTTCCTCTAGCCACTGCCACGTACCAAGTTCAAATCTTTAGCACTAAAGCAACTGGGGCTGAAGTTTTGGGGATTCAGGCTTTTTAGGTCCCTCCATTTTAGGGTCTAGTAACTTGCCTATAGTTATACCTATGAAACATATTTTAGTATTAAAAGAGAGCACACAGAGAGACCTATCTTTTGAGCTATATATCAAGTCCATACCATGAAGTTTGCAGAATCTACGGAGCTCTAAAGTTGTAACCATAAGTAAAATTAAAAATGCAACTGTCTCCGGCGGGTAACCCACTCATATATTTTTTTACGGGTGAAGGTGCATACAGCAAATACATAGCCATGTGTGGCAATACCAAGTTTTCTTTCCATTGAATTTCCTACTGAGGGCCACTTCGCTCACAAATGAGAAAAGCAACACCCTATTGGACATCATCAATGTAAAGAATGTGCGTTTCTGAAAAGTTGTCAAGGTAGTACATTATGGACCACGGTCAGGAGAATTGAAATGTTTGGCGAGATGTCACCTTCTTGTGGACCTTCTTTAGAAGAGAAAAAAACATTCTATTAAGTAGGTCATGTGATTTCGAGAGTTGATTGCTGTACTGTCCTTTACATAGTGTCCAAACCCATCAACATGCAATCAGATATGTCTAGAAAATCACCAATATAGCTAATTAGATAGCTCCATCTGGTCCTCATCCTGATCAACTTTGTTGGTGTCACAACTGGTAATGCTCTTTTTTTCACGTCAACTTTAATCAAATTAATTGCATTCCAAATTATATTGGAACGCTGGTGGCATTTCACCCGATATTTAACTTCTTTTATTCCAACTGCATATTGGTTAGCTCACAAGCCTACTAGCAAAGAACTTGCAGAACTCCATAGCTACATTTGCTACAACCCAATCCTTATTATAATTTTTATATAGCTAGATCCACCACTCCATGTCAAATTCAGTGCCGGACTCACACATTCACAGGTGACTGATATTCCTCTGTCAAAAGCTTAGCCACAGACTCCCGATACTGCCTGGTTCCAATCTCTGGTCCATACTGGAAGAGTGTGAATGCATCATCCTGGTCCTATTTGGGGGAGAAGGGCGAGTGAGAGGAGTAACTTTTATGGACAAAGCAGTTTGGTGCTAATTACCATTCTGTGAGTGGCTGCTCTCTTCAGAATTTCACTGCAACTCTGAAGCAAAGCTTTCGAAGGTGCTCCCATACTCAAGTTAATCAAGGAAGTAGGAACATGGTCGAAAAAGGTCACAGCTTTAGTGTACACCGAAGACATTCTCAATCTGTCAAGAAGTAGTTACGTAGTGAAATTTGTAAGCTGAGTTAAGGGTCCATTAAGGGCAGGGCTTAGGGTGCTCAAGCCCCCCCTTAATTTCCTTAATTCCCCCCCTCCCTTTTTTTGCAAACCATAGGGAAAGTAAGAGAACGTGCCGTGATGGTGTTTCTGGCTGTGCCACAAAGCGACTTAAACAGTGTGGAGGAATAAAAGTACTTTTCGGACAAGGTAAGTAGTCGGCTGCTATAGCTAGGTGGCTAGATTAGCTATGCTAAGCCTAAAGCCATCTTGAAATAGTTAGCCTAATTTTCCAGTTTCTGTACTATGTAGCTAGCTAGCTATTAGCCTGCTGCAACATCTATACTGTACCAGTAAAGCTGTCTATGGGAATGCAAGTGGAAAGGGGAACGCGAACTGTGCCACAAAGCGACTTAAACAGTGTGGAGGAATAAAAGTACTTTTCGGACAAGGTAAGTAGTCGGCTGCTATAGCTAGGTGGCTAGATTAGCTATGCTAAGCCTAAAGCCATCTTGAAATAGTTAGCCTAATTTTCCAGTTTCTGTACTATGTAGCTAGCTAGCTATTAGCCTGCTGCAACATCTAGCTTAGCTAGTACTGTACCAGTAAAGCTGTCTATGGGAATGCAAGTGGAAGGGGGAACGCGAACTGGCTCACGCTAAATACAAGGACAAACTTTATTTCGCACCTATCATAATTATTTTCCCAACATAATATATGATAATTTCAATTTACTTTACAGAGAAGAAAAATTTGACAAAGTTATATATATAATCTTGACAATTAGATCATACCACCCCCTCAATCTTACTTTCATTTTCCCTCGTACTCAGTCTTTTAATGTATCTTTTTTCCCTTCTGTCATTCGTAAGTGGAATGCTCTTCCGAACAATATTAAGGAATCCCGTTCTCTTAGCTTATTTAAACATTACATACAAACAATTTCATAACATTCATAATGTATTTCATGTGTTGTGCGTATTGTGTGCTCTTTGCATTAGCCAGTGGCTATTGAGCATGTATAATTAATAAAATAATTAAAAAACAATACCTCGGACACATGCGTACATCATGATACATGTCTGTTAGAATGTAGGGATGGGCATGGCAAGAGGGAGGTGGGGTAGAAATGCAATTACATTTTATTGAAAATGATTAAGATAGATAAGTTAGATAGTTACGTTAGCAAAGGTAGTTACTTCCTGTGAGTGCGAAAGGTCTATCAGTATGTTACGTTTTCTCAAGACTTCTCTTAGAAGTACGATGTCTCGGGAGCGACTAAATGCACTTGCAATGCTACAATACCACAAAGACATGAGTATATTACACCGAAGTGGTAAGAATTTGTCATGCGTCAAGCTCGCAAAATATTGGGCTGAACATTTTTTTTAATGTCTTATTATATCCACTCTCAGTACATGAAATTATTATTATTATTATTATTATTATGAACTTTACAGCCATGTTGACAGGTGTGAAATGTGTGTGAGTGATATTGGAAATAATGATTGCTGAAGGTCAATGAACCAAGAACTGGTGAAGCCTGAAAATGAAGAAAAGAAAAAGTAAAAGGAACAATACAGAGTTAATCAGAGTTAATCAGGGGTCCTATTAATATTGATCATATGGCATGGTGCGCAAGGACAAAGATAGTGAAAAGTGCATGTGTCGGCTGGGTCAAAGTGATTTAGGAAATAATGCCATAAGTACGGTACCAGTTGTTTCTTGATAGATAATAGTGATTGTGAAATGTCAATAGGAGGCAGTGCATTCCATAGTAGTACAATGCGGTTGAAGTAGAAATGTCTACTGTTGGAGGAGCGAGTGAATTTGTAGTTTAATTTGTGAAGTGAAGATGACCGAGTAGGGTTGGTAGAGAATGATATGTATTTTTGTATGTCAAAGTTGCTCGAACGATCCTTTAACGATTTTACAAGGAAGAGGATGTCTTGCAGTTCGAACCAGTACATCAGTGGTAGTAAGTTTAAGGTAATGAGTCTGGATTTGTAGTCTGATGTGTGATCATTCAAAATGTATTTTGTAGTTCGACGTTGGACCTTTTCCAGCAGAGAGATGTCCTTTAAAAGGCGAGGTCTCCAAAGCTGAGAGCAATAGGTTATTTTAGACCTTATCAATGAGATGTATAGGGATTTTTTTACAACTGTAGAAGATGAGGATTGGAAGGTTCTCCTTATCAGGTTAAGAGCAAAATAAGCGTTTCTGCATATTTTGGAAATATGTTCTGACCAGGAGAGGTTGCATGTGGTGAAGATTCCTAGATCTCTCTGACCATCAGTGTGAGGAATGACAGTTCCGTTTACACTGTAAGTGTGGGGATCCTTTTTGGTTAGCGAGATTCTCATTGCAGAGCATTTAGATTCATTCAATTGAAGATTCCATTTCTTACACCAGCATGTTATGGTTGTTAAGTCAATCTGCAATAAATTATAGTCTTCGGGAGAGGAGATTGATTTGACAAGTTTGATGTCGTCGGCAAACATGTAGGATGATGAGAAACTAATAGCTGCTGGTATGTCGTTTACATACACCAGGAATAAAAGTGGCCCCAGAATACTGCCCTGTGGAACCCCTGATATGACAGGTAGTTTGGTAGATGAAAAACCTTCTAGTTCCACATAGTGGTGTCTGTTAGATAGGTAATTTTGGAACCACAGCCAGAGGGGGCCAGTGATACCCATGAGCCAAAGCTTGTAGAGGAGTTCCGAGTGTGGCACTGAATCAAAGGCCTTTGAAAAGTCTAGAAAGATAATGTCAGAAACGTTGTGAAGTTCAATTGCATCATAAACAGTTGAATATGTTGTGAGAAGGTTTGTCAGGCATGATCTTTTCTGCATAAATCCGAACTGTTCCCTACTAATTAAAGGTCCAAGAAATGGTATGATTTTTTTGTAAATGATAGATTCCAGTACCTTAGATACAACACTGAGCAAAGATATGGGTCTGTAGTTGTGGACACTTGAAATGTCACCTTTTTTGAAAATCGGCTTAATTTTTTGAATTTTCCATTCAACGGGTATAGAGGAAGATCGGAGACTATGCTCAAATAGGTTAGTGATTGGCTCAGAAAGAGAGGCTGCACAATGTTTGAATATTAGTGGGCTAATGCTGTCACATCCAGGAGCTTTGGTTGGGTCTAGCGTATGAAGGGCATCCAGAACATCTTCTACCGTTATGTTGATTGTAGAAAGTTGCGACTGGGGTGAAGGTAATTTGTGGAAAGGAGGTAGCATAAAGTTGCTCTTGGTAAATACAGAGTTGAAATAGTTGTTAAATAACTCAGCTTTTTGAGAAGGGTCAGTAATAGGAATAGAGTCGTGAATGATGACGTTGGATATCTTTTTATTTTTGGAGAGCTGATTGATGTACCCATATAGTTTCTTACTGTTAGAGTGGAAAGAAAATACTAGGTTTTCTATGTAGGAAGTTTTTGAAGATAAGATTAACTTTTGCAGATCCCGTTCCATGTTTGACAAAGTGTCGAAATGTTGTAAAGAAGGATTTCGCTTGATTTTGCGTCGCAGTGTATGAATTTGATTAACTTGATGCCTAATTTGGGGGTTGAACCACTTTGGAGATTTGTGTGATGAAGCTCTGAACTTAGGAATGAACAAGTCACATGCTGATGTTGTTTCAGACTTTATCTGAGTCCAAAGTAGATTCACATCGGAAACAGGATAGTGATGTAACTTGTTTAAGGACTGCAATAGGTGGTTGGCCAAACCCTCTAGGTCAGCTTTAGCGTAGTTGTTAAGAAGTAGCGAAGGAGGAGGTTTATATTTGTTGAGAGAGCACAAAACATTAAATGAAAGAAGGAAGTGGTCTGATTTGAGGTTACAGAAATTAGAGTCGATGTGGAGGGAACATATTCGATCTGGGAAGTTGGTAATAATCAGATCCAGAATATTACCGGAGGAGTGAGTTGTGTTCGTAACTAATTGTACTAGATTAGATGAGATTAGTGTATCACAGAAAAGAGAGCTAGTTGTTGATGACGCTGACATTGAGGACCAGTTAACGTCTGGAAGATTGAAATCTCCGACTATTACTAGGTGTGCATCATTTGGTATTGATTTTAGGCACGAGCATATTTCTTGCATGACGGGTGGAGAGATGAGTGGTGGAGCATACACACAACATAGAAAGAGAGGGATAGGAGAAAGCAGTTCGACTATAATCAGTTCGGCTGAAGAAGCTGTTGAAATCAGAACAGATGGGATTTGATCTGAAATGGCAATCATTACTCCTCCTCCTCTAGAGCCCCTATCTCGCCGATACAAGTTGTAATTTGTAGGGAGAATTTCAGTGTTCGTGGTTGATTTAGTAAGCCAGGTTTCCGTAATGGCTATAATACTGGGATATTTACTGTAGACTAGAGAATGGAAGAGTGACAGTTTGTTGTTTAAGCTTCGGGAGTTCCAGAAATGATTTAATGGTAATAATAATGTTAAAATTTACCATCTACAATACATAATGTTTTAATGGTAAGTGTTTACATTTACCCTCTAGTCAATATACTGAATATGACGTGGTAGGCCACTGACAGTCGGTAGGTTTTAGAGAGCTTTTGAGGGCACAGGACTGAGGTTAGCCATACCTGTGACAGTATATATATTATTCACAACTGAAAAAGTGATCATGAGAAAGTGTGGGTGGTCATGCAAACTCTTCCTGCACGCAGTAGCTCGCAAATACTTATTTTTCAGAAGTGAAGCCCTTACCTAATTAATAAAATCCTGGAACCGCCCTTTGGGTGGTGTGCAGCGTCCGTCAGTCCGCTGAACACCGCGTCGAATAGCGGCGTTTCGCTAAAAAAAAGTGTTAATGAATGAACCACACCTCCATACATTACAAACTCGAACCTTAAAGTTCTTTCGTGTAGACTTATAACTTACTGGGACGTGACTTGAAGAAAATGTCTGCGCTGTACAGGAAAATTTTGACCCTTTTCGACCATCTCCCCCCTAACCTTGTTAACTTGAGTAAGGGGACACCTTCGAAAGCTATGCTCCAGAGTTGCACTGAAATTCTGAAAACAGCAGCCGCTCACAGAATGGTAATTAGCACCAAACTGTTATGCCACATCAAATGTGCCATATTGCTCCCTACCTTCCCTCTCACTCTTTCTTCCTGTAGGAGCGAAATGACGCATACACACTCTTTCAGTATGGACCAGAGATTGGAGGCTGGGGTTATCGGGAATCTGTGGCTAAGCTCTTGACAGAGGAATATCAATCACCTGTGAATGTGTAAGTCAAAACATCCTGGCAGTGTACTGTCACATGGAGTGATGGATCTAGAAAAAAGTTGTTTATAACCATGTATTGAGAATTTGGGTTTTTCTGCAATTACTTTGGCTACCATATATATAGGAATGTTAAAAAAAGAGGACACTGTATCAGTATCTACCAACTCAATGTATTAAATTGAGTATAAAACATTGTTTCAAGCGTTTCTTTTACATGTTGAGCAATAGCAGTCTCATTGGGCGTGTTCTGAACCTCAATTAATTTTGACTGAAGCCACTGTTTTTCCAGTCGAAATATTTAATTATTACTGTACTGAACAAGGATTGCTTCCATTTGTAGGAACTCTGCAGCGAGCTATGTAGTTTTCCTCAACATTTTTAGAGTAGCTATATACCTCGGGCTACCTCGGAATCAGAAAATGTCTTTGCCAACAAGACAGATGTGCAATCCATTGGCTTGTAAAACTATGGTGATGCTTAGTAGTGTGAGCACCCTCTGTTGCAGTAACTACATCCTTTGAATTGTTGCCAGGCTTTATCAAATAACTTGTCAATTTTGCTGATCAGCTCTTTCCTCGAACTGCTTTCTTGTGTTTGTATGTGTCCACTTGAGATCGTAAATCTTTTATTTGCCGCAGAAACATGGGTACCAGCTCTACATACCAAGCACTCTGCTTCCCCTTCCTCTTGGAAAACAAGGGAATTTTGTCTTCAGTTCTGAAATGAATTTAGCTTTAGTTTTGGCACTGTGTTTAGAAGGTGGTTGAAAAATAAGGAAGAACATCTTACAAGTGTACGCCACAATCTCTGAAGGACTGTCAACCCCAGGGATTCTTACCACATTGTACCTCGTATGGTGCATGAAGCAATGAATTTCAGTTACAAGTGCTTAGTCAGTGTATAGACATGTTGTCCACCACCAGGAATTACATGCACGGTAAGATTTTCCAATAAAAGCATGCCCATAAAGAGATCGTAGAACTCCTAAATGCAAGTACAGAGGCATCGTGATATCTTCTGGATGTGTCAGGAACAGGCGCAGTGAGTGACAATATTATTTGCAACTAGGAAAAAACCATTCATAGAGGAAATATTCTATTGTGCATGTGAAATTAGTAAAGCATTCTACATTTATTCCATACACAATGCACCAAATGCAAACAGCTATAATGGTAATGGTTATTGGCTGTACAGCTAAGGTCTTCGGCCCCAAAGGATGCAGTCTAGTCTATAGGTATTCTCGATTTATTGTAACATGGTGTTGGGGTCAGAGGTGTTGTCGGGTGAGATCGACCTTGTTGTCCTTGTTACTGTCCTTGTAGATAATCCCATTGCGTTCTCCAGTCTCTCGTTCACTGTCTCTCGTGATTGATTTTCCCTTCCTCCTACCTTCTTTGCAGAACTCTTTCTTGTTTATGTTGAAGAAAGGCTTTTCACATGACAAAAAGTTTGTGATGTAACTTAATAATTGATGGAGTTGTCTTTGTGGGGGGAAGAGTACTAAAAACTACCTTTCCCTTCTCTGCGAAGATAATTCGGTCAATTTTTAATCATTCATTATTCCTGATGAAGGCTAGAGAGAATACAATTTCAAGTTGATTATTGAGAAGGTTATTGTAATTTTTAATTATCTTAAACTTTTTATGTCACGAAAATAAGACACTAAAACTTTTGACTGCAACACACTCTACAGGGATGCCACGACTTTGAAGAGGGTGACCCTTCAAAGAGCGCTTTAGTACACTTTGCTACCACTTCAGTTGTAGTTTAGATTTAAACACACTTAGCTACCACTTCAGTTTTTGTACTGGGTAGTTGAGCTACCCACCAAGTTTGAATCATCTTCTGATATTGGAGAGACCTTAGTGTGGATGAACGACCTCGAATATTTTACCTGTCATCTAATATACAGTATCTCCCACTTCATCATAATATACCGCCCCCTCATATTATATATCATTCACCTAATAATATACCCCCTCATATTATGTATCATTCACCTAATAATATACCCCCTCCTCATATTATATATCATTCACCTAATAATATACCCCCTCATATTATATATCATTCACATAATAATATACCCCCTCATATTAATGTATCATTCACCTAATAATGTACCTCCCTCCTCATATTATATATCATTTTAAAGCCCATAGAAAGCTCCATTATTTGGTAAACAAAATCGTATTCATAGGTATTCATAGGTAGTATGGAAGGAAAAACTTACAGGAGCGTTGCATGTAGTCAATTGACCTTTGACCCCCAAATCGCACTCAACAAAGATGGCTGATTGGTCCGACGCTGCATTTCAGACGCTGGATTAGAACTTTTTTCTAATCCAGCATCTGAAACGCAGCATCGGACCAATCAGAACATCGCGTGTCGGCGGTGGCTCGTCAGAGGTCAATTGACAACACGCAATGCAATGCACGCTCGGCCAGCGTCGTGTTGTGAACCAGCACTTATAAACGCAACATTTTTAGCATGCTTGACCTTTAGTCTCCCCTTAAATATCAGTATACCAGTGTACTTGTAGATACAGTTCAAGTGCTTTGATATAGTTATCCAGCAAAGAATGGTGTCCAAACATTTATCTACCACTCCACTCCACATGTCTTTCTTTTTTCACAGGCCTCCACTCTTCTCCTTTCTTTTCCTTGAAGGCATCGACTTAATTAACTGCCTGAACTTTCATCCTATCTCACTTTCATGGACAAGTCCACCACACATTGTTCAGTCACCATCTTGGCAACTTCCTCTAACTCGTTAAGTAGTGCAATGACTCATTCTTACTTTTCATTCCCAAGCATTATCGATGGACAGCGTTTTAAATAGGTTTGGAGAGAGCTCTCCTTGGAAGTGGGTAAAACGTCTGTTCCTAGGCTACTTTGTCTCACTAGAGGTCCTCAAAGCCACAACCATTTAAGTAGGAGGCGACTTATCCGAACGTCATTTATCCGAACCTGCAGAAATGCTGGCTACATTCAGTCTACTTCTTTTTTCATTTTTCCTTTGCGCATTCATACAATGAATATATACCGTTTGCCTAACATGGAATCTCGTCCACAGTTTCCTTGGATTCTTCTAGTTCCATGTCAAAGCAGAAAACATGGCTAGACCTATTTAAAAGAGATAGAAAGTTGTCCTTAATGTCGATGTAAGCTCGTGATTTTATGAAGAATGAGAGAAGTTTAGCTGGAGAAGTGGTGGAGTGTGATGTTGTAGAGTGTCCAAGATTATATGAGGAGCAAGGACAAGCTGAAGAAGCTCCCGGAGACAGTTGCATTTTTTAATTAAAAAAAACAAAAAAACGTGTGGTTACCACTTTATAGCTCCGTAGATTCTGTCAACTTCATGGTATGGATTTGATATATAGCTCAAAAGATAGGTGTCTCTGTGTGTTCTCTTTTGATACTAAAATATTTTTCATAGGTATAACTAGCCAAATTACTGGAGCTAAAGTGGAGGGAACTTCAAAACCTGAATGCCTGATCTTGCCACATAAATATCTCCAGATTGCAAAGTGCTAACGAGTTGAAATTAGCACCGGTGGCTAGAGGAAGCCCTACTCTACAGAACGAGTATTTTCATTAGGCGCTAAAATGTAAGTACATGATCAAGCGGTGGGTGGAAAATGAATTTCGTTAATAATCATTTTACACCCGCACGCTTGATCGTGTACTTGCGTTTTAGCGCCTAATGAAAACACTCGTTGTGTAGAGTAGGGCTTGTTAAATGGACCCGCCCACATTGACGCCATTTGCTTCTGTGGATAGACAGCTCTGTCCAAGTAGAGCAGCCTGTAATTACATTCAGCCAGAACAAATTTAGATACTAGTGTTCCCATACACTTTGCTGGAAGAAAAAGGAAAAGGGTTGACAACACCAGACTACAGCCAATCTGGAATTAGCACACGTTTCCAAATGCCTTCTATCTTCTATCTATTATGTCACCAGCTTTCCAAATTTCCAAACTTTAATCATGTGACTACAGGTCAAAAACCTTAAAAATATTTTTCTTCCAGTTGCTGATCTATCTACTTGCCATTTGCCAGGTTTTAAACTCATTAGATGCTCCATTTCAAAGTTATGGTGGTTTCTGTCCATCCTAATTTATGTCATTTTGAAAGTTCTTTCAGAGCTCTATGATTTGAGCACTTCAGATATTTGCATACTCCAAGCATTGCCAAGTTATGGTGTAGAGATTTGAAGAGGTGGCTTTTGTGTTTTAATCAGTTTAGCTCAAGTGGTGGCCTAGGTCTAACTTTTGTATATGGCCAATTTCCACTCATAATCATAGCTAGTTGTTTTGACAAACCAGAGACCAGCAGAGGGGAGTGCACTTTTTGAACCTTAATGTTCTAGATATAAATGTGCCTAGAGAGGCCATTTAAAATGTCATTTGAAAGCACATAGAATAAGCAACAATTTGGCACCAAAATTAGCAAAAATAAAAGTTATAGCAATTGAATTTTTTTTTACCCTTAGTTCCCCCTTATATATTTTAAGAACTTACTGAGATCTCCTTTGGCACCAAAATCACTTTCATGTGGGGTATGGTGGGTTATGGGGGAATTAAAGCAATTGATATCTCCAGATCAACCTTCTCCCCCTCATTGTGCAGCTTTGTTGTAGCATTAGCTACTGCATAAACTGCTGGACAAAAACAGAAGTTGTAACTTGAATTTGACAGGAGGAAACAGTGAGAAGAACCTTGATCCACCACTGATGTGTGTGTGTGGAGAATGCTCTGTACTAAACTAGTTTGAATAGCAGCTGTAGGACCACAGGTAGTTGTAGTAGTAACTAGATTTTATACAAAACACAAGTGCTAACTTGAAAGAGCACTAACCTAAGTTGCCATGAGGATCTTCTCATCGGTAAATTTTCTTTCATCTGCATGGTCTTGTTCTGGTGAAGGGGGGGGGGTGGGTGACCTTGGCGGTAGCCTTCATTAAGGTGTTAAACAAAACTGTGGTTGCGACTTTAGAGCTCCATAGATTCTGCACACTTCAACTTGATATATAGCTCAAAAGATAGCTCTCTCGATGTGCTCTCTTTTGACACTAAAAAACAACAACTGTTGCATAGTGTAACATGCCAAAGCTACATGCAGTCTAAGTTAGGGTCAAATCCTGCATGCCTAATTCTCTGCAGTTCTCACTCCTAATTGGCAAGTGCTCAACAGTTGAAATCACTACCAGTGGCTACTACTCTCTCTATACACGAGTGTTTTCATTAGGCACTAAAATGTAAGTATGTGGTCAAGCATGCGGGTTGAAAATAATTTTAAGGGTTGGTGCTAAACAACCAGTGCACAATGTGTGAAAGATATCCTCTTACAAGTCTATTCATTGTGGTACAACTTAATCCCCCCCCCACACACCCCACACCCCCACACCCACACACTGCACTCTGTTGGATCTGTCAAGGATAAACACAATGAATAGACATGATGATGCTCCACATGCAGTGACAAAACTAATGAAATTGCTAGTGTGAATAGTAATGCCATGTTCAGCACAGCCGATGGCAAGAGCAAGCTTTCTGATAGCATGGTTACATCTAGGTGTACTCTCTGAATGAGAGTGGACTGTACCAACTCACCAATGAAGCGTGTGCAACAGATACCATGCCTCCTGTCCACCTCAACAGATCCCTCTACAATTATGTCCCTCTCCATTTCTGAGGAGCACGCAGTCCAGTTTTTTAGAACGCTCATGTTTCTCCTCCGTTATGTTCCTCGCACAAGTAGAGGAACAAGTAGTGCAAAACTTGTTATGTGCACCATGTGGAGCAACTTTCCCGTTTCCTTTTCAACAATGATTTTATTCTAGGTCTAGGGCTGGGGCTAGGGCTGGGGCTAGGGCAAGGGCTAGGGCTAGGGTTAGGACTAGCTGGAGTTGGCATAATGTTTGTGGGAACACTTACTCTTCCGTCCATCAAAAATAGCTGTGATGGCAGGGATTCTCTCATGGTTGGATCCTCTCTCCTAAGCCAGCTACTTCTCCTCCTTTCCTGCTTAGATTCGTAAGTTTCTCCTTCCACCACTGCCTGATCTCTTTGTAGTGAGTGATGAAGCTTGCTGTGGTCATCACTGGAACTCCCTGGACACTCATCATCTCTTCTAGATAGCTATGTCCACCACCTGTCGCCATTTAGACCCATTCAGCAGTTAATTAAGTTGCACTCCAACCTGCAGTACTGACTAGACATTTCACTTTTTGTGATGTTTTAAAGCGATGGTATGCTGGCACGCTGTGCACTGCCCTGTGAGGATGGGCTAGGGTGATGGTATGCTGGCAAGCTGTGCACTGCCCTGTGATGATGGGCTAGGGTGATGGTATGCTGGCACGCTGTGCACTGCCCTGTGAGGATGGGCTAGGGTGATGGTATGCTGGCAAGCTGTGCACTGCCCTGTGAGGATGGGCTAGGGTGATGGTATGCTGGCAAGCTATGCACTGCACTGTGAGGATGGGCTAGGGTGATGGTATGCTGGCAAGCTGTGCACTGCCCTGTGAGGATGGGCTAGGGTGATGGTATGCTGGCAAGCTGTGCACTGCACTGTGAGGATGGGCTAGGGTGACGGTATGCTGGCAAGCTGTACACTGCACTGTGAGGATGGGCTAGGGTGATGGTATGCTGGCAAGCTGTGCACTGCCCTGTGAGGATGGGCTAGGGTGATGGTATGCTGGCACGCTGTGAACTGCCCTGTGAGGATGGGCTAGGGTGATGGTATGCTGGCAAGCTGTGCACTGCCCTGTGAGGATGGGCTAGGGTGATGGTATGCTGGCAAGCTATGCACTGCACTGTGAGGATGGGCTAGGGTGATGGTATGCTGGCAAGCTGTGCACTGCCCTGTGAGGATGGGCTAGGGTGATGGTATGCTGGCAAGCTGTGCACTGCACTGTGAGGATGGGCTAGGGTGATGGTATGCTGGCAAGCTGTACACTGCACTGTGAGGATGGGCTAGGGTGATGGTATGCTGTGCACTGTGAGGATGGGCTAGGGTGATGGTATGCTGGCAAGCTGTGCACTGCCCTGTGAGGATGGGCTAGGGAGATGGTATGCTGGCAAGCTGTGCACTGCCCTGTGAGGATGGGCTAGGGTGATGGTATGCTGGCAAGCTGTGCACTGCCCTGTGAGGATGGGCTAGGGTGATGGTATGCTGACAAGCTATGCACTGTGAGGATGGGCTAGGGTGATGGTATGCTGGCAAGCTGTGGACTCCTCTGTGAGGATGGGCTAGGGTGATGGTATGCTGGCAAGCTGTGCACTGCACTGTGAGGATGGGCTAGGGTGATGGTATGCTGGCAAGCTGTGGACTCCTCTGTGAGGATGGGCTAGGGTGATGGTATGCTGGCAAGCCGTGGACTGCACTGTGGGGATGATGCTAATGCTACTAGGCAACACTCAATGTGCCCTTGACTGCCATCATGATGACCTGATGCTAGGCAACACTCAATGTGCCCTTGAATGCCATCAAGATAATCTACTTCTAATGCTATTAGGCAACACTCAATGAGCTCTAGAATGCCATCATGATGCCCTGCTTGTAATGCTACTAGGCAACACTCAATGTGCCCTTGACTGCCATCATGATGACCTGATGCTAGGCAACACTCAATGTGCCCTTGAATGCCATCAAGATAATCTACTTCTAATGCTATTAGGCAACACTCAATGAGCTCTAGAATGCCATCATGATGCCCTGCTTGTAATGCTACTAGGCAACACTCAATGTGCCCTTGACTGCCATCATGATGACCTGCTTGTAATGCCACTAGGCAACACTCAATGTGCCCTTGAATGCCATCAAGATAATCTACTTCTAATGCTATTAGGCAACACTCAATGTGCCCTTGAATGCCATCATGATGACCTGCTATTAGGCAACACTCAATGTGCCCTTGAATGCCATCATCACCTGCTATTAGGCAACACTCAATGTGCCCTTGAATGCCATCAAGATAATCTACTTCTAATGCTATTAGGCAACACTCAATGTGCCCTTGAATGCCATCATGATGACCTGCTATTAGGCAACACTCAATGTGCCCTTGAATGCCATCATGATGACCTGCTATTAGGCAACACTCAATGTGCCCTTGAATGCCATCAAGATAATCTACTTCTAATGCTATTAGGCAACACTCAATGAGCTCTAGAATGCCATCATGATGACCTGCTATTAGGCAACACTCAATGTGCCCTTGACTGCCATCATGATGACCTGCTTGTAATGCTACGAGGCAACACTCAGATGCCCTCTACTGAGCTTTGGTCGCTTTTTTTTCCAATTAGTAAAAAAATGTCATAGCCCGAAACCACTGAGCCTTTCATTCTGGAGCTTGAATGTGCTACATATACTACAAAAACATCCCACTAAATGTCTTTATCTAGTGAAGGACCACCCATTTCTTGTTGTACAAACTACAATACATATATACCTTTAATTAAACAGTTTTATCACAACTTTTGAATGCTGTAGAATTATTTGGTAGGTTTGAAGTAATTTCCAGCTACCCCATCCTGCTATCCATTGCCCCCCCCCCACACACACCCCTTGAACCAACACCCTGGTTATAGACCCTTTCACTATCTCATACAGGCAAATTTTAGCTGTGACCATAATAATGGGTGAACACAGTATTGGGTACGGCACGAGTGCCTTTTGCCACTCTTCATCGAACTTATAACGGCTTCTCACTTTGCCAAGGGATATGTTGAAAACATTCTTGAGGACACTAACCAGCTAGAAGCCTGATGAATAACCCTTGAATTCGTCATGCAATGTAGGAATATTTACACCATTAGCAGCACGTACTGTAAAGTTTATAGATTAGAAATACTGTATGGATGGTGGTAGGTGATCCTTTTTCCTACATCCTTACACTCATCAACCATCAGCATCACGAGAAGGTTGTTCAGGCTTCACATTATCTGAATTCTTTGGCATCTCTATGCTACCTTCTTCCTGAAAGATTTTGAGAAAGATTCGGATTGGTAGGGAATTTCAAATGGGCCCTCAAGAACTTCAGATGATGCATCAAAACTACAAGCTGTGTGGAAGAGTTGAACCTGCAGCTGTCTCAATGTGCATGCACAAGTTTTTGACCACACCCACTTACAATTATTACTTTTAAAAAGTAGTTTGGCCAAAACTGGACTGGCTTTTTACAGATTCACTTTCACTTGAGATTGACTTTCACTTGGTATTAAAAAACCAACGTTGGCCAAAATTTTGCGACAGAAATATTCTATTTACATGCAGACAATGTGCTAGAGGATGGCTGGTGATGCAGTAGGACAAGTATTGTATAGGGTTACAGAGAGGCCAACTTAAACAAGTGCTGTATAGTGTAGGGGAGGCCACCTTGAACAAGTGCTGTATAGTGGTAGGGGAGGCCACCTTGAACAAGTGCTGTATAGGGGCAAGGGAGGCCACCTTGAACAAGTGCTGTATAGGGGTAGAGGAGGCCACCTTGAACAAGTGCTATATAGGGGTAGGGGAGGCCACCTTGAACAAGTGCTGTATAGGGGTAGGAGAGGCCACCTTGAACAAGTGCTGTATAGGGGTAGGGGAGCCACCTTGAACAAGTGCTGTATAGGGGTAGGGGGAGCCACCTTGAACAAGTGCTGTATAGGGGTAGGGGGAGGCCACCTTGAACACGTGCTGTATAGGGGTAGGAGAGGCCACCTTGAACAAGTGCTGTATAGGGGTAGGGGAGCCACCTTGAACAAGTGCTGTACAGGGGTAGGAGAGGCCACCTTGAACAAGTGCTGTACAGGGGTAGGGGGAGGCCACCTTGAACAAGTGCTGTATAGGGGTAGGAGGCCACCTTGAACAAGTGCTCTATAGGGGTACGGAGAGCACCTTGAACAAGTGCTGTCTAGGGGTACGGAGAGGCCACCTTGAACAAGTGAGAATCAAGTTCCACTGTGTATTAATTTGTACCTTTATGTGTAGGGAAGATGTGATGGGTACAGCTGGTGCTACTCAAGCGTTGCATGTCATCTCCAATCTCCTGTTCTCACCTGGAGATATAGCGTTTGTGGAGAACCCAACTTACTTCATGGCCAACGCTTTGTTCAAGGACTCTGGAATGGTTCTCAAGGGAGGTCTGTTGTACCCAAGGGACTTGTCAACTTAAAGAGAGATCCTTCCTGTCATTATTTTAGTTCCCTTGGACGATCTTGGTGCCATTCCTAAAGGTCTGGAGGAGGTGATCGAGGCCAACGCGAACTACCGGCCGAGGGAACTCACCAAGACTAAACCCTACTGGGGTATCCTTTACATCATCTCCACTTTCCAAAACCCTCGTGGAATGAACCTGCCCTCTGGTTAGAAACTCCTCCTCTGTCTCTCTCTCTTTCTCCTGCCACTTTTCTCTCCCTCTCACCAGCAGTAAATACTCTGCTTTGTAGATCGATGCAAGCGTGTCGTAGAGCTGGCACGCAAGCACAAACTCCTGGTCATCTCGGACGATGTGTACAACATGCTCTATCACGACAAACCACCAAATCGCCTCTTTGCTTACGACAACAAGTAAGAAATATTCAAGTTAGCTGAGGAGTGCAGAATTAATTGGTCTTTGCTTTATACAAGCATTACGGGATGTGTGTGGTAGGAGTGATCCAGATTACTTTGGCAACGTCGTCTCCAATGGGAGTTTCTCCAAGATCTTTGGGCCCGGGATGAGGTTGGGTTGGTTGGAAGCTCCTAAGCATGTGAGCAATACTATTCTGGGCTCTGCACTTGCTGCTAGTGGAGGGGGTTTCAACCACACAGCCTCGGGGATCATGTCCAGCATCATCAACCTGGGCCTTCTCCAGGACATGCTGAAGAATTCAAGGCTACTTTATCATGTGAGAGTTACATGCCGACCACATCATTAGATGAGTGTCTGTTTGAGTCCAATGTGTAGTCGTAACTCCTATATGGTATAGCCATACTGAGGTGGTGGGGGGACTAAGCCATTTTTATAGATTAATTTTTTAAACTTATGGTTACCACTTTATAGCTCCATAGATTCTGTAAACTTAATGGTATGGACTTGATATTTAGCTCAAAAATAGGTCTCTCTGTGTGCTCTCTTTTGATATTAAAATATTTTTCATAAGTCTAACTATAGCCAAGTTACTCGAGCTACAAGTGGAGGGAACCTCAAAAACCTGAATTACTGATTTTGCCACATAAATATCTCCAGATTGCCAAGGGCTAGAGATTTGAAATTAGCACCAGCGGCTAGAGAAAGCCCTACTCTATGCTATGACCTTTTTCATTAGGTGCTAAAATGTAAGTACGTGGTCAAGCGCCGGGTGTCATTGCATAGAGTAAGGCTTCCTCTAGCCACTGGTGCTAATTTCAACTCTCTAGCACTTGGCAACCTGGAGATATTTATGCAGCAAAATCAGTCATTCAGGTTTTTGAGGTTCCCTCCACTTGTAGCTCGAGTAACTTGGCTATAGTTAGACTTACGAAAAATATTTTAATATCAAAAGAGAGCACACAGAGAGACCTATTTTTGAGCTAAATATCAAGTCCATACCATTAAGTTTACAGAATCTATGGAGCTATAAAGTGGTAACCATAAGTTAGAAATATATATATATATATTGGTATAGTCCTCCCCTTTAAAATGGTTATGTCCCCCCTTGAGTGGTTCCTTTGAAAGTTCACCATTAATTTTGGAAATAGAAGAGAAGTAGTTGGGGAACAAGTAAACCAATGTTTAAGTAGTATAATAAAAATTAATTAAGTAGTAATAACAACAATTAATTTTACTACTACTACTACTACTACTACTACTACTACTACTACTACTACTACTACTACTACTACTACTACTTCTTCTATTATTATTATTATTTTATTATTATTATTATTATCATTATTATCATTATTATCATTATTATCATTATTATCATTATTATCATTATTATCATTATTATCATTATTATCATTATTATCATTATTATCATTATTATCATTATTATCATTATTATCATTATTATCATTATTATCATTATTATCATTATTATCATTATTAATATTATTATTATTATTATTATTATTATTATTATTATTATTATTATTATTATTATTATTATTATTATTATTATTATTATTATTATTATTATTATTATTATTATATTTTATATTATTATTATTATTATTATTTTAATTTGAGATTTTATAATAATAAATAATAATAAATAATAATAATAATAAATAATAATAATAATAATAATAATAATAATAATAATAATAATAATAATAATAATAATAATAATAATAATAATAATAATAATAATAATAATAATAATAATAAATAATTAATGTAGGTAGCTGGTATCTATCATTGCTACTCTAGAGGTGGGTGCTTCAGTGTCGTACTGGCCATTGTGCCATAGCACAGCCCTCCCCTCGCCCTCCTGAGAGCCACTGGGGCCCCTTCCTCACTCCTCAGAGCCACTGGGGCCCCCTTTATCAGAGCCACTTAACAAGCAAAAACTTGGATGGGTTCCAAAAAAAATTCAGCTGAATATTCCGATGCTAGCATGGAATGTTTGTTTCATTACATAGTCAAGCTATGTAATGTCATTATTGTCATAATTATTAAAGAAAATGAATTATCAGAATCTGATTACTGTGGGAATCCAACTACACTATAGTTTGTAAAGCTATTGTAAAACAGCACAGGAAGCATTCCACAATGCCACATTGTAGTTGTTCATTCATGCAATAGCTGTAACAAAGTTCAAACTAGGAGTTTTGTGAAATCACCCTTTTCCTTTGTCAGCAATCATTGAAATGCACCAAGAGAAGAAGGGAAAGAGTGGCTCAGAAAAAAGGAAGGCAAAAGAAAGAAGGGATCTGCTCAATGTGGCAAAACAGGCTGGACAAAAAATATGTTTTCCAAGAAAACATCCTGGATATTCAGCACAAGATTCCACAGATGACCATTTAACCATCAAGATATACTAAACTCAACATCTGGGGACAACTAATGCAACTGAATCTGTGGAAGTCGTACCAGTACAGGAGTCACAACATGATCAACCAGAACCAATGGAGACACAATAGTGCAGTGCCGGTGCACAACCGAAATAGCAAGCACATCTTCAGGTGTGTCTTCAGGAACTGTTGCTGCAATAGAATGGCAAAGAATCTCAAGGCTAAACTTGATTTTTTTCTTTCAATACAGCCAGAGCAGCCAACACAAAATATTCCTTTCTCTGTGGAAATTTTCTCGCTGAAAGAAACAGATGGCAGCATTATACAGCGAAAATGGTTGACATTTATTGAGAAAAAGCTATAGTGCTGGATATGTGGTGCTTTTGTGAGAATCGCAGAGATGATTTTGTGTTTGATATTGGTGAGGGCCATTTCCGCAGAGCTAGTCAGTTAGTTAAACGACATGAAATTTCCCTGAATCACAGAGAAGCTTCAGACAAATTTTTTCTCAACCTCCATGGATGTGATGGTTCATTGATTCCTATGTGCTTCAAAACTGCTGCTCATCGTAAAATGGATCAGAATCGACTGGTACTTGCTCGAATAATAGATGTCATCAAGCTAGTCGCTGGCCAGGGCCCAGGGATTGCCTTAGCGAGGTGATTCTGAAAATGCATGTGATCTGTTAGATTCAAAAAAGCACCATGGTGTTTTTCTTGAAACTGTATTGCTTCTTAGCAAGTATGACTCTGTAGTAAGCTATCATGTAGCACAGTGTTCTAAGACAGGGCAGCAACAAGGAAAAGGTCGGGGCAACAATATTACTTTTCTCAGTAAAAAACAACTGTTAACAATAGTATCAAAGCTCTAGCTGAAAGCATTCAAGAGCTATAAATGAGGACTGTAGAGGAAAGTATGGCATCATGATGGATGGCACTGTGGATATCTCTGGAACAGATCAACTGAATATTGTTGCAAGATATATTGGCACCGAAGGCAAAGTTCAAGATAACTTCTGGCAAGGGAGAGGACATATGGAAACTTCTTGTTGGAAAGCTTGGTAGACTTGGGCTTGATGTTAAAGCACTTATCGGCCTTTCTCTTGACGGTGTCTCTGCAAATACACCAGAAAAAGTTGGAGTGGTGAAATACTACAATGATGAAGTTCCAGATGTTACTTCGTATGGGGAATCGCTCGTCAACAGAATTTAGTGGTTTCTCCAATTTTTTCAAAAATTAAAGGACCAAGAAATCTTATAGGGCTTCTTCAGGCAACATGTAGTTTCTTCAATGAGAGTTCTAGGAGAATGGACGTGTGGAAAAAGGTGGTTGAAGCTCACCGAGGTGGATCAAAGAAAACTGAAGAAAATGGTCAACTAGGGAAAACACGTTGGTGGTCAGCCTACAAGGCTATTTCACGAATCTGTGATGAGCCACAAAGCTATTATATTCTTTTACTTACACTGTGGGAACTTAGCATGTCTGAACAATGTAGTTCTGCAACAAAGCATCTGAGTGGACTACTTACCAACTATCCTCGTTTCACCTCACTCCTTACTGCTACCAGGGTTTCATTAAAGGGGGACAGGAACCTTTTAGCCCCCCCCCCTCTCCCTTGGAAATTGTATTATTAAAATTCATTAGAAACTTTGTTACATCTTTAACCATCATGCCCCCCCCCCCCCCCTTAAAATCAAGATTCCTCCAGTTGCCCCCCCTTGGACATTTTTCTAAATGAAACCCTGGCTACGGTAATAACTTGCTATCTTCAATCCAGTATCAAAATATCTCCAGACACGTGGTATGCACCTAAATCAGACTGTTCAGGTTGTGGAGTATGTATTATTAGCTAGTCGTGCCTAATTTGATGACATTTTTGAAGAAGCAAACACCTTTCGTTTGCAAGTGCAGGAACTTGTGGATGCAAACAGCAATCATTGGTATCAAAAGAGAGCACACAGAGAGACCTATCGTTTGAGCTATATATCAAGTCCATACCATGAAGTTTGCAGAATCTACGGAGCTCTAAAGTTGTAACCACAAGTAAATTAAAAAAATACAACTGTCTCGCCTTAGGGCCCTTTTTGCTTGCCAGGTCACATATTACCTATATATATATATACATCTAGATACAATTATATTATGTTCAAACTCCATCGTCAGTGAACTATCCTATTGAGGATGCACGCCTCCACACTTCCACGCATCTATATAATACGGTACTTGCAAGGCATGAATAAATTTATTCTACCCTTTACCTTGTGTATAATATTACTTCACACATTATAGTGTGAAAGACATTTTACATTGTCAAGTAGTGTTGATGACAACCCATGAGACCCTTTACCTTGTGTAATATATGATGGGAATGATATTGTAAGGAATCTCTTGTGGCGTCATTCCACCAAAAGATAAAGAGTCATATGGAGTGTCGTTTCAACTAAATAACACACCGGTCATGTGACCTTATACTTTGTGGAGTTTGAAATACACTCAACATGACTGATTACCACATATGGCAACAGTGTAACCAACACCCTAGTCGTGTGAATGTGACCCTTTACCTTATGTAATGTTAACAGCCTGGTGTTGCAGTACATTGCTATTGTGTATGTTCCCTTCCTGAATAAACTTCCAGCACCTCTGTGTATGTGTTTTTGGTGAGTATTGCCTGCTCTGATACTCTTTCAAGCCAAATTTTTGTCCTGTGTGGTCACAGAGATGTTTAATTGCACAGTACATCCACTAAAATAATTTTGGCTTGTTACCTACTTCCACTGGGCTCACGAAAACCTGGCTGCAGTCACTCTAGAGGTGTTCTTTCCCCACTGCCTTGCTCACCAAAGTAATCATCTCTGTGTGTAGTACCCAAATGTATCAGCAGACATCAGTTGATTAGAACCCAGCGGTCACATACAGTGGAAACCACAGTTGGACCACGCTCCATGTGCATGTACCACGTGGTATGACCTGTCATTTGTCACTGGTATTGTCGCAGGAGCAATG
Organism: Cladorhizidae sp. MBARI D1340-BT2; assembly: GCA_028752905.1. Taxonomy (NCBI): domain Eukaryota; kingdom Metazoa; phylum Porifera; class Demospongiae; order Poecilosclerida; family Cladorhizidae; species Cladorhizidae sp. MBARI D1340-BT2. The sequence continues at coordinate 8,265,373 of JAQNBH010000017.1, forward strand.
CAAGGCGTTGTGTGAAGCACTGAGAGTCAAGATTCCCTCGGCAGAGTTCATCCAACCACATGTGAGCTATTGTAGTGGCAGTTGTTTTATACAGAGTCCAGATATTTGTGCATGCAGAATAAATTTATCTATACAGGGTCTAGATATTTGTGCATGCAGAATAAATATATCCATACAGGGTCCAGATATTTGTGCATGCAGAATAAATATATCCATACAGGGACCAGATATTTGTGCATGCACAATAAATATATACATACAGTGACCAGATATTTGTGCATGCAGAATAAATATATCTATACAGGGTCTAGATATTTGTGCATGCAGAATAAATATATCCATACAGGGTCCAGATATTTGTGCATGCAGAATAAATATATCCATACAGGGACCAGATATTTGTGCATGCAGAATAAATATATCCATGCAGGGTCCAGATATTTGTGCATGCGGAATAAATATATCCATACAGGGTCCAGATGTTTGTGCATGCAGAATAAATATATCCATACAGAGTTCAGATATTAGTGCATAATAAATATATCCATAACGGGACCAGATATTTGTGCATGCAGAATAAATATATCCATACAGGGTCTAGATATTTGTGTATGTAGAATAAATATATCCATACCGGGACCAGATATTTGTGCATGCAGAATAAATATATCCATACAGGGACCAGATATTTGTGCATGCAGAATAAATATATCCATACAGGGTCCAGATGTTTGTGCATGCAGAATAAATATATCCATATATACAGGGTCTAGATATTTGTGCATGCAGAATAAATATATCCATACAGAGTTCAGATATTAGTGCATGCAGAATAAATATATCCATAAAGGGACCAGATATTTGTGCATGCAGAATAAATATATCCATACAGGGTTTAGATATTTGTGCATGCAGAATAAAAATATCCATACAGAGTTCAGATATTAGTGCATGCAGAATAAATATATCCATACAGGGACCAGATATTTGTGCATGCAGAATAAATATATCCATACAGGGTCCAGATGTTTGTGCATGCAGAATAAATATATCCATATATACAGGGTCTAGATATTTGTGCATGCAGAATATATATATCCATACAGAGTTCAGATATTAGTGCATGCAGAATAAATATATCCATAAAGGGACCAGATATTTGTGCATGCAGAATAAATATATCCATACAGGGTTTAGATATTTGTGCATGCAGAATAAATATATCCATACAGAGTTCAGATATTAGTGCATGCAGAATAAATATACCCATACAGGGACCAGATATTTGTGCATGCAGAATAAATATATCCATACAGAGTTCAGATATTAGTGCATGCAGAATAAATATATCCATAACGGGACCAGATATTCGTGCATGCAGAATAAATATATCCATACAGGAACAGATATTTATATCCATACAGAGTCCAGATGTTTGTGCATGCAGAATAAATATATCCATACAGGGTCCAGATGTTTGTGCATGCAGAATAAATATATCCATACAGGGACCAGATATTTGTGCATGCAGAATAAATATATCTATACAGGGTCTAGATATTTGTGCATGCAGAATAAATATATCCATACAGGGTCCAGATATTTGTGCATGCAGAATAAATATATCCATACAGGGACCAGATATTTGTGCATGCAGAATAAATATATCCATGCAGGGTCCAGATATTTGTGCATGCGGAATAAATATATCCATACAGGGTCCAGATGTTTGTGCATGCAGAATAAATATATCCATACAGGGACCAGATATTTGTGCATGCAGAATAAATATATCCATACAGAGTTCAGATATTAGTGCATGCAGAATAAATATATCCATAACGGGACCAGATATTTGTGCATGCAGAATAAATATATCCATACAGGGTCTAGATATTTGTGTATGTAGAATAAATATATCCATAACGGGACCAGATATTTGTGCATGCACAATAAATATATCCATACAGGGTCCCGATATTTATATCCATACAGAGTCCAGATGTTTGTGCATGCAGAATAAATATATCCATACAGGGTCCAGATGTTTGTGCAAGCAGAATAAATATATCCATACAGGGACCAGATATTTGTGCATGCAGAATAAATATATCCGTACAGGGTCCAGATGTTTGTGCATGCGGAATAAATATATCCATATATACAGGGTCTAGATATTAGTGCATGCAGAATAAATATATCCATAAAGGGACCATATATTTGTGCATGCAGAATAAATATATCCATACAGGGTCCAGATATTTGTGCATGCACAATAAATATATCCATACAGGGACCAGATATTTGTGCATGCAGAATAAATATATCCATACAGGGTCCAGATATTTGTGCATGCACAATAAATATATCCATACAGGGACCAGATATTTGTGCATGCAGAATAAATATATCTATACAGGGTCTAGATATTTGTGCATGCAGAATAAATATATCCATACAGGGTCCAGATATTTGTGCATGCAGAATAAATATATCCATACAGGGACCAGATATTTGTGCATGCAGAATAAATATATCCATACAGGGTCCAGATGTTTGTGCAAGCAGAATAAATATATCCATACAGGGACCAGATATTTGTGCATGCAGAATAAATATATCCGTACAGGGTCCAGATGTTTGTGCATGCGGAATAAATATATCCATATATACAGGGTCTAGATATTAGTGCATGCAGAATAAATATATCCATAAAGGGACCATATATTTGTGCATGCAGAATAAATATATCCATACAGGGTCCAGATATTTGTGCATGCACAATAAATATATCCATACAGGGACCAGATATTTGTGCATGCACAATAAATATATCCATACAGGTTCCAGATATTTGTGCATGCACAATAAATATATCCATACAGGGACCAGATATTTGTGCATGCAGAATAAATATATCTATACAGGGTCTAGATATTTGTGCATGCAGAATAAATATATCCATACAGGGTCCAGATATTTGTGCATGCAGAATAAATATATCCATACAGGGACCAGATATTTGTGCATGCAGAATAAATATATCCACACTGGGTCTAGATATTTGTATATGTAGAATAAATATATCCATGATATTTGTGCATGCACAATAAATATATCCAAACAGGGTCCAGATATTTATATCCATACAGAGTCCAGATGTTTGTGCATGCAGAATAAATATATCCATACAGGGTCCAGATGTTTGTGCATGCAGAATAAATATATCCATACAGGGACCAGATATTTGTGCATGCAGAATAAATATATCCATACAGGGTCCAGATGTTTGTGCATGCAGAATAAATATATCCATACAGAGTTCAGATATTAGTGCATGCAGAATAAATATATCCATACAGAGTTCAGATATTAGTGCATGCAGAATAAATATATCCATACAGGGTCCAGATATTTGTGCATGCAGAATAAATATATCCATACAGGGACCAGATATTTGTGCATGCAGAATAAATATATCCATGCAGGGTCCAGATATTTGTGCATGCGGAATAAATATATCCGTACAGGATCCAGATGTTTGTGCATGCAGAATAAATATATCCATACAGGGACCAGATATTTGTGCATGCAGAATAAATATATCCATACAGAGTTCAGATATTAGTGCATGCAGAATAAATATATCCATACCAGATATTTGTGCATGCAGAATAAATATATCCATACAGGGTCTAGATATTTGTGTATGTAGAATAAATATATCCATACAGGGACCAGATATTTGTGCATGCACAATAAATATATCCATACAGTGTCCAGATATTTATATCCATACAGAGTCCAGATGTTTGTGCATGCAGAATAAATATATCCATACAGGGTCCAGATATTTGTGCATGCAGAATAAATATATCCATACAGAGTCCAGATATTTGTGCATGCAGAATAAATATATCCATACAGAGTCCAGATGTTTGTGCATGCAGAATAAATATATCCATACAGGGTCCAGATATTTGTGCATGCAGAATAAATATATCCATACAGAGTCCAGATATTTGTGCATGCAGAATAAATATATCCATTCAGAGTTCCAGATATTTGTGCATGCAGAATAAATATCTCCGTATCTATTATATATAATGAACCATATAGTCAGATTTTTTTTAACTTGTACATGCTCAGATGACTGCTGTATCATTATATAATGTTCATAAAACTTTGCTTCTGCTTTGATGGGCGAGCAAGTAAAATTCTTAAGATAGTTTGAGTTTGTGTAAGTTTTGTTATCGACTCTAGCAACACTAACAACAACAGCAGCACAATGTCAGTGCTCAACCAGTTTGACAAGTGCTAAGTTTAGAATATTACTGACCCTGATGATATTACACCATCATCGTGCGTTTTGTAATGAGCACATTTAATATAGATATATATAGGGAGTTTGAAATTTAACCACATGCTAGATTAATCTAAGGTAGAATTAATCCAAGTTATGACACATGCAGGGTGGTTATTTCGTGTGGGTCAAGCTTCCTGCTGGGATGGATGGGAAAGGTAAGGGAAACTGCCTCAACCAAAACTGTTCATGATTTTTTCAACTGCAGAATTGCTTGAATTGTGCAAAGAGAAGTATGGTCTAATGTTCTGCCCTGGTGAAGTGTAAGTGAACAATATTGTAGAAGTAAAAGCAGGTATACTTGTGCCTTTATATATTATAATACATACACAAGACAAACGTGTTTTACGACTAGAAATGAAGCAAGCATTTATTTGACATGACCCTTTACCTATTGAGTATTGGTCATTCAAAGGGTCCTGCAAATTTTGTGGTCTACATATTTTGTCTTTTGTTTCTTTTTTAATAAATTATACTCAAACATCCACCGACAAGAAGTTAGATCATGTTTTATTTAATTTATTAGTTTCCCTAAACATGCTGCAAATAAACAATATAATATACATAACTGAGGATGTCTGTTCTTGGATGCAGGCCACTCTCCCTGTTGGTGTAGGAGGTCTTGGAATCAGGAGTGCAGTGCAGCTCGCTCCCTCTGCCTTCTTAGCCTCAGCTGCTGCCACTCATGACCTGATCCTGCCACCTCACTTGTTTTCATTCCCTGTCCCTTTTGTTGATAATACCCTTTCAGCATGGTCTATGGATCACGGCCACCCCCCACCATCTGGTCATGCGGTGTGCTTCCAGAAATCCTGGGATATGTGCAGAATGTCGAGTCCATAGAATCTATGATTTGGCGGCTTTTGGCTGTTTCAAAGAAAGAATCCGGTGCATGGCTAAATGCCCTCCCCATCTTGTCCCTGGGTTTGAGGATGAATGACGATACCATCAGGGTTGCCGTGGGTCTCCGCTTGGGCTCCACTTTGTGTCGCCCCCATAACTGCCAGCACTGTGGAGCAGAGGTGGATCACCTTGCTACACATGGTCTTAGCTACAAGAGGAGCGAAGGACGTTTCTACTGTCATACCGCCATGAATGACATCCTCTTTCGGGCATTGTCATCTGCAGGCACCCCTTGCAGGATGGAATGGTTGGGTCTCTTTCGTTCTGTTGGCAAAAGGCCTGATGGGGTAACCATGGTGCCATGGAAGAATGGCAAGCAACTGGGCAATCTGTCCAGATATGTTTTCCCAGTCATATCAGGTACAGCAGTGAGTAGTGCTGGAGCTGTGGCTGCTATGGCTGAGGAGAACAAAGTGGCCAAGTATGCCAACCTAGATTCTTGCCACTTTTTTGTTCCTGTGGCCATCGAGTCATTGGGAGTCATCGGGAACAGGTTGATGGCTTTCCTGAAGGAGCTCAGGATAAGGCAAAGAACTGGGGAGGTGAATGCCCGTGCTTACCTTCAGCATCTCTCAGTGGCAGTCCAGTGGGGGAATGCCTTATTGATGTCATCATGATTTTGTAATGTTTGGATCTTAAGTTTATTGTCGTGTGCTTCCCACCATCAGTGGGAGCTGCTTATAAGTACTCTTACATAACTCCTCTCACAGCCACACTTGCACATGCACATTTCTGTTCCAGAATTTACCATCCCATTATGTTGCAGGAACATTGTGTTGCAGGGCATCTGGCAACATTGTGTTGCAGAGCATCTGGCAGCATTATGTTGCAGGGCTTCTGGCAGCATTATGTTGCAGCATCAGGCAGCATTATGTTACATGGCATCTGGCAGCATTATGTTGCAGGGCATCTGGCAGCATTATGTTGCAGGACATCAGACGACATTATGTTGCAGGGCATCTGGCAGCATTATGTTGCAGGACATCAGGCAACATTATGTTGCAGGGCATCAGGCAGTGCTTTCTGGAATTCTCATAGTAAAAGAGAAGAAGCTGCCAAGAGCTAAGAACTTGAAAGTGATGCTTTGTACTCCTGAGGCTTTTTGGTGTCTTCAGTATATATATCCTCCATCATTAGCACATCTCTCTTCTATGGACTATGGATGAGTTATTCTTCCTACATACATGTGCCAACTATGCAGTCAATTTTCTATCAAGTCTAAATATCTTCACTATCATATACAAGTATTTCTGTTCAGATTTCAGATAACTATTTTATCCGAAGTCAGTACAAGTGCACATACCTGTGTCTTCCAGAGTAAGCCCACTGCATATCAAACATGTTAGTTTCTGTATAAGCATAGTTCTTACTTGCCTGAGCAGCCAGTTTTTCCCCCCTTAGCTGAGAATCCACTGTTGTTTCCGTGTTAATTTGCTTCACTACGACGACCATTCATAATCCCGAAGATGGGTCACACCATTCATATTTTTAAGGGTGAATTACGGTGAATAGATAGATAGATAGATGAGTACATATAAATGCCATCCACGGCAATACCAAGTTTTCAGTCCCAACTCTCCACTTAGGGCTCGCAACTACAGTGAGTGTATCAAGTATAGAATAAATGTATATGTATATGTTCCATCCAATCTATGAATTCATAGATTGGATGCCAATCTATAGATTGGATGCCAATTTATTGCCTGCCAATCAATACACTTCAAAACAAGGTAGCATATTGACACCCTGCAACAGATTCATAGATTGGATGGAACATATCGACCAGTACTTATTATCGACTAGTTATACTGAACGAGTGTGCAAGCCAAATATCCAAACCCACCCACACAATATGGGATAGTCGACGGGAATTTACAGAGCCCGCGCTACTCCCACGAAAAGAGAAGAAGAGCTATTTGTGAGGCAAGTTTCTCTACATTTGGGGACTATTGCAGTTGTGCGAGTGTTCGTGGGTATTACAAACTGTGCATTATATCTTTTTTGAAACCTCTCTGTTTTATTCAGTGCCTAAATTGTGGTGAGTCTGATTCTCTATGACTTCCTTTCAGTATTCTCACTATCTTTGCTCCTTTTGCCATTGTTATGGTTTTGCTCTTGGCACATCCGTGAGAACTGTCACTGCCATAACCTCCATAGCATTCCTTGCAGAATTCTTCAAATATCTTTTTTTGCTCTACACTTGCCATGTCACTTAGTTCTTTATCTGCCAAGTCCATGTGGAACATTTTCTCAGTATCACTTTTTTCTACATCATTACACTCTCAGTTGCAATCATCACTTTCTCTGTTTCTCTGTTGCAAAGGGTGTCAATATGCTACCATGTTTTGAAGTGTATTGATTGGCAGGCAATAGATTGGCATTCATAGATTGGATGGAACATATTATACACACACACTGTATATAGAATCTGGTACTTGATGTGTCAGTCAGTAAGACTTGATACTGAGCCAGCAACCACTAACAAGCAATGCTTCCCCCCTCCCCCTCCTCCTTTAAATATTTTTCCCCCTTTCAAAAAAATTTCATCAAGCATGGGAAATGTCAGTAGCAATCATCACTGTGCTAATATAGATGATGACCCCAAAAGGGAAGGGAAAAATGTAATGATAGTAATAATGTGGAATAATCTTTTGATGTGTCTCTTAAACTCATCCAACGAAGCACGGGATTGAATCTCGAACAGTAGAGAGTTCCAAAGCAAAATAGTATGTGGAAAAGGAGTACTTGAACAAAGTTGTCCTAGTGGGTGGGATTGACAAGGTTGCTGAACTAAAGCTTGTGTCCATTGTGTACTCTAGCATCTCATGATGTTCCCCCCTCCTGTCTGTGGGTTCATTCTAACGGTCTCCACTTCTATATAGCGTTCCTTGAATCCTTTGCTTGGATAGTAAACAGCAGCCCTCCTTAAACCCCCCCCCCCCCCCCCCATTAAAAATTGTCTTAAAGTCCGTCTTGAAGTTCTTCCTGATTATTCGAGTGTCACAATTCTATCATAGCAATTTTATTACACGAAGACTCCACACAACACCCACTTGTTGCTTGAGTGAGTAAGAAACATAAAAATTGGTACAAAATCTTCAAATATGTGTGCAAAGCAGAGCAAATAACCCATGCTCAGTTTGGCTGGTTGGTTTGTGGAGTTCTCGCTCTTCGAAGGCTATAACTAAACCTTTACCGAAACATCTACTGTTTGGTTTGTGGAGTTTTCCTTGGCAATTGTTACCAAGACTAGCTGACCTAGATGGGTATATACAGTCATCAACAGCAGCATGATAATAACATAATTCGTGTAGTGTGCAACAAGCAGGAGCGAGTTTGAAGTGGTGTTTAAAAGTGCTGGAGTCCCAGGAGGTAGCTTAACAGTAGTAGAGTTCTTTACCGCTCAAAATATATAGAAACAATAACGACAACAAAACTGCATGAGGGAAAAGAGGGTGCCCATCTATATTTACCATAGACAATTAGATGACCCTTTACCATTACAAATTACATAAGGGGCATCAACTGGCTATAGTATATATGATTTGTTTCTTTTACACAAAGTCAATCCAATGTAGTTGTTTGTTTTTAAATTAAAACAACATTTTTGTTATTGTATGTATGTCCCATAATCTTCCAAATGCCAATATTCCCATGTGGTGCATTTTATATACATGACACTAACACTTGCAAATTCTCTAATGTTAAAAGTGGATATGTCAACAGTTACCTATTAGCTGAATTTAAGTTGTTTTAGTGGTTGGGATGATGGATTATGAGGGATAAGCGGACCGTGTCAACATGCTGCTGTCATACAAGTGTAATGGCTATAGGTCACACTTACAAGTAGCCCGTTCATGAGGTGTTAATTATATTCGGACAATAATTTATTGTTATGCAAGGGCCAATCTGACTCGGGACCTATCTTGCACAACATGCTTTACCTAGCAACACAACCTACAGTTATACTCAACTGTATGCTAGGAAAGTATGCTGCCACCAGAGTCAATCTGCTCAAACTTTGTCAAGAAGAAGAGAATTTTAAAACTATCTTAGATTAAAGTTGTACTTGAACAATAACTGACTGACTGGGAAAAAAACTTGCTCTGCCAGAGCTTGTTATACTCAGCGGACCAACCAAAAACATGACCAAATAATGTGGTGAACTTGTGTGTGAAGGTTCGTGTGAAACGTTAACAAGGTGATGCAATCTTGAACAAGATGATGCAAGCATGTATGATACAATTATATAACCACAGCATGATAATTGCATGAATAAGTATTCTGACATAAATATTGTAATGTTTTCAGGCCTGTGGCGACAAATATGATTTTGATTTTGAAATGTACATCACTGCTGCAACCATTTTTTAAATAATTGTATTATAATTCCTCCATAGGACATCTGTTGATGGCAGTTTCAAGGATTACATCAGGCTGTGCTTTAGCTATTATGACAAGGACACACTCACTGATGCAGTCAGCCAACTGGCTGAAGCTGTGAAGGAGCTAATGGACAAATGAATCGTAGGAACAATGACATGCTGCTTTTTTATTTTCACAGGCATAGGAAACAATTGAGTTTAGAGGGAGGGGGGAATTTGATAGGACATCCACCAACTAGCAATACTAACTGAATACTAATTATTTCAGGAAAATATAATTTAATAATCATGTATAGCCCCCCCCCCCCCCCCCCCTTATCTTGTGGGGTAACTGAAAATCCTGCCTATATTTTTGGGGGGTTGGGTGACCATAATGTCTGGACTAGACCCATACTCCTTCCTAGTCTTCTCCCTTATTAGCACCAATTAGTATGTCCATTGGTGGAAACGGCTAAAGGGTAACCCCTCAATATTATATATATATATATAATATTTAGATAAGTGTTGGGTGAGAGGCATGTGAAATAGTGGAAATCTTTCATAAAATTATGCAACCTTATTTCTACAAAAAAGTTCAAGTTCCTTGGCTAGTGTGCAATAAAACTCTGAACTGTGGTGGACCACTTGAGATTGCTCACACCACTTATGAGAGTTTTATTGCTCAGCTTGCTACCTATCCCACAATATTTTAATTTTAATCTATTTTTAAAAAGCACATGGAGAACATGGAGATCTTTTGGTCTGAAACAACTATCAATTGTACAAGAAAGCACCGAAGAAGAAAAAAATCTCCAGAATTATAGCCCCCTTTTAATTCATTCTGAAGCAACTTATGAATGTGCTCCTTCATCAAATCCAACCTGGCTGAAATGGAGCAACCTCCCATGACCAAGGAAGCAGCTAGGCAGCTTTAACCACACACTCGCTAAGTTTTTGTTGTGCTCACTCCTCATAATAAATGTGAAGCATTGAGTGGTCAGTGAATGTGCGATGGGAGGGCTAAAAAATTTCCTCATTGTTAGATTGACCGCATTGCTCTAGCCATTGTCCTACCCCTAGCATAGCTGAAGGACTAGTGATCTGTACATTATTGATGTCATCATTATTGGATTGTGATATAGAGTATCTAAGACTTGTATATTGATAATTATATATATTCCAAACTGGTGTAAGGTTGACGCAGTACGAGAGTGCGCTCTGACTCCAGATTCACCAAGACCATCATTTCCACTTTAGCAAATCACACCTCCACAGCTAGAGCATGCTGGATTGAATTGGAGTAGGAGGAGCTGGAAGTGAGAGTGGGAGGGAGGGGGGGGGAGTGGCTGGACAACTGCGACTGGAGGGATGTTGAGGAGAAGTAGTTTGTTATTTGGAAGGTCCAAGAAGCTCCACTGCCACTGGGCTACTGGTAGACACAAATATCAAGTGAAGCGTCGGCTGCTCATGTGTACCCCCACAAAATGCCCTTGTCCACATGACCCTAGAAGTGGTTGTCAGAGTCATCACTAGAGGGCCTGTCCTAGTACTCCAGCAAGAATGGGCCAGACAGTAACTACCGCAAGCGGTCCAGTCTATTTCATAGTAAAGAGGTAAGGGAAGAGGGAAATGCCAGGAAATGCCAGGTGCTTATTAAAAAGAAGCTACAACGCATAAATGCGTTACTGACAAATAAGGGGGGGTTACCGCACTCGTTGGAATGTGTTACTGACCGTCAAAAGGGTAAGCAAGTGGCCCATTCATGTTTTTAATGCGTGACTGTTTAGTGAATACGTACGTATATACGCCATGTGCAGCATCCATCAAGGGCTCGCATCACTTACCAACAACACCAAAACTTACCAATCATCGATGTTACTAGCATATGTAGCAATGAAGGCAATGAGTGATGAGTGAAGGTGCAATGGGGAGGGTTAAAAAAACAGTCTAAAATCCTAGTATTGTTAGATCACTCTAGCCAGCATAGTCAGTATACTGATCTATACACTACTAATGCCATCATGTTGTATTGTGATATAGGGAAGTAGCTAAGAATTGCACACATTCCTTACAGATTCCAAACTGGCAAGGTTGAAGCGAGAGCCTGCTCAGATATTTTATTGATTCACCGAGACGATTATTTACAGTTTAGCAAATCCATTTTATTTAATTAAGGCAATATCACACCTCCACATCTAGAGCATGTTCATTAATTGAGTAACTGTCAGAATGAAATGCCATCATCCTTTCTTGCCAGCTATTAACCCTGCAGCTCATTCTCACTTGCCTTTGTAGCCAGCCTCTAGCTTCAAATCTGCAGTCATTTTCTTGATCATTATCTTCATTATGACTGTTTACGTAAGCCCAGATTATTTAAGGCGGATAACCCATTTCACATTCATATTTTTTTTGCGGGTGAAGGTGCATACAGCAAATACATAAATACATTGAACTTCCTACGAGGGTCACTTCGCTCACCAATGAGAAAAGCAAAACCCTATTGGACATCTTCAATGCAAAGAATGGTGGGTTTCTGAAAAGTATTAACAAGCCACTTCTGGACCATGGTCAGGAGAATTGAAATGTTTGGCGAGAGATGTCAACTTCTTGTGGACCTTCTTTAGAAGGAAAAAAACATTCTATTAAGTATGTCATGTGATTTTGAGTGTACTGTTACTTTACATAGTGTACAAATCCACCAACATGCAATCAGATATGTCTAGAAAGCTGGTCCTCATCCTGATCAACTTTGTTGTTGTTACAACTGGTAATGCTCTTTTTTTCACATAAACTTTAATCAAATTAATTGCATTCCAAATTATATTGGAACGCTGGTGGCATTTCACCCGATATTTAACTTCTTTTATTCCAACTGCATATTGGCTAGCTCACAAGCCTACTAGTCAAAGAACTTGCAGAACTCCATAGCTACATTTGCTACAACCCAATCACCTATTTAATCTTGATATTGCTGAGCCTGTTAGGCCATCACGTTACAACACAGTGTTGGGCTATGTAACAGTAACTAATAACAATCTAGTTTCATTTAGAAAATTATCCAAGGGAGGGGGGCAACTGGAGGAATCTGGATTTTAAGCGGGGGCATGATAGTTAAAGATGTGACAAAGTTTCACAAACGCCATCTGGGCAGTTGGGGTATACTTGAATGTGTGTGTGTGTGTGTGTACAGGGTTTCATACAGGGTTTTGGGAGGGGGGAGGAGGGAAACTCCAAAGTTTGCTGTTGATGTGGAGCGGGGGGGGGGGGGGGATGTATAGCACATAACAACTAGGGGGGTTTGGGTGGGGGGGGGGGGGGGAAGGGGGGGAATAGATGCTCTGAGATTGATTCTGAGGCATTCTGGGGGTACTAGTAGTCTAAAAGGGAAGTCTACGTAACCAGATTCAGTTTTATTTATGAAGGGGGGTAACGGAATTTCTTACTACTTTGTAGGCACTATATTCCTTTGTTAATGCACTTTAATATAGAATTGTTAAGGGGAAAAACATTTTTAGGGAGGAGGTATAAACTGGTCGTTGGGGAGATCCCAGGGCTTCCCCCCTGAAACCCTGGTGTGTGTGTGGACTCCTGTTTTTTGGGGGGTTGGCTGAGGTGGCTTCTGCCTGGATATACTTGAGTATTATAATGTGGAACTAACAGTTGACACAAAGGTTGTAGAAAGGTAAACTGGTGTGTAGAAATGCTGGCCATGTGACAATACTAGACACTTACATTAGGGAGAGAGAAACAAAACATAAAAATGGATATTCATTCGTATTTCAGGAGTGCATCTAAGTCTTCGGTAGTTTCTAGCTCTAGTGATTCTGAGGATGGTATATAATAAGTCTGAGATTGATGTACAGCCCAATCCTCCTAAGAAGCATTGCTCAAGTTCTACTTCTAAACCACCTTCCAAGTCAGGATCTGGAATCAGGAGATACAACAAAAAGTGGGAAGAAACTTTTCCCTGGTTAGAGTTTGATGGAAATTTACAGGGTGCATTCTGCAAATTATGCAAAAAGGGATCTCTTCAGGGGACTGATGGGGCTTGATACCAAACCATCACTAACTGGAAGAAGGCGACTCAGAAAATGAAATCACATTCAAAAAGTGAAGTGCACCTTCTATCCTACCTTCTATCCTGTCAATTGGACGTGGAAGCTGATTGAGCTAGAAGAGAAGGATCCATTATCAGCCAGCTTCAAAATATTGGAGACAGCAAAGATTACAAAATAGGAAAGCGATTAAAGCTAATCCAATGTATATACTCACTTTCTAGCTCATCAGCACGTTGCACATACTACTAACTTTGACAACTAGTTGAATTGGTAGCGAGTTGTGGTGGAGAGACTCTTCAAACCTTTCTTGACAGAGCTGGAAGAAATGCAACGTACACCTCAAAAATGGCTGTAGTAGAGTTTGTGAATGCTCTTGAAACATGGGTGGAAGAATCTCTACTCAAGCGGCTTCGTAAGGCACCCTTTTTTAGCATCATGGCTGATGAATGCACTGATGTACTACTACCATAGTGGAGCTGACAATTTGTTGTCGTTGGGTGGAGAGAGGTGTACCAGAAGAACACTTCATTGAAATTTTACCCTTGAAGAAAGCTAATGCTGAAAATAGGAATGGGATTTGATGGAGCTGCTGCTTTCTCTGGTGACAAAACAGGGGTTCAAAGAAGGTTGAAAGAGCTCTCACCTCATGCATTGTTTGTCCACTGTCGTTGTCATGTCCTTCAACTGGCTTCTGTGCAAGCTACTAATGCTACACCAGGTATCAAGCATGTCTACACTACTCTGATGACGTTATGGAAGTTCTTTCATTACTTCCCAAAATGTGTAGTGTTATTAAAGGAGATTCAGAAAGTACTAGATCTTCCAGAGCTCAAGATTGTGAAACCGTCAGACACACGCTGGCTTGCACATGAGCGTTGTGTCAAAGCAGTAAAACCTAGTTACAGCTCAATAGTTCTTGCTCTTGAAAATATATATGAAACATCACATGAACCAGAAGCTCTTGGACTAAGTAAAGTACTTTCTAGTCACTCCACAATAGCAGCAATCCTACTTGACGACATTCTACCTCAAGTGGCAAAGCTTAGCCGTGCCTTACAGACCAAGCACCTGGACCTCTCCCTTATTTCTAGTCTAGTGGATGCTACTCTTAATTCACTTGATGATGCTATGCTGCCTTCAGCAAATTGGGTTTTACAGCTACAAGATGCAAGAGAAGAGTTAAAAGCAGAAACAGGTATTGAAGTCACTCATTTATATATATGCTCTTTTCAAGAAAGAATGGGCGAGCCTTTTATCAGACTCATCAAAGATAACATATCCAGCCAGTTTAGATCCTCCTCAAAAGATGCATTCAGTATTTTTGATCTGAAGAAAGTGCCCAGCCTCTCTACTCATGAGCTACCTTTATATGGAAACAGTTCAATTCAAACTCTCATTGGTCAGTTTGGGAGAGGTTTACCAGCTAAATCATTGGAAGGAACTGAATTTGAGAAGGTAGCCATTATCTCTTCTGACCTCAGCACAGTGGAAAACGTATCATCATCGCAGCCAAGATGATACATCCATTTCACTGAAGGAATTACTCACCAATGACATGCTTATCGCATTATTCCCCAATCTATATAAACTGGAAACCATATGCTTGTCTATTCCCATTTCTACAGCCTCAGCGGAACGAAGTTTCTCAGACATGAAATTAATAAAGAATTGCCTTCGTAACCGCTTAAAACTGAACTTAGCCTGTCCAACTTAATGAAAATTGTAATTGAACCTCCCCAAAACCTCACGGAGTGATTTGGAAGAAATTATTGATGTGTCGAGTAGAAAAAGTATGTAAACTCTCATTCAGACTCTATCTCATTACATATGCATACTCTCACTTCTCATGCACTTTGTCAAGCACTTTCAACATCAATAATGAATTTTAATAATACAATTTCCAAGGAGAGGGGGGGGCAAAAAGGTTCCAAGGGGGGGAGAGGGGGAGGGGAGGGGACCAAAGATCATTCCTCAGCTCACCTTACAACAGTTACTTTCTCCTCTGTCACCACTTCCCTACCCAATACACAACCCACTCGCCCACCTCCTCCATCACTGCATCACTTACTCCCTCCACATCTTTCCCCAAAAGTAATGCCACCTTTCCATCCTTACCCACTCTTCTAAATTCATCCAGCCACTGTCCTGCCCCTACAATTCTGCGCACCTCATCCATCAGTACCAGACGATCCCTCTCAAATTCCCCGCACATCACCAAGAAATGTTCCACATCTTCCCCTGCTCCACTATCACACATGATATCTCTCTCATCCCTAACTATCCCACATCTCTTCTTATCCTCTAAGAAACCAGCTGATGCAGTCCTCAGTCGAAATTGCAACCGCACACCTTCCTGACCATGGACCTCACATACCTCTCCACACCAGCACCATTCTTTGCAGATTTATAAAAATTCAGCATACTCTTTCCATTTACTTCCTCCTCCCAATCCTTCTCATTTCTCATTATTATTATTTTAATATAGCTAGATCCACCATTCCATGTCAAATTCAGTGCCAGACTGACACATTCACAGGTGATTGATATTATTATTATTATTATTATTATTATTATGGCTTTACAGAACAATGAATTTGGTGTGGTGTAGTGTGATGCATGACAGATCAATGTTAATATTGTTCTGGAGGTCTGCTAGCACTTGGCTAGCAGCCAAGTAGCTAAATGAATAGAGAAATAAGATAAACATGGATTTTAGAGGAGAGTTGAGAAATGAGGGGGAGATGGAATACTAGAACATTTGTAACAGGGATATAGGAAGTGATAGGTACAAGGGTTATGTGAATCAAAATTGGTGATGAAGTGGGACCAAAAGAATTGCTTTAATAGTACAGTGTTCAAAGATATACTTTGTTTGAGGTCTATTGAAGGTAAGGCATTCCACAGACGAGGAAGACGCCGGAAATAAAAGTTGCTCGTGGACTTTGTTTTTTATATACAATGTTTGAGTTTGAGTGTTTTTGCAGCTCTTGTTGGTCCTTCAATGAGTGTTACATAATCTTTGATGTTGAAGCTATCAGTGGCTGACTCAGATGAGAAACTTTTGATAAAGAAGGTTATATCATTAATTTCGAAAATCATCATGAGTGGAAGAAGGTAGAGAGCTTGCAAGCGAGACTTGTAGTCTGAAATGTAGTCAGAAAGTATGAACTTTGTTGCACGCCTTTGAATTCTTTCCAGCATCAAAATATCTTGTATTTGGTGTGGACGCCACACTTGTGAACAGTACATAAGTTGGGAGCGCACAAGAGATATGTACAAGTTTCCTCGCTTGTATTGACCCAGAGCTGATGTTGCGACGTAATAGACCTATAGTTCTATAGGTCTTCGAGCAGATTGTAACATAATGTTGTTTCCATGTTAGATTGGATGTCATAATTACTCCTAGGTCACGATGTGAATCTTTTCTCTGAATGACTTCACCATTAATGGAAGGAATGGATGTCATGGTGTCTCTTTTGTTACAGAAGCTAAGAAGCACAGATTTATCATCATTGAAGGGGAGATTCCAATGAGTGCTCCACAACTTGATGGCATCTATATATTTTTTCAAGAGAACACTGTCTTCTGGGGATCCAATATGTTTTAAACATTTAGTGTCATCCGCGAAGAGCAGGATTTTGCTATGTTTGGTTAGAGTAGGGAGATCATTAATAAAGATCAGGAAGAGCAGAGGCCCAAGGATACTTCCCTGAGGTACTCCAGATAGCACAGGATAAGCTTCTGATATAGTGCCCGCGATTGAGACACACTGTTTCCTAGAGAACAGATATGCAGAGAACCACTTCCAGAGACTTCCAGTGATGCCAATTCTCCACAATTTCAATAAAAGTTCATTATTAGGCACACTGTCAAATGCTTTCTTAAAATCCAAATACAAGCAATCAGTTTGGATGTTTGATTCAAAGCCTTTGACAATAGGTTCCAGCATAGTCAATAGCTGCTGCAATGGCGAGTGTTTTGCTCGAAACCCATATTGACACGATGAGATAGATTTTGCCACAGTCATTTATCTTGTTGTAGACCAGGCGTTCCATAACCTTAGATACGGATGACAGTAGACTATAATTGTTAACTTTTGATCTATCACCAGATTTGAAAATTGGTATTATTGTGTGGGTCTTCCACTCCAATAAAGGGCAAGAGCACACTTAGATAGGATATTTGGACCAATACCATCTGCTCCCATGGCTTTGTTTGGATTCAAGGAGACTAGAATTTCATAGACTTCCAAGGCATGCAGTTTAATTTCACCGAGAGTGGTAGATGGTGTTTCCAATTCATTGAGTGGTGGAAGGAGATAAGAGCTCCTTGAAAAAAACAGAGTGAAAATATACATTGAATAAGGTGGCTATATCTTTATCAGATGTCGCAGTTGTGGAGTTCATGACCATGCAAGTGGGAATCCATTGGTTTTACTGGTTCTATGTAGGTATTTATAAATTCTTGAATCCTTGTTAAAAGCAAAATCATTTCCTGTCAAAAGCTTAGCCACAGACTCCCGGTACTGCCTGGTTCCAATCTCTGGTCCATACTGGAAGAGTGTGAATGCATCATCCTGGTCCTGTTTGGGGGACTGTTTGGGGGAGAAGAGAGAGCGAGAGGAGTAACTTTTATGGGGCAAAACAGTTTGGTGCTAATTACCATTCTGAGTGGCTGCTCTCTTCAGAATTTCACTGCAACTCTGGAGCAAAGCTTTCGAAGGTGCTCCCATACTCAAGTTAATCAAGCAAGGAGGAACATGGTCGATAAAGGTCACAGCTTTAGTGTACACCGAAGACATTTTGTTCAAGACGTAGTTACGTAGTGAAATTTGTAAGTAATTTAGCTGAGATCAAGGGGTGGACTGGTGTGAATCATGTTTGTCTGCAAACCAGTCTGATAGCACTCAAGAGAAAAAATGTGTTAATGAATTAACCACACCTCCATTACAAACTCGAACATACGTAGGTAAAGTTCTTTCGGTTCTCAGTAGCTGAACGTGCGTGTACTTATAACGGGGACGTGACTTGAACAAAATGTCTGCGCTGTATAGGAAAGTTATGACCCTTTTCGACCATGTCCCCCCTAACCTTGTTAACTTGGGTATGGGGGCACCTTCGAAAGCTATGCTCCAGAGTTGCATTGAAGTTCTGAAAACAGCGACCGCTCACAGAATGGTAACTAAGCACCAAACTGTTATGCCACGTAAAATGTGCCATATTGCTCCCTACCTTTCCTCTCACTCTTTCTTCCTGTAGGAGCGAGATGACGCATACACACTCTTTCAGTATGGACCAGAAATTGGAGGTTTGGGTTATCGGGAATCTGTGGCTAAGCTCTTGACAGAGGAATATCAATCACCTGTGAATGTGTAAGTCAAAACATCCTGGCAGTGTACTGTCACATGGAGTGATGGATCTGGAAAAAAGGAAGGGTTTTTGTTTATAACTATGTATATAGCAGTTGTATATAGCAAGCAGTTGAGAATTTGGGTTTTTCTGCAATTACTTTGTAGGAACGTTAAAAAAAAAGAGGACACTGTATCAGTATCTACCAACTCAAATGTATTAAATTGAGTAGAAAATTAAATTGAGTAGAAAACTGTGTTTCAAGCGTTTCCTTTACATGTTGAGCAATAGTATCGGCAGTCTCATTGGGTGTGTTCTGAACCTCAATTAATTTGACTGCAAACCACCACCGTTTTTCCAGTAATTATTACTGTACTGAACAAGGAGCTTCCATTTGAAGGAACTCTGCAGCGAGCTATGTAATTTTCCTCAACATTTTTAGAGTAGCTATATACCTCGGAATCGGAAAATGTCTTTGCCAACGAGACAGATGTGCAATCCATTGACTTGTAACTATGGTGATGCTTAGTAGTGTGAGATGCAAAAGCACCCTCTGTTGCAGTAACTACATCCTTTGAATTACTGCCAGGCTTTTATCAAATAACTTGTCAATTTCGCTGATCAACTCTTTCCTCGAACTGCTTTCTTGTGTTGGTATGTGTCCACTTGAGATTGTAAATCTTTTATTTGCCGCAGAAACGTGGGTACCAGCTCTACATACCAAGCACTCTGCTTCCCATTCCTCTTGAAAACAAGGGGATATGGAATTTAGCTTTAGTCTTGGCACTGTGTTTAGAAGGTGGTTGAAAAATATCGGAGCTTAGGAAGAACATCTTACAAGTGTACGCCACAATCTCTGAAGGACTGTCAACCCCAGCGATTCTTTACCACATTGTACCTCGTATCGTGCATGAAGCAATGAATTTCAGTTACAAGTGCTTAGTCTCGTGATTGTTAGCAAGCTGCAGGATGGAACCTTGGCTCGGCCTCAGATTCCAACTTGAACAGGTAAGCCAGTCTACGAAAATGGTACCTAGTAGGAAAAACCCTGCCCCCACCCCACCCCTGCATTTTTAGTGTGATTGAAGAATTAAAAAAAGAGGACAAATGCTGGGAAAACTGGACGTATGGTAGATTTAACTCTACATCACTTGTCTTAGAAAAACCACTAAATACCCGCTCTTATTCATGTTGCTCGTTTGCTGACACTTCTTTACCTGTCCTTTAGCAGCATAGAAGATGCTTTAAAAAGTTAGCTGTGCCACAGTACAGTGTATAGACATGTCGTCCACCACCAGGAATTACGTGCACGGTACAGATTTTCCAATAAAAGCATGCCCCATAAAGATCGTAGAACTCCTAATGCAGAGGCATCGTGATATCTTCTGGATGTGTCGGGAACAGGCGCAGTGAGTGACAATATTATTTGCGACTGGAAAAAAAACAATACGTAGAGGAAATATTCTGTTGTGCATGTGAAATTAGTAAAGCATTCTACATTTATTCCATACACAATGCACCAAATGCAAACAGATATAATGGTAATGGTTATTGGCTGTACAGCTAAGGTCTTCGGCCCCAAAGGATGCAGGCTAGTCTATAGGTATTCTCGATTTATTGTAACATGGTGTTGGGGTCAGGAAGGTGTTGTCGGGTGAGATCGACCTTGTTGTCCTTGTTACTGTCCTTGTAGATAATCCCATTGCCTTCTCCAGTCTCTCGTTCACTCTCTCTCATGATTGTCCCTTCCTCCTACCTTCTTTGCAGAACTCTTTCTTGTTTATGATGAAGAAAGGCTTTTCACATGACAAAAAGTTTGTGATGTAACTAATAATTGATGGAGTTGTCTTTGTGGGGGGAAGAGTACCTTTCCCTTCTCTGCGAAGATAACTTGGTCAATTTTTAATCATTCATTATTCCTGATGAAGGCTAGAGCATCTAGTCGAAATGTCGAGAGAATACAAGATTATTGAGAAGGTTATTGTAATTTTTAACTCATCGGAAATAAGACTCTAAAACTTTTGACTGCAACACACTATACTGGGTGTTGACTTTGAAGAGGGTGACCCTTCAAAGGACTCTTCAGTACACTTTGCTACCACTTCAGTTGTAGTTTAGATTTTAACACACTTAGCTACCACTTCAGTTTTTGTGCTACCCACCAAATTTGTTGGAGAGTCCTTTAGTGTGAATGACCGCGACTATTTTACCTGTCATCTAATATACAGTATCTACCCCTTCATCATCTGGGGTTCATACAGGATTTACAGTTTGGGGGGGGGGGGGGGGAACTCAAAACGTTTGGCATTTACTTGATGGGCGTGTAAGCCAGCCCCAAGTAGGGGGATCTGGCATTTTGAGGGTACTTTTCTATAGTTAAAGTACTAGCACATGGACAGAACATTCTAGATTATGACACAATTGCATCTTGCCACAGAATGGCAAGATTGTGTCATAATCTAGAATGTTCTGTCCATGTGCTATTATTCTGTGGTTAGCTTTCGTAATTGTAGTGTAGATTAAATCTACACTACAATTACGAAAGCTAACCACAGAATAATAGCACATGGACAGAACATTCTAGATTAACACATGATTGAACTGTGACACAGAATATTCTAGATTTATTCACAATTTTGTATATAAAGAGCAAATGCTAAATACGACCCAGAGAAATACAAACCTACACAAATGGACCTCAGGAACTTTTTTACCAGAAAGCGAGTGCGTGCTGGGTGTAGTAGAGATTCTGAGGACGACGAAGATGTAGTCCCAACTACGTTGACTAGTGATGCCTTGACTTCCACCAATTCCGAAGCATCAGTAGGTAGATCAGTGTGTTCCAAAGCGCAAGAGGAAACTCTACAAAGCCAGGCTCAGCTACAAGAAGGAGTGGGAGCAGAAATATCCTTGGGTGTACTGTGATGATCCTAAGCAGGGCATGTTCTGCAAGCTCTGCCAGAAGCGAGGAAATGCACCTTCTACAGCCAGGGGTGCATGACCACTCGGGGAATTCAGGATTGGAATCACGCTACTGAACAACTCAAGGAACACATCCAGTCAAAATGGCACAGAGATGCTGTTATCCATGCTCGAATGGCAGAACAAGGAAAGGGGCAGAGTGTCCTACAACTGCAATGTTCAGCAGCTGCTAAGGAGGCTGAAGAAAGGAGAGCAAAGAACAGAAACATAGTGCTTAAGCTTTTGAGATCGATATATTTTCTTGCCTGCCCCTTACAACCACATTCGATCCCCTAGTCCAGTTGCAAATTGCAAATGGAGATGAACTTCTCCAGCAACATGTCAAAGAGGGGCCACAAAATGCTCAGTACACATCCAATTTTTCTGCAGTGATGCTTTTAGAGGCCATCAATAGCTGGCTAGATAGGAAGATAATTGAGAGCTTAAAATCAAGCCCATACTTCTCTGTGTTAGCTGATGAGTGTGTAGATATTAGTACTACAGAAGAGCTGTCCATCTGTTGTCGGTGGATTGTAAATGGAAAACCAGAGGAGCACTTCCTTACAGTGCTCCACATATGTGCCCAAGATGCTGCTACCATTTCAGATGCAATCAGCTCCTTCCTTGAGTCGAAGAACCTGGACTATCGTAAACTAATAGGCCAAGGTTATGATGGAGCAGCCACCTTTGCCGGAGAATGCAATGGAGTTCAAAAAAGGATGCGAACTCGAGCTGCACATTCCTTTTACATCCACTGTGCCTGCCACAGGTTTCATTTCAACTAGCAAGCATGCAAGCTGCTAACAGTGTTCCAGAGATCAAGAAGATGTTTGGAACTATGGGAAATATATGGAAGCTCTTCTTCTACTCACCCAAGAAAGCACAAAGCAGTCCAGTCTGTCCTCAAGCTACCTGAGCTTAAGATTGTGAAGCCTAGTGAAACCAGATGGCTCTCACACGAACGCTGTGTACTGGCTATTTACCGAGAGCTTCCTGCCGTTATCGTCACCCTACAACAGCTGTATGAGACATCAGGTGATGCAGAAGCATACGGTATTGGTGCTCTCCTTGCTACTTACACTGGAGTTGCTAGTATCGTGTTCCTGTCAGAAGTTCTGGATATCCTGGCAAGGATGAATGTTTCGATGCAAAGAAAGCTACTCGATTTGAGCAGGTTACCTGTACTTCTGAAAATCACGACGGATCAACTCGAGCATCTAAAGGACGAAAGAAGTGAGTGGTTGGGTTCAGTCGAGTCTGAAATATCTCTGTTGAAGGAAAAACACGATATAACACTCTGCACACATGGATCTGCACGAAGCCGTTTGTCTTCTATCACAACCACAGCCGAGTATCGAACTCGAGTTGCAATTCCATGCGTCGATTCCCTTCTTCTAAATATTAAGAGTCGATTTACTGATAAAGCCGTGAAGATTGTTACTGCCATGTCCATATTCAGTCCCTCCCTACTACCCGCTGAAGCATCCTTACCATCATACGGCAGCGAGCAAATCAAGATTCTTGCCGAGTTCTATGGAAAAGAAGCAGAGGTTGAGTATGCGGGGACGACTTACCCCTCACCTCCATTGCTTGATGGCGATGAGCTTCTTTCAGAGTGGAAGATATTTAGATGGGCTTTGCTAGTGGAGAAAAAGGCAATAATGGAACGTAGAATCGGTATCTCCTAGCATGCAAGAAATCCTGGACGAGATGAACAAGTCACATACGTACGGAGGGAATTTCCCCTGAGACATGGAAGCTATTGAACATTACAATGGCACTTCCTGTTGGCACAGCAACAGTAGAGCGTTCCTTTAGTCAAATGAAGTTGATTAAAACTCGCCTACGCAGTCGTCTATCTGACTCGAACCTCGAACATTTAATGAAAATTAGTATAGAGGGTCCTCCATTGACCGATGTGGACTTGAATGCAATTCTCGACATTTTTAAACAGAAAAATGAAAAATAGATGCATTTTACTTTAATTTAGTACTACTGAACTCACTGTATTGTAATTTTCACCATACATTATTGTATATCTTCGCTTATATATTAATTTTGTTAATAAATTGTTCATGCATAATTATTATAATTTTATTACTGTTGATCATCTTTGAATTTGCTACGTTCCCTTCTCTGTACTGCTCTTCCCCCCCCGTTACTGTAATGTATTACATAAGAAATTTCATTAATATAAATTTTTATTGTGAAAATTCTTGGGGGGGGGGGGAGAAATCGTTTTGCGGGGGTTACATACAGGGGGGGAGGCCCTGCTGATCATCATATACCTCCCACTCGTATTATATATCTAATATACCTCCCCCCTCATATTATATATCATTCACCATATCATTCACCTAATAATATACCTCCATATAATTCACTTAATAATATACCCCCTCATATTATATATCATTCACTTAATAATATACCCCCTCATATTATATATCATTCACCTAATAATATACCTCCCCTCATATTATATATCATTTTAAAGCCAGTATAAAGCATACTTTGTAAAAAAAAATATCACATTCATAGGGTGTATGGAAGGAAAAACTTATAAACGAAACGCAACATTTTTAGCAAGCTAGACC
Organism: Cladorhizidae sp. MBARI D1340-BT2; assembly: GCA_028752905.1. NCBI lineage: Eukaryota > Metazoa > Porifera > Demospongiae > Poecilosclerida > Cladorhizidae > Cladorhizidae sp. MBARI D1340-BT2. The sequence continues at coordinate 8,289,967 of JAQNBH010000017.1, forward strand.
TTTAGCCACCCCTTAAATATCAGTACCAGTGTACTTGTAGATACAGTTCAAGTGCTTTGATATAGTTATCCAGCAAAGGATGGTGTCCAAACATTTATCTACCACTCCACTCCACATGTCTTTCTTTCTTCACAGGCCTCCACTCTTCTCCTTTCTTTTCCTTGAAGGCATCGACTTAACTGCCTGAACTTTCATCCTATCTCACTTTCATGGACAAGTCCACCTCACATTGTTCAGTCACCATCTTGGCAACTTCCTCTAACTCGTTAAGTAGTGCAATGACTCATTCTTACTTTTCATTCCCAAGCATTATCGATGGACAGCGTTTTAAATAGGTTTGGAGAGAGCTTTCCTTGGAAGTGGGTAAAACGTCTGTTCCTAGGCTACTTTGTCTCACTTGAGGTCCTCAAAGCCACAACCATTTAAGTAGGAGGCCACTTATCCGAATGTCATTTATCCGAACCTGCAGAAATGCTGCCTACATCAGTCTACTTCTTATTTTATTTTTCCTTTGCGCATGCGTACAATGAATATATACCGTTTGCCTAACATGGAATCTCGTCACAGTTTCCTTGGATTCTTCTAGTTCCATGTCAAAGCAGAAAACATGGCTAGATCTATTTAAAAGAGATAGAAAGTTGTCCTTAATGTCGATGTGCTTGTGATTTTATGAAGAACGAGAGAAGTTTAGCTGGAGAAGTGGTGGAGTGTGATGTTGTAGAGTGTCCAAGAATATATGAGGAGCAAGGACAAGCTGAAGTTCAGTTATCCGAACATTCCTGTTATCTGAACACCCTCCAGATAAGATGGTCTCCTACTGTAGATATCTGACTGTATAGCAATTGCTGGAGAGATTCTATACAAACCTTATATTATATAATTTTGGGGTGTGGATGGGTGTGGTGTGGGTGTGGTCATACATCACTAATTATGATGAGCATCTAATCTATGCAGGTGGTAATGGTCTGTCTAAGCGTGTGCAACCTTCATGATGTGCTTTGATCATGTAGAGTAGAAGCTGAAGATTCATAACTTAAGTTTCCTTTCTCCCCTTGCACAGGTGTGTCAGGGCTGGAAATATTGGGGTGGGGAGTGGGGCGGCTGGCTGTGGAGGGATGTGATTTTTATCAGCTGGTGGTTAATGTCATTTAAAGAAAAGGAATACAATACAAAGCATTGATGTAATTACGTTCATGAAGGTTCAGTGTTCCTAAATGTGCCGAAATAATTTCTTCTTTCAGTATTAGCAGCAATAAAGAGTTAGTTAAGTGCTTGTGAATATGAAGGGTCATGCAGTTGTTAAGTCGTTCAGACATAGATGACCGTAAATAAGTAAGTACTATTTTCGCCAAAGCTGAAAATGATCGTTCGTATGTGGCTGATGTTATGGGAACTGTAAGGTATAATCATAGAAGTTTGTGCACTTCAAACAGCATAGATTTGTAGACTGTGTGTGTGTTCATTGCTTCACACACTAGGAAGAGCTTGTTGAACTAAATCAGCAGACATTGGAAGCTGATTTTGCAGGTGATCAAAATCAAGATCATTCTTGTAACAGGAGGTTTTAACTATCTGAAGATCCTCTTCATAATTCACTCCATTTGCAGCTTTTAGCAGAAGATTTTCAACAGAGAGGACAGGTGGTGAGGACAGGTGGTAATACTCCACTTTGATCAAACCTGTCCTCCAATTCTTGAAGAAGTAAATTACAAGCTTCCTCTTGGTGTATCATACCTATGTGACTGGCTTCCATCATCCAGTCTCCTGATGGCAGGTAAGGGGACATTGAGTGTTGCCTAGTAGCATTACATGTAGGTCATCATAATGGCAGACAAGGTCACATTGAGGCAACACTCAATGAGCCCTTGACTGCCATCACGATGACCTTCTTGGAATGCTACTAGGCAACACTCAGATGCCCTCTGCTGAGTGTTGGTTGCTTTTTTTCAATTAATAAAAAGTTTCATAGCCCGAAACCACTGAGTCTTTCATTGTGGAGATTGATTGTGCTCATTCTTGACATATACGGTACAAAAATGTCCCTTCATCAAAGCCTATCTAGTGAAGGACCACCCATTTCTTGTTGTACAAGCTACAATACATACCCTTTAATTAAACAGTTACATACAACTTTTGAATGTACATGAGTGTAGAATTAGTTTGAAGTAATTTCCAGCTACCCCATCTTAACTTTTGCTGCTATCCATTGTCCCCCCCCCTTGAAATCCTGGTTATAGAGTATCTGATACAGGCAAATTTTAGCTGTGACCATAACAGGGTGAACACAGTATTGGGTACAGCACGAGTGCCTTTTGCCACTCTTCATCGAACTTAAAACGGCTTCTCACTTTGCCAAGGGATATGTTGAAATGAAGTAAGACATTCTTAAGGACACTAACCAGCTAGAAGCCTGATGAATAACACTTTCAGCTTCAAGAAGTCACTTGAATTCGTCATGCAATGTAGGAATATATACACCATTAGCAGCACATACTGTACAGTTTATAGAATAGAAATACTGTATGGATGGTGGTAGCTGATACTTATTTTCTTCATCCTTACACTCATCAACCATCAGCATCACGAGAAGGTTGTTCAGGCTTTACGTTATCTGAATTCTTTGGCATCTCTATGCTACCTTCTTCCTGAAAGATTTCTTCGGAAAGGAGAAAGATTCGGATTGGCAGGGAATTTCAAATTGGTCCTCAAGAACTTCAGATGATGCATCAAAGCTACAAGCCGTGTGGAAGAGTTGAACTGCTGAGTAGTGTTGGACTGATTTCCTGCAGCTGTCTCAATGTGCATGCACAAGTTTTTGACCACACCCACTAGTTTTAAAAAGCGGTTTGGCCAAAACTGAACTGGCTTTACAGATTGACCTTCATTTGGTAGGTATAAAAAAAACCAACATCAAAAATGTTGGCCCAAATTTTGTGACAGAAATATTCTATCTACATGCCGGTACTAAAGAGCCACTTGAGTTTTACAGGAAAGGGATGTGTTTATGTGCTAGAGGATGGGCCATAATGGTGATGCAGTTAAGGACAAGCATTGTATAGGGTTACAGAGAGGCCACCTTGAACAGGTCCTGTATAGGGGTAGGAGGCCACCTTGAACAAGTGCTGTGTAGGGGTAGGAGGCCACCTTGAACAAGTGCTGTATAGGGGTACGGAGAGCACCTTGAACAAGTGCTGTATAGGGGTAGGAGGCCACCTTGAACAAGTGCTGTATAGGGGTACGGAGAGCACCTTGAACAAGTGCTGTCTAGGGGTACGGAGAGCACCTTGAACAAGTGGTCCACTGTGTATTAATTTGTGACCTTTATGTGTAGGGAAGATGTGATGGGTACAGCTGGTGCTACCCAAGGGTTGCACCTCATCTCTCATCTCCTGTTCTCACCTGGAGATATAGTGTTTGTGGAGAATCCAACATACTTCCTGGCCAACACTTTGTTCAAGGAAGACGCTGGAATGATTCTTAAGGGAGGTATGTTGAACATAAGGGACATGTCGAACTAGAGAGAATCCTTCCTGTCATTATTTTAGTTCCCATGGATGACCTTGGTGTCATTCCAGAAGGTCTGGAGGAGGTGATCGAGGCCAACGCGAACTACCGGCCGAGGGAACTCACCAAGACTAAACCCTACTGGGGTATCCTTTACATCCTCTCCACTTTCCAAAACCCTCGTGGAATTAACTTGTCCCCTGGTTAGAAACTACTCATCTTTCTCTCTCTTTCTCCTGCCACTTTTTTCTCCCTCTCACCAGCAGTAAATACTCTGCTTTGTAGATCGCTGCAAGCGTGTTGTAGAGCTGGCACGCAAGTACAAACTCCTGGTCATCTCGGACGATGTGTACAACTTGCTCTATCACGACAAACCACCAAATCGCCTCTTTGCTTACGACAACAAGTAAGAAATATTCAAGTTAGCTGAGGAGTGCAGTGGCACGAACCAGAAATAATTGGCCTTTGCTTTATTCAAGCATTATGGGATGTGTGTGGTAGGAGTGATCCAGATTACTTTGGCAACGTCGTCTCCAATGGGAGTTTCTCCAAGATCTTTGGGCCCGGGATGAGGTTGGGTTGGTTGGAAGCTCCTAAGCATGTGAGCAATACTATTCTGAGCTCTGCACTTGCTGCTAGTGGAGGAAGCTTCAACCACACAGCCTCGGGGATCATGTCCAGCATCATCAACCTGGGCCTTCTCCAGGACATGCTGAAGAAATCAAGACCAGTTTATCATGTGAGAGTCACATGCCGATCACATCATTAGATGAGTGTCTTTTTGAGTCCAATTGAAGAGTGTAGTCCTAACTCCTATGATGTATAGCCATACTGAGGTAGTTGGTTTGAGTGGTAGTCACCATTAATTGTGGAAATAGAAGAGAAGTAGTTGGGGAACAAGTAAACCAATGTTTTAAGTAGTAATAAGTTTTAAGTAGTAATAACAACAATTAATTTTATTATGATTACTACTACTACTACTACTACTACTAATTTTATTATGACTACTACTACTACTACTACTACGCCACAACCACCACCACCACCACCACCACATGCTTGGTTAGGTTGTGTCAGAGTGTGGACCTGTTGTAGATATCAAGTGGCTGTAGGTGGTGCTTACCCTGTGTGTCCCCTGACCTGCAGTATCCCCTGCCTGCACACCTTGTGGCAGTGCCGTGTATTACTGTCCCATTCTATATATACATACTGTACTCTACGTGCTATGTACCCTTGTGGCTAAACATTCTTCTTCAAAATCGGCAGAAAAGATTATAGTGGACGCTTGATTTTAGGTGGGTGCTTGCTAAGTTAGAAATGAGTTATTACTTCAATTAATGCACACATCCAAGCGCACACTATTTGAAGGGTTTGGTAAGCCCCCCAAACAGCTGATGATTGCAACTACCATCATGCATGGTCTCTAGCAGGCCTGTATTGCTGTTTCTGGAAGTCTTATCTTCTGAGGAAAGCAACACAGGCACTAATGCTTGCAGGGAACCATTCTGAATCCCTTCGCTCTTGAGAAAGGCGATACTCCTGGATCCTCCTAGCTTTTGTTTGCTTACATCAATGGAGCCTCCTTGTACCAAACTAAACTGTTACTTGTCGCCTTTGCATTCTAATTATATGAACAGTTTTTAAGGGATTATTCCTGAAAAAAGTTATAGCTAAAAAAAATGTTTTAAAAAAATAAATGATGATAATAATAATAATAATAATTATTATTATTATTATTATTATTATTATTATTATTATTATTATTATTATTATTATTATTATTATTATTATTATTATTATTATTATTATTATTATTATTATTATTTATTATTATTATTATTATTATTATTATTATTATTATTATTATTATTATTATTATTATTATTATTATTATTATTATTATTATTATTATTATTATTATTATTATTATTATTATTATTAATGCCAAGTATATGCTTGGCTTGAAGCTAAAAGACTCGGGTAGCTGGTATCCATTCATTGCTACTCTTGGGTGGTGGGTGCTTAGCACGTAAAGTCTGTGTATATATGTGTGTGTATATACACACCCACAATAGGAGGCCACTTCCCGGACATGTTGGGATCAGATAACTAAGTTGCAAGAAAGTGTCTTCTCTCAAGCTTTTGCCATGATCAACAAGCTAACAAATCTTAAGATAGAATATTTCTCTTCCTTTTCTTTCCAGCAGTTGCAGCAGAAGTAGCTCTAGCCATTCCAGCTAACTACATAAAAAATAATAATCAGCTGCAGATAATATTCACATGTGGTGGACACGCCTTTATGCTTATGGACACACCCATATGCTTGCGGATGATTTGGTGATTGTAGCAGCGGCCATAGCCTACCGGATAAGTGGAGTTTATCCTGGATAAGTGGAGTTCAGTTAAGTTGCCTCATACTTTTTTGATAGTATCTGTGGCGTACTTATACGAGCAAACTCCAGGCATTACCTCTAACCTCCTGGTCCCACCCTCCCTGGGTCCTCTGTGTGAGAGGTCATTGAGGACAGAGAAACACTGACAGACAGGGCCAAGATAAATATTACTGTCTATATATATATATATATATATATATATATATACTTAGAAGGTAGTTTGCTGATGAAGGCTACAAATAGTGCTCAATGCTGTGTTAAGGCAGAGCTATTGAATACTGGGATAATAGCCATCCCAGTACTTTTCTATATATATACATCTAGATACAATTATATTATGTTCAAACTGTATATTTTTTCCATCGTCAGTGACCTATCCTATTGAGGATGCACGCCTCCACACATCTATATAATTATGTGCTTATTCAGTATATGGATTGAACACGGTACTTGCAAGGCATGAATAAATGAGTTATTCTACCCTTTACCTTGTGTATAATATTACTTCACACATTATATTGTGAAAGACATTTTACATTGTCAAGTAGTGTTGATGACAACCCGTGAGACCCTTTACCTTGTGTAATATATGATGGGAATGATATTGTAAAGAATCTCTTGTGGCGTCATTCCCACCAAAAGATAAAGAGTCATATGGAGTGTCGCTTCAACTAAATAACACACTGGTCATGTGACCTTATACTTTGTGGAGTTTGAAATACACTCAACATGACTGATTACCACATATGGCAGCAGTGTAACCGATACCCTATGTGACCCTTTACCATGTACAGTCGTGTGAATGTGACTCAGTGTGACCCTTTACCTTACGTCATGTTAACAGCTATTGCGTATGTTCCCTTCCTGAATAAACTTCCATGTATGTGTTTTTGGTGAGTATTGCCTGCATATACAGCTCTGATACTCTTTCGAGCCAAATTTTCGTCCTGTGTGGTCACAGAGATGTTTAATTGCACATTACATCCACTAAAATAATTTTGGCTTGTTACCTACTTCCACTGGGCTCACGAAAACCTGGCTGCAGTCACTAGGTGTTCTTTCTCCACTGCCTTGCTCACCAAACTAATCATCTCTGTGTGTAGTACCCAAAGGTATCAGCAGACATCAGTTAATTAGATTCAGAACCCAGCAGTCACGTACAGTGGAAACCACAGTTGACCACGCTCCATGTGCATGTACCACGTGGTATGACCTGTCATTTGTCACTGGTATTGTCGCAGGAGCAATGCAAGGCGTTGTGTGAAGCACTGAGAGTCAAGATTCCCTCTGCGGAGTTCATCCAACCAGATGTGAGCTATTGTAGTGGCAGTTGTTTTATACAGGGACCAGTGCATGCAAGTGAAATATGTTATATACATGCATAATTAGGCTGATAGTATTCTTTTTTATGCTGGTTAAAATTTTAACCACTTGCTAAACACATAATATATAACACATGCAGGGTGGTTATTTTCTCTGGGTCAAGCTTCCTGCAGGTCTAGACGGGAAAGGTAAGGAGGGAAACTGCCCCAACCAAAACTGTTCATGATTCTTCCAACTGCAGAATTGCTTGAATTGTGCAAAGAGAAGTATGGTCTAATGTTCTGCCCTGGTGAAGTGTAAGTGAACAATATAGAGTGTAAAAGTTGGTTTTGACCAGGTCCCCTGTTGCTCGAAAGCTTGCTTCTTCCAATACTGGCGATTAGAAGAGTTTGTAGATGTAGTGTCCTCGTACAATGGTAATATATATATATATATTAAAAAATGTTGTTGTTGTTGGTGGTGGTTGTGGTTGTTGTGGTTGTTGTTGTGGTTGTTGTGGTTGTGGTTGTTGTTGGTGGTGGTTGATGTGGTGGCGGCTGTTGTTGTGGTTGCAGTTGTGGTGGTTGTTGGTGGTGGTGTTGTGGTGGTGGTTGTTGTTGTGGTTGTGGTTGTTGTTGGTTGTTGTTGTTGTTGTTAACAACAAAAATAAAAAATAAATAAAAATAAAGTACTCGTCAGAGTGGAATGTGGCAAGTTATTTCATGAGCATGTGAGTGAAACCATATTCTACGACAAGTCCTAATAAATACAGTATACCCTCACATATATATCCTCTGAACGGTCAGATTATCCGAACTATAAACATGGTAATGGTCTTCTTTTTACGAGTAAAAAAATAGTACTGTATATATGGAACCTAATTGTGAGCAACAATTGCTTATACACAATATTACATACTTATACACAATACATACAACACTAATGTAAATAAATATATGTGTGTGTAAGACAGCATGGCATCTACTGAGGACATAGCTGCTTCTCCTCCTTAGGACCAGGAAGTAAGCTGCTCACATCCCAAGGCCCTGCAGATAAATTATTAATGATATTACTCAAACACTATGAGGCAGGTTTTAATTATATTCATGAATTAAAAAATATGCCATTCGTCCTTTTTGTGCCACATCCGACTATGATAGGTCCCAATAGGTTCGGATATGCGAGCGTCTAGTGTACTCATAAGAGGGTATGTGAGGACTCATAAGAGGATATGTGAGGACTCATAAGAGGATATGTGAGGGTCTAATGTAGTTGTAAGAGGATATGTATGGTCTAGTGTACTTGTTCTACTCATAAGAGGATATGTGATCGCCGAAAACGAATGGGAGAGCGGAGGCCGGTTCGTGCCGACGATGCGTCCCGGTCTGCATCTCCTCTCGGTCGCGCGCGGAGCCCGTCCCCATGCCGACGGATGTGGTTCCTCGGAGCCCGGGGGAACGGAAAAGAGACGACCCGACTTCTTTCCGTTCCTCCGTTCCCCCGACGGGGCCCTTCTTTGCATTGAACCTCAGATCAGGCGAAGTCACCCGCTGAATTTAAGCATATCAAGGTCTAGTGTACTTGATATATTCATAAGAGGATATGTGAGGGTCTAGTGCACTTGTTCTACTCATAAGAGGATATGCGATGGTCTAGTGTACTTGATATAGTCATAAGAGGATATGTGATGGTCTAATATACTTGATATAGTCATAAGAGGATATGTGAGGGTCTAATATACTTGATATAGTCATAAGAGGATATGTGAGGGTCTAATATACTTGATATAGTCATAAGAGGATATGTGAGGGTCTAATATACTTGATATAGTCATAAGAGGATATGTGAGGGTCTAATATACTTGATATAGTCATAAGAGGATATGTGAGGGTCTAATATACTTGATATAGTCATAAGAGGATATGTGATGGTCTAATATACTTGATATAGTCATAAGAGGATATGTGATGGTCTAATATACTTGATATAGTCATAAGAGGATATGTGATGGTCTAATATACTTGATATAGTCATAAGAGGATATGTGATGGTCTAATATACTTGATATAGTCATAAGAGGATATATGAGGGTCTAATGTACTTGATATAGTCATAAGAGGATATATGAGGGTCTAATGTACTTGATATAGTCATAAGAGGATATGCGATGGTCTAATATACTTGATATAGTCATAAGAGGATATATGATGGTCTAATATACTTGATATAGTCATAAGAGGATATATGATGGTCTAATATACTTGATATAGTCATAAGAGGATATGTGATGGTCTAATATACTTGATATAGTCATAAGAGGATATGTGATGGTCTAATGTACTTGATATAGTCATAAGAGGATATATGAGGGTCTAATGTACTTGCTGTACTCATAAGACTTACATATAATGGTTGGTCCATCCACCCATCTGTCTTCCTGTCAATAAGTTGCTTTACTTCGTCATCAAAAGAACTGCAGCTGTGGAAAATGTTGCCATGATTCTTGGGTAGTTAATGGCTACACACATGTGCAGTAGAGTGAAAAAATAACCACTAGTGGAATATGGTACTCAGTGCCTATAGGAAATTACTAGTAGTGAACACTAGGCATTGATGGCGAGCGAAGAAAAGGGGTATAACGGCTTGAAATCCTAGTGCAGCATTATTAGATTGCATTGCTTTAGCATTGTCCAACTAGAATAGCTGAACGTCTAATATTAGGACTACCTGTGCAGTATTGATGTCATCATGATTTTGTGATCTTAAGCTTATTGTCGTGTGCTTCCCACCATCAGTGGGAGCTGCTTATAAGTACTCTTACATAACTCCTCTCACAGCCACACTTGCACATGCACATTTCTGTTCCAGAATTTACCATCCCATTATGTTGCAGGGCATCTGACAACATTATGTTGCAGGGCATCTGGCAGCATTGTGTTGCAGGGCATCTAGCAGCATTATGTTGCAGGGCTTCAGGCAGCATTATGTTGCAGGGCATCTGGCAGCATTATGTTGGGGCATCTGTCAGCATTATTTTGCAGGGCATCTGGCAGCATTATGTTGCAGGGCATCTGGCAGCATTATTTTGCAGGGCATTATGTTGCAGGGCATCAGGCAGCATTATGTTGCAGGGCATCTGGCAGCATTATGTTGCAGGGCATCTGGCAGCATTATGTTGCAGGGCATCTGGCAGCATTATGTTGCAGGGCATCTGGCAGCATTGTGTTGCAGGGCATCTGGCAGCATTATGTTGCAGGGCATCTGGCAGCATTATGTTGCAGGGCATCAGGCAGCATTATGTTGCAGGGCATCTGGCAGCATTATGTTGCAGGGCATCTGGCAGCATTATGTTGCAGGGCATCTGGCAGCATTATGTTGCAGGGCATCTGGCAGCATTATGTTGCAGGGCATCTGGCAGCATTATGTTGCAGGGCTTCTGGCAGCATTATGTTGCAGGGCATCTGGCAGCATTATGTTGCAGGGCATCTGGCAGCATTGTGTTGCAGGGCATCTGGCAGCATTGTGTTGCAGGGCATCTGGCAGCATTGTGTTGCAGGGCATCTGGCAGCATTGTGTTGCAGGACATCTGGCAGCATTATGTTGCAGGGCATCTGGCAGCATTATGTTGCAGGGCATCTGGCAGCATTATGTTGCAGGGCATCTGGCAGCATTATGTTGCAGGGCATCTGGCAGCATTATGTTGCAGGGCATCAGGCAGTGCTTTCTGGAATTCTCATAGTAAGACTATACACAGAAGCTGCCAAGAGCCAAGAACTTGAAATACTCCTGAGGCTTTTTGGTGTCTTCAGTATATCCTCCATCATTAGCACATCTCTCTTCTACTGTCTATGGACTACAGATCAGTTATCCTTCCTACATGCCGTGTGCCAACTATGCAGCCAATTCTCTATTAATAGAGAGCAGCAATAGAGAGCAGTACTACATTTGTTTAGCTAAATTACCAAGCTGGATAGGTGATAGTCCCTGCAAATGGTGTATGCCACCTCCATAGCAAGTTTGAATAGCTAAGAATGAAACACGAGCCTGTCAGCTATTATCGATTATCCACATCATTAAAGAATTGTATTTTACCACCTGAAGCCGAGTTAATTTCTAGTGATGGTCTCATTTGGTATGTGGAGGTTGAAGAGCTTTGACTAACAACTGCTACAAATTATGAGTGCCTCACGTTAGTGTCCATTTGGAGGCCAAGCTATTTGATACCAAAACGCAATCTTCAAGGTTTAGTTAAAGTTCGACTTTTGTGACGCTTCTTCTCTTATATATAGGTAATACGGACAGATGGAGTGTAGAAACTTTACCTAAACCTAAGCTTCTCGATCGTGATGCCTAATGCTAGCAATGAAGGTAAGAAAAAGGCAACTAATATGAATAGGAATAATTTTGAGCATAGTTTAATGTGTGGCTAGCTAGCTCATCGCTTATCTTGCTAGATAGAGTTAAGTCATGATAGTAAGGGAATTCATAAACGGTCTCCATCTGCTAATTTGAGTTGATTCTGGTTCTAATTCCAATTTATGTTGTCTGTGGGCTTGGCAGTCATACAGTATGCCCTCGCATATCTGAACCTCGATTATTTGAGTGCTCGATTTATCCAAACTCGGTAAAATAGTAAAACATGGTAATGATCGTCGTCATGACTTTTAGTTGGTTGCGGTGGGGTACATTTCAAAGCCGAATCGGTTCGCTAGGGTCAGCAAAAGGACGAGTGTAGTTTTGTCTATTGAGTCATAGCTTGCTATCTTTGGCATGATATCCGAAGAAACCACTCGAACTGGACTGGAAAGACAATGGAGATGGGAAGGATTGAAGCCAAAACTTCAAGAGTTTGCAAGCACCCTTGATAGTCTTGCTAAAGGCAACCAGCTTGGAAGCGCTCTATATCTCTGCAGAAAAGGGAAGAAGACACTCACTCCAGTCAGTGGACCATTGCTAAGAGAGAAGGCAACAGATTTCCATGCAAAGTGATAATCAGAAGCTTCACCATTTCCTGGCAGTGCAGGCTGGCTACTGATGAGACAGACCGCCAAGTGTTGCAAGCTGAATCCTCTCAGACATCACTGATGGCCTTTAAAGAAGTGAGATCTCTGGCATGCACGAAGAGGCATGATAACCTGAAGTAAACAACTTATTTTAGTGGTGTATGTACAGAACCTGTTGTGATCAACAATTGCTTATACACAATACATAATTGTAAATTAAATGTGTGGATGTATGTGTGTAAGACAGCATGGCAGCTCCTAAGGACACAGATGCTTCTCCTAGGCCCAGGAAGTAAGCTACTCACATCCCAAGGCCCTGCAGATAAAATTGATATTATCGAGTAGTTTAATGGCGTGTCCACAATGCACAAATCACGTGCATTAATACTCATTAATTGCGTCCACACTGAATTAGAATTAGAATAATGCCCGTTAATGCACATTAATCTGGTCCTCAATAGGTGGTTTGAGTCAAAATATTAAAGCGTAACGCAAGTGTGTGTTGAAAAGAATTTCATTCGCTTGTGTCTTCACAATGGCTGCAGTTGAGAATTTTGGAGCTAGCTGTATACTATCTGTGGCCTGCAGTCAATGTAGCTAGCCTACATGGCTCGAGAACTGTTGCTATGTTTGTACGTCCTGCATCTGGACTTCTGAAGTTCATGCTGTGGCAACCTTCGTTGGTTCTGCCTTTCCCTCAGCTCTCTCCTCTTTCTTCTCTGCAGAAAATGTTTCCTGCAAATCTGTAGTAGCAAGAAAAGGACGCAAAAACAAACTCCATCTCAACTACAGCTACAGCATATGATTTCAACTGACTTTGGTAGGCTTATCATTTTTGCTTTGTATGGTTTATTTCGGTGCTAGTGTGGACGTGATGAACGCGCATCATTTTAGTTGCAGTATGGACAGGCCTTAATTATATTGATGATATTTGGGCTTTATGTGTAACTGAACGTTTTGCATATATATTTACCATAGCCATTAGATGACCCTTTACCATTACAAATTACATTAAATAATGAAGGGGTATCAACTGGCTATAGTATTTGTTTCTTTTACACAAAGTCAATACAATGTAGTTGTTTGTTTTTAAATTAAAAACAACATTTTTTGTTATTGTATGTATGTCCCATAATCTTCCAAATGCCTACTAGTTTCCACCATGTGGTGCATTTTGTATACATGACACTTGCACTTGCAAATTCTCTACATAAATGCATATAAAAGTGGATAAGTCAACAACGGTCAAGATAGTTATATACCTATTAGCCAAATTTAAGTGTAATGGCTATAGTGATAAGTAGCCCATTCATGAGGGTGTTAATTATATTTGGACAAGATGATTTTGATTTTGAAATCTACATCACTGCTGCCACCATTTTTTAAAGAATTGTATTATTATTCCTCCATAGGACATCTGTTGATGGCAGTTTCAAGAACTGCATCAGGCTATCCTTTAGCTATTACGACAAGGACACACTCACTGATGCAGTCAGCCAACTGGCCCAAGCTGTGAAGGAGCTAATGGACAAAATTGAATCTTAGGAACAATGACATACTGTTTTTATTGTCACAGGCAGAGGAAGCAATTGAGTTTGGAGGGAGGGGGGAATTTGATAGGACATCCACCAACTAGCAATACTAACTGTATACCAATTATTTCAGGAAAATATAATTTAATAATCATGTATAGCCCTCCCCCCCCCCCCCCTTATTTTGTGGGGTAACTGAAAATCCTGCCTATGTTTTTTTTGGTTGGGTGGTCCATCCATTGACCATACTATCTGTACTAGACATCATCCTCCTTCCTAATCTTCTTCCCTATTAGCATCAATTAGTATATCCACTGGTGGAAACAGCTGGAGGGTAACTTACTACTCCACCCTTGTCCTGCAGTGAATCTGTCTTTTGTCCTACTTCCTAGGGATGACTTGTGACCAACTTTTTAGTAATGCAAACTTTAGCAAACAAAGGGGATGCCCCTAGAACCCCCACCCCAAGCACAACACAAAAAAACCGTTAAAAAAATCGCCTTGTAGTTGTACTTGATATTGGCTGACTGAGGGCATGTGGGGGTCTGCATGTGGGGGTCTGAGGCCACTACACATACTCCTGGCCCATGCTCCCCCTCCATGTGCTCTGGCCCATGCTCCCCCACCATGTGCTCTGGCCCATGTTCCCCCACCATGTGCTCTGGTCCATGCTCCCCCACCATGTGCTCTGGCCCATGCTCCCCCACCATGTGCTCTGGCCCACGCTCCCCCACCATGTGCTCTGGTCCATGCTCCCCCACCATGTGCTCTGGCCCATGCTCCCCCACCATGTGCTCTGGTCCATGCTCCCCCACCATGTGCCCTACCATGTGCTCTGGCCCATGCTCCCCCACCATGTGCTCTGGCCCATGCTCCCCCACCATGTGCTCTGGTCCATGCTCCCCCACCATGTGCTCTGGCCCATGCTCCCCCACCATGTGCTCTGGCCCATGCTCCCCCACCATGTGCTCTGGCCCATGCTCCCCCACCATGTGCTCTGGCCCATGCTCCCCCACCATGTGCTCTGGCCCATGCTCCCCCGCCATGTGCTCTGGCCCATGCTCCCCCACCATGTGCTCTGGCCCATGCTCCCCCACCATGTGCTCTGGTCCATGCTACCCCACCATGTGCTCTGGCCCATGCTCCCCCACCATGTGCTCTAACTGTGGTGATCATGCTCTGCTTCCATTCTTGCCTCTCCTGTGCTGCTGCCCAGCCATGCCCAATAGTTCAGCCTCTGATCGCTTTATTTTTTAAGTGCCTGTGAACCCTTTACCTACCTAGTTAGAACTACTGTATATACAAACCTGTTGATATAATAATAACAGAATTGTCATTGTCTCTCTGGACTGCCAGTGAAATCTGATGAAGGAGATACTAAATGCAATGCATTTTTTAATGTGATCATTTTTGGGTGGCTTTAGGGGGTTAGAAGGTCTGACCCTTCTGACAAGGTGGTTTTATTATGAATTCTAAATCTTTGAACACATTCATGCTATGGTCCTGATTCATATACCAAAATGTAGCCAGTGCAGTATGCTTTCTAATGGTTTTGCTATACACGTTTTTCTTTGGAACTGCAGGTTGGAATGTGAAGTGAAATCATTCCCACAAACTCTTACAAATGCTGAGCATCAAGTCTTGAGTGACTATAACAACTGCGATTGATAGAGCAATTACAAACAAAAAGAATGATCGCATCAACAGGGCTGTTTACAGCAGTATCACATGGCCATTAAATCTCAAGCCCCCCTCCTAAATACATCTCTGATCATTTAATATATATATATAATATATAAGTGGACTTTTGTTCATGTGAAAGGGGATATTAAATTATAAAATACAAACTCTGCAACTTATGGTATGTACCACTTTGGAACTCCATAGATTCTCTCGAACTTGCTCTTTTTTAATACTATTTTTTCTTCTCATAAATACAACTATACCAAAGTGACCTGCAGCCAAAGCGGAGTATATCTTCAAAATCTGAGTGGTTGCACAAAGTTGTGGTTCCTATTGGAAAGAAAGTGCTAGCCAGTTATCTGTGGCTAGAGGAATTCATTAGGTGCTAAAGCGTGCCGAAGTAGGCAAGTATATAGTAGTACGAGTACTAAAAATCAATTTTCTTGCGACTGCAGCATATCAAGTTTGCCTAATCATTTTGAGTAAGGCTTCCTCTAACCACTCATGGCTATATAACACTTTCCAATCAGGTACAGGCACTCAGGACCCTCACTTTGGCTGCAGGTAACTGACAAGTTGAACCTAGCAACATGTTTAACATCAAAAGAGAGCCACACAGAGAAAGTTGTAACCACAAGGAAAAAAAGAAAAAATAGCCCCCCTTTGTATGAATATAAGTCGCGACATATAAAATAATTTAAAAAATCAATATCGGCATTTTTTAGTGTTTGTATAATCACTTGTATAATCACAGTTGTTATATCCACTCGAGACTTGATGCTGGAAAGTAGCGTTTGTGACAGATTTTACTATGGCAAAACAAAACAGAACACCGCATTGGCTACATTGTGGTATATAAATCAAGACCATAGCATGATGTGTGCAAAGCTATGGTATAATACTTATATAACAAAACTACATGTTTTCGGCACATTTTCATTCCATGGAAAGATGCCCAAGCCATGAGTAAAAAGCATTAAGCATGAAGTGACCAGTTAGTGGCTATATAGGCTATACAGAAAGTGTTCTATGAACAAGGTAAATAAATTCGACCATAGAGCAATATAACGGTCTGGCCTAACACACCCAGTTTTGTATACTTTTCTTATGTTCTTACTTGAAGTATCCATGGGTACGGCTAATTGTCCTTATTGTGTAGTAGCGATAATGCATGTGAAATTCCTGATGAAGGCTGGAGCATCTAGCCGAGATGTAGAACGAGTAGATTATCGAGAAAGGCATTGTATCTACTATGTCAACTGTAGATAAAACTGAACAACAACATTAATAATAAAAAAACAAAAATAAACTATATATATTGGAGTGGCTGTTAAAAGGAAGAATATGTTTTATGATTGATGTAAATTAATTTAAATGGTAAACAGTTATTTACAGTCTTCGACCAGTTGATCCAATATTTCTGTTCGATTTATTATTATAATTAAAAAAAAAATAACCATCTTATATATATGTTTGTCAGAAATTATGTTTGTCAGATCAAAAAAATTGTGAACCACTTTTTACCTCCAACAGGGCCTACCTCGTGCAAAAGACAACTGCAAAGTTCTGATCCTGTCCAGGCCACCACATGCATAGTACAATTAATTACAGACCAAAATATAATGTGCAATAATAGTATGCTCAGCTCTTCAATTGAGGAGAGAGGACCAAGATGTGTCCATGACCTCAATATACAACAATTCCTTCCATCCTTGCAACGACTCCTCCGACACACTCACCCACAACATGCTGTCACGTATATACTCTCTCCAAACATCGAACACTTCAATTTGGGAAACTAAACAAACATATCTTGGTTGTTCTTTCATTATTCCTAAGACCTGTGAGGGAAAATGATGATAGGAAGTGGGGGGGAGTAACTTTGAGATTAGACAGTCCAAACTTAAAAATAAATTATCTTTCAATGGGACATAGAAACCAGGCTCCGAGAGATACTTTTGGGGGAAATCTATCTAGGAAGCTTACTAAACACACACATGCATGTGCATTTGGCATATATACACTTTTTATTAAAAAAGTCCTTGATTGATCGAGAATGTGTATGGAGGTGCAACAACACCAATTCTAGGAGAGAAAAGTAAGTACACATGATGGGCAAACACACCAAAATTTGATGTCATTGACAGTCTGCAGTCATTATTTCATGAGCAATATTTTGTTTTGGAGTCCTTCGCTCAGACCACCATCGGGAATCATGTACTCCATGGGATTTGAGCGTCGTGGGTCCACCTCTTTGAGGTTTCCATTGCTCTCTAGAAGATCTCTCAAGCTCCACAGTCCCAAATGTATGCTCTTTCCTTGCCTGGCGAAAACGTAGATCAGATTGTCATCCAAGAATCTCTTGAATAGATGCTGGTCAAAGCATGCCCTGAGTTGATGGGCAAATTCCTCGGGTCGGATAGTGTAGTGGCAGGAATAATTTGAGGAGGGATGGCAGTGCTTCAATATCTCTTCAGTTGCGGGTTGTAAGCATCCAACACAGTCCAATACTAGACACACTCCAACCAGCAGACACCAGTGAGCTCTGTGCCCTCCAGCCAGGCAGGGAGAGTGGTTCCTATCCGCATCATAGGGCACCAACACAGCACTCTGTCCCAGGAGGATGTCAATAACCATTTCCTCTAGGCTCCACTCCTCTGACTCGGTGTCCAAAATCTTTGCCTGCCGGAGGAGGTGATTGGTAATAATTTTGTTCATGGTGTGTACAGAGAATATCTCGCCTTGCTTGGTGAGACTTTGTTGCTTAGCATAGCTCAGAATGTTATCTGGATGATGTTCACTCTCTGGGCCAAATGCATTTTCAGGAATTGCTGTTCCCTTTCCTTGAAGAAGTTGGCTGGCCATGGCAATGCTAACCACTCCACACATGGGGCCATTTTGGAGGACGGGCGGTACATTGTGGGATGAAGTGACTACTATCTTCTTCCCAACAGAAAAAGAGAGAGGGTCGTGTTCCTTGAGGACATAACCCACAACCCTGTTCAACTCTAACTCCAGATGGACCTTGGAAGTTTCCATTGAAGATGTCTCGAGCTCCATAGTCCCTAACGCATATTCCCTGCTTGGTCACGCCCAAGACTCGATCTCCATAGGGAAGAACATTTTGCATCCATCTAGTAAACCCTTTACCTCTTACTGGCCAAATACATCGAGGTAAAGGATCGCAAAGCTCGCAAATGACAATTGAGAGACCTAGAGGAAGCCACCACGGACGGGGACCGTGACTACGGGACCTTGACTAACCATGTAACAGTATAAAATAATGTTGCTAGAAATAATAGCAGCTGGAAATTATTCTAGTGGAAGAAGTGTTCGTCGTGGGTTGCTGGTAGCCATTGTGATTGTTTTGGCACTGGGTGCTAAGTGGCGTTCAGCCCAGCCCTGTTTCCGTTGAGCCAAGATTCTGCTGACTATCTCTGTTGGACAAGCTGTCGAGTTGAAGTGTATATATGGCCCTGTCTAAACGCTTAAAGGACATCGATCTTGGTGGGTCCCACTACCTTGACGTGGATGGCAGCTGGTATAGTGTTGAAGATCGTGCTGAGGTAAAGGCAGCTAGCTAGCTACAATATATGTAAGAGTAGAAATTCAATGACGATAATTCTTGTAACCAATGCAAGTGACTGTTTTATGATGAGTGTAAAATGTATGTCGAGTTATATATGATGGAATTGTTTGACCTGCCAGGAAGCTGTGCTTGCCATTGGGTCTGCTTCCTCTGCCACCAGCTTCCGTGACACTGTTCTCAATGCCATGCATCTCACCCTGCTCAATGTGGTGAGTAATTTATTAAAGTGAACTCTCAAAGGGCTGTTTGTACAGTATTCCAACCTCTGCAATCATTGTCACCTCTCTCCACCGTTTAGCTTCCCAGCTTTGATCCCTTGCATTCTTCTTCGCGTGCTCTTTAATATTCTCACCTGTTGCATCTCTAGTTAGTTATGCACATGTTTGGTTTGTCTCTCCACTCCTCACTCACTCTCTGCTGCTCTTGCTCCTCTTTTGCTCTCCTCCCTCCCCTCTCTTGGTCCTCCTTCTCAGCCTTGGAAAACAAAACCTTCACGTTAAATCGTAATGTGAAAGAGGTCATTAACACATAGCACGTTTATTCTATGACAGACAAAGAAGACAGGTAAAAATGTTTAGGGGAAATCCGTTTTAAGGTTCACTGTAGTAGTATATGCCCAGTGACAACCCCCCCCCCATCATGTACCAAATGAGCATTAGAAAACCTAGCTAGTTATTCCTTCCTTCTCTGGGAACCTCCACCACTCTCATTTTTTGTTGTTGTTTCTTTGTCCGTTGTTCACGGGGGTGGGGTGGGTGGGAGGAGTTAGTTAATCAAAGGGGCTAGAAATGTTCAAGCCTTAACTTCTTCTGTACCTCCACAAAGGTGACTTTAGATAACTTTCTTTCGGTGCTTTCCCCCCTCTTCTATTTAAAAACACTTGGGGAAAAAACACTTGGGGTTAAGCAGGTTTATGCTTAAATGGAGAATAAAAGGGTTAGAGATTTGTAGGTTTTCCTGGAAAATCATCCACTTCTTGTACACGTCGCTAGGCAATAAATTTAATTAAAAAGTTTGTCATCTTATGTGGTCAACACTTTGCATCGCTAATGAGCACCATCAACACTTCGTTATGAGGAAGATCCACAAGCAGTTGATTTTTGTTATTGTGTAGAGAATGAGTTGTGTAGAGAATGAGACCAACAAGCTCTAAACTCCTTGGTTGGTATTCCCAGCCACAAACCCTCATGTTTTTGTTGTCATTGTTCTGTTCTAACCGGAGGGAGCATGCTTACTTCCTATAATTAATTTTAAACACACTTTATAAAATGGTGGACAGCAAACTCCTCCCCCCCCCCGTCCCTTCCCTCCAAACCGAAGATAAAGCTCATATATGAGCTTAAAACATGCATTGGCATCTTCTTAGCTGCTTAACTGGTGGTTTCTTCCACCATTAGATGCTCAAAAAACCTCCAGTATGCCTTCACTGAGGTAGTAGAATGGCAAATGCACAGCAAACTGTAGAAAGTGGAAAAAACTTGAGATTGATCTTCAAAGATCTTCCATGTACATATCTTTCTCTTTTCTTCCCCTCGCAAAGATGTTCCTACGCCTTTGCAGTGACTAATCTGTTTCTCGACTGTGGAAAAGCGACCTGGGTGAGGCTTGTTGTCGATGATGAAATAAATCTAGCTCACATGCTGTTTTATAAATAGGATTGGGAAAGGATCGCCATTCTAAGACATGGCTCATGTTATGCTATGTTCTAGGAAGCTGAATTTGAAGTGGGCAGTCAGTTGATTTACTGGGGAATAATCTTCTTAGGAAAAAACAAGCAACTGTCTAGTAATGTAATGACTGCGTGTGTTTATGTGTGGACATGTCCTTTATGCAAGGCCACAGTTTTGAAGCTAGGAAGCTCAAACTTTGTTACTTTTTATACTGAATGGAAATAGGCTGTGTTGCATTAGGTGGCATTAGACTCCAAGCTCACTGGAGGCATTGGACTCCAAGCTCACTGGAGGCATTGGACTCCAAGCTCACTGGAGGCATTGGACTCCAAGCTCACTTGAGGCATTGGACTCCAAGCTCACTGGAGGCATTAGACTCCAAGCTCACTGGAGGCATTCATTGGACTCCAACTCACTGGAGGCATTGGACTCCAAGCTCACTGGAGGCATTGGACTCCAAGCTCACTTGAGGCATTGCTCACTGGAGGCATTAGACTCCAAGCTCACTGGAGGCATTCATTGGACTCCAACTCACTGGAGGCATTCATTGGACTTCAAGCTCACTGGAGGCATTGGACTCCAAGCTCACTGGAGGCATTGGACTCCAAGCTCACTGGAGGCATTCATTGGACTCCAAGCTCACTGGAGGCATTGGACTCCAAGCTCACTGGAGGCATTGGACTCCAAGCTCACTGGAGGCATTGGACTCCAAGCTCACTGGAGGTATTAGACTCCAAGCTCACTGGAGGCATTGGACTCCAAGCTCACTGGAGGCATTCATTGGACTCCAAGCTCACTGGAGGCATTCATTGGACTCCAAGCTCACTGGAGGCATTCATTGGACTCCAAGCTCACTGGAGGCATTGGACTCCAAGCTCACTGGAGGCATTCATTGGACTCCAAGCTCACTGGAGGCGTTGGACTCCAAGCTCACTGGAGGCATTGGACTCCAAGCTCACTGGAGGTATTAGACTCCAAGCTCACTGGAGGCATTGGACTCCAAGCTCACTGGAGGCATTCATTGGACTCCAACTCACTGGAGGCATTCATTGGACTTCAAGCTCACTGGAGGCATTGGACTCCAAGCTCACTTGAGGCATTGGACTCCAAGCTCACTGGAGGCATTGGACTCCAAGCTCACTGGAGGCATTCATTGGACTCCAACTCACTGGAGGCATTCATTGGTCACTGGAGGCATTGGACTCCAAGCTCACTGGAAGCATTGGACTCCAAGCTCACTGGAGGCATTCATTGGACTCCAAGCTCACTGGAGGCATTGGACTCCAAGCTCACTGGAGGCATTGGACTCCAAGCTCACTGGAGGCATTGGACTCCAAGCTCACTGGAGGTATTAGACTCCAAGCTCACTGGAGGCATTCATTGGACTCCAAGCTCACTGGAGGCATTCATTGGACTCGAAGCTCACTGGAGGCATTGGACTCCAAGCTCACTGGAGGCATTCATTGGACTCCAAGCTCACTGGAGGCATTCATTGGACTCCAAGCTCACTGGAGGCGTTGGACTCCAAGCTCACTGGAGGCATTGGACTCCAAGCTCACTGGAGGTATTAGACTCCAAGCTCACTGGAGGCATTGGACTCCAAGCTCACTGGAGGCATTCATTGGACTCCAAGCTCACTGGAGGCGTTGGACTCCAAGCTCACTGGAGGCATTGGACTCCAAGCTCACTGGAGGTATTAGACTCCAAGCTCACTGGAGGCATTGGACTCCAAGCTCACTGGAGGCATTCATTGGACTCCAAGCTCACTGGAGGCGTTGGACTCCAAGCTCACTGGAGGCATTGGACTCCAAGCTCACTGGAGGTATTAGACTCCAAGCTCACTGGAGGCATTGGACTCCAAGCTCACTGGAGGCATTCATTGGACTCCAAGCTCACTGGAGGCGTTGGACTCCAAGCTCACTGGAGGCATTGGACTCCAAGCTCACTGGAGGTATTAGACTCCAGGCTCACTGGAGGCATTGGACTCCAAGCTCACTGGAGGCATTCATTGGACTCCAAGCTCACTGGAGGCATTGGACTCCAAGCTCACTGGAGGCATTGGACTCCAAACTCACTGGAAGCCACCATTGCCTTGGCACGGCACTTGCCGTCGTTAGCCATTTTGTTTGAATAATCCTGCGCATGCATTTTTCACATTCCTGACAATAGCCCACAGACGACACAACATGGCAGTATTGCTAGCTTCGT
The DNA here is from genome assembly GCA_028752905.1 of Cladorhizidae sp. MBARI D1340-BT2. Taxonomy (NCBI): domain Eukaryota; kingdom Metazoa; phylum Porifera; class Demospongiae; order Poecilosclerida; family Cladorhizidae; species Cladorhizidae sp. MBARI D1340-BT2. Next base: position 8,312,851 of record JAQNBH010000017.1, read on the forward strand.
TAGAACTTGAGCAGTTTACTAGCGAGGCTGCCTCTAGCCCTACTCTATTGGGAAAACATTGCAGTTGCTGAAATGACAAAATTTTGTCGTCATCGACAGTTTTGACACATTTGACACCCCAAAAAATTGCGTAGCCATATTACATAGACAGCTGCCTCCCTCTCTCTGTGTGTGTGTGTGTGTTTAGAGGCAGCTGGATGTCACACTAGCTTGAAAACACTCACAAAACTGAGTGCGGGTATTTCTGGTTACATGCGAACTCGAGCAGTAAACATGGTATAGAATAACACCTGCTGTGTTTCATTAGTTGGGTTCTTGTGCACAACGTTTACCAAGTCTATGAAGGAGGCTGTAGCCGACTGGCTGACTTTAATAAGACAAACAGACTTGTATGATGTACAACAATTAGGAATAAGTTAGATTGAGAGTTTAGTTAGTCTCTGCTCGTTCGTTCGCTGGCATTTGGTGTGCCTCGGTCTTGAACTGGAAAAGCAAACGAGAACAAAAATATATTTAAAAAACAACCATTTTTGTTTGACAAGCAAGTATAGACTGATGACCCTTTACCAATATATATATATATATTATACACATAACAATCTGTGTAATAATTGGTGTGCTGTAAAAGTTCTAATTATGTATCAAGTGGAAAATAAGCTTCTATGACCCATAAATAAAGAATTGTTAAGAATTGTTCCGAATGCAGCAATAGACGAATTTACGTTCGGTCTGGTTAGGTAGATCAAGATGAGTCTAAAAGCTACTTCATGGCCTTGTCTAATGAGAGTCCTCTGGTAGCTGAGCCGAGCTTCAAGCTTTTCTATTGATCAAGCAAGCAGGAGTGGTACAATACATTGCAGCACAGAATCTAGCTAGAGTAGAGTAAGCCTCATTGTACCTGTCTTGAGGATTGTTGCGTTCTGAAGCTGCTGTAGCTACTTCACTGGTTCAAGAAGTCCATACACTATGATGCACGTGGTGGCCTCTAACTCTCCAAGTACAAGAGAATGAACCTCCTGCAGCAACAGCCATATATGAGGTTGCGAGGGCAGAAGGGAAAGAGCCGATAGACAAACAAAATAGAAACTACAGACGTCATCCAAGATGCAACATTAGAAGTTGAGCTTAGAAAGAAATGGAATTTTGACGCATAATTCATAATCGAAGCTTTTATGGTAAATGGTAAAGGGTCATCTAATTGTTGTGGTGTAGATGAGTAATAATAGTCTTGTTTCCATTCTTCTTTGATAGGTCAATCCAGGGTAAGTGTTAAGTTTTGACAGCACATGAGGGACATGAGTAAGGCATGGGGTACTTGAAGAGGCCATTTTTACCTCCCACCCTCCCTTCTCAGACTTTCTGGTCTCCCTAGAGGAAATTGATTTTCATCATCCCCTGTCATTTTTATAGTACCCACTGAAAGTCGAGACCCACCAGTATATAATATGCACACAAGAAACAGGTTGTCGATGTTGCTATGGAGTTTGTCAGATACTGAATGCAATTACTCTTCATTCAGACAAGTTGAAGCCAATTACTGTTGGGAAGGCACTTCCTATTTCGCGGAATCATGATAGATAGTAGACATGGCAATGCATGTTTTATTTATTTATTTATTTATTATTATTATTATCTTGCTGAGTCTGCTAGCATTAGCAGTGCAAGGAGCGGTGCCATGCCATTGGATTGGAATTATAAATTCCATTTTTGTTGGCACGGCACAATAATCCAGACAGGCAAATAGATGTCAGCCATCTTCTTCTTCCCGACAGCTGTCAATAAGTCAAGTAGCGTCTGTTATCACTGGGACAGTTGAAGCTGTTCACAACAGTGAAGCTCTCCATCCTCATGCTCATCCACCTTTTACTTGCTGCACCGCAGCGCTTACTTCTGGCATTACTGTCTCCACCATGGCAATAAGTGTAACGCGGTTTGGTTACACTAAAAGACATGGAACTTGACAACTGTGTTGAGTTAACAAAGTGGCTCTCAGGGGGAGGGGGGGAGGGGGAGAGGGGGGGGGTTATTATTATTATTATTATTCTAGGGGGGATGATATTCTGAAGTATGGTGTGCATTATTTTGTTAGTTTTTGCTCGGTTAAAAAAAATCAGAGTGGCGACGCTTGTGTATCGAGTACTTGAACTTCTGCGTAGGGCGCCGCAAGGTTTCATTTAGGGGGGGCAGGGGCGGAGACTGCCCCCCCCCCCCCCCCCCCCCGGAAACTTTTTGCCCCCCCCCCTTTGGAAATTGTATTATTAAAATTCATTTGAAACTTTGTCACATCTTTAACCATCATGCCCCCCTTAAAATCCAGAGTCCTCCAGTTGCCCCCCCTTGGACAATTTTCTAAATGAAACCCTGGGCGGTGTAATACAAAGTCTTGCATTCAGTCATGAACATAATTAAAGGGTGTGTGGACTCCCCTTTCAAGTGGTAGTGATGACTGGAAACACTTTACTTGTGTGGCCTTGTTCCATAGAGTCTCCCTCGTTAGCTGGAGGTTTTACTGGTGAACGAAGCTAGCCCTCACTGGGGAGTTGTCTGGAGGTTTTATTGGTGAATGAAGCTAGCCCTCACTAAGGAGTTGTCTGGAGGTTTTATTGGTGAACGAAGCTAGCCCTCACTAAGGAGTTGTCTGGAGGTTTTATTGGTGAATGAAGCTAGCCCTCACTGGGGAGTTGTCTGGAGGTTTTATTGGTGAATGAAACTAGCCCTCACTTGGGAGTTGTCTGAAGGTTTTATTGGTGAATGAAGTTAGCCCTCACTGGGGAGTTGTCTGGAGGTTTTATTGGTGAATGAAACTAGCCCTCACTTGGGAGTTGTCTGGAGGTTTTATTGGTGAATGAAATGAAACTAGCCCTCACTGGGGAGTTGTCTGGAGGTTTTATTGGTGAATGAGGCTAGCCCTCACTAAGGAGTTGTCTGGAGGTTTTATTGGTGAATGAAGCTAGCCCTCACTGGGGAGTTGTCTGAAGGTTTTATTGGTGAATGAAGCTAGCCCTCACTAAGGAGTTGTCTGGAGGTTTTATTGGTGAATGAAGCTAGCCCTCACTGGGGAGTTATCTGGAGGTTTTATTGGTGAATGAAGCTAGCCCTCACTGGGGAGTAGTCTGGAGGTTTTATTGGTGAATGAAGCTAGCCCTCACTGTGGAGTTGTCTGAAGGTTTTATTGGTGAATGAAGCTAGCCCTCACTAAGGAGTTGTCTGGAGGTTTTATTGGTGAATGAAGCTAGCCCTCACTGGGGAGTAGTCTGGAGGTTTTATTGGTGAATGAAGCTAGCCCTCACTAAGGAGTTGTGAAGGTTTTATTGGTGAATGAAGCTAGCCCTCACTGGGGAGTTGTCTGGAGGTTTTATTGGTGAATGAAATGAAACTAGCCCTCACTGGGGAGTTGTCTGGAGGTTTTATTGGTGAATGAGGCTAGCCCTCACTAAGGAGTTGTCTGGAGGTTTTATTGGTGAATGAAGCTAGCCCTCACTGGGGAGTTGTCTGAAGGTTTTATTGGTGAATGAAGCTAGCCCTCACTAAGGAGTTGTCTGGAGGTTTTATTGGTGAATGAAGCTAGCCCTCACTGGGGAGTTATCTGGAGGTTTTATTGGTGAATGAAGCTAGCCCTCACTGGGGAGTAGTCTGGAGGTTTTATTGGTGAATGAAGCTAGCCCTCACTGTGGAGTTGTCTGAAGGTTTTATTGGTGAATGAAGCTAGCCCTCACTAAGGAGTTGTCTGGAGGTTTTATTGGTGAATGAAGCTAGCCCTCACTGGGGAGTAGTCTGGAGGTTTTATTGGTGAATGAAGCTAGCCCTCACTAAGGAGTTGTGAAGGTTTTATTGGTGAATGAAGCTAGCCCTCACTGGGGAGTTGTCTGGAGGTTTTATTGGTGAATGAAGCTAGCCCTCACTGGGGAGTTGTCTGGAGGTTTTATTGGTGAATGAAGCTAGCCCTCAAGGAGTTAAGGTTTTATTGGTGAATGAAGCTAGCCCTCACTGGGGAGTAGTCTGGAGGTTTTATTGGTGAATGAAGCTAGCCCTCACTGGGGAGTTGTCTGAAGGTTTTATTGGTGAATGAAGCTAGCCCTCACTGTGGAGTTGTCTGAAGGTTTTATTGGTGAATGAAGTTAGCCCTCACTAAGGAGTTGTCTGGAGGTTTTATTGGTGAATGAAGCTAGCCCTCACTGGGGAGTTGTCTGGAGGTTTTATTGGTGAATGAAACAGCCCTCACTTGGGAGTTGTCTGAAGGTTTTATTGGTGAATGAAGTTAGCCCTCACTGGGGAGTTGTCTGGAGGTTTTATTGGTGAATGAAACTAGCCCTCACTTGGGAGTTGTCTGGAGGTTTTATTGGTGAATGAAATGAAACTAGCCCTCACTGGGGAGTTGTCTGGAGGTTTTATTGGTGAATGAGGCTAGCCCTCACTAAGGAGTTGTCTGGAGGTTTTATTGGTGAATGAAGCTAGCCCTCACTGGGGAGTTGTCTGAAGGTTTTATTGGTGAATGAAGCTAGCCCTCACTAAGGAGTTGTCTGGAGGTTTTATTGGTGAATGAAGCTAGCCCTCACTGGGGAGTTATCTGGAGGTTTTATTGGTGAATGAAGCTAGCCCTCACTGGGGAGTAGTCTGGAGGTTTTATTGGTGAATGAAGCTAGCCCTCACTGTGGAGTTGTCTGAAGGTTTTATTGGTGAATGAAGCTAGCCCTCACTAAGGAGTTGTCTGGAGGTTTTATTGGTGAATGAAGCTAGCCCTCACTGGGGAGTAGTCTGGAGGTTTTATTGGTGAATGAAGCTAGCCCTCACTAAGGAGTTGTGAAGGTTTTATTGGTGAATGAAGCTAGCCCTCACTGGGGAGTTGTCTGGAGGTTTTATTGGTGAATGAAGCTAGCCCTCACTGGGGAGTTGTCTGGAGGTTTTATTGGTGAATGAAGCTAGCCCTCAAGGAGTTAAGGTTTTATTGGTGAATGAAGCTAGCCCTCACTGGGGAGTTGTCTGGAGGTTTTATTGGTGAATGAAGCTAGCCCTCACTGGGGAGTTGTCTGAAGGTTTTATTGGTGAATGAAGCTAGCCCTCACTAAGGAGTTGTCTGAAGGTTTTATTGGTGAATGAAGCTAGCCATCACTAAGGAGTTGTCTGAAGGTTTTATTGGTGAATGAAGCTAGCCCTCACTAAGGAGTTGTCTGGAGGTTTTATTGGTGAATGAAGCTAGCCCTCACTGGGGAGTTGTCTGGAGGTTTTATTGGTGAATGAAGCTAGCCTCACTGGGGAGTTGTCTGGAGGTTTTATTGGTAAATGAAGCTAGCCATCACTGGGGAGTTGTCTGGAGGTTTTACTGGTGAATGAAGCTAGCCCTCACTGGGGAGTTGTCTGGAGGTTTTATTGGTGAATGAAGCTAGCCCTCACTAAGGAGTTGTCTGGAGGTTTTATTGGTGAATGAAGCTAGCCCTCACTGGGGAGTAGTCTGGAGGTTTTATTGGTGAATGAAGCTAGCCCTCACTAAGGAGTTGTGAAGGTTTTATTGGTGAATGAAGCTAGCCCTCACTGGGGAGTTGTCTGGAGGTTTTATTGGTGAATGAAGCTAGCCCTCACTGGGGAGTTGTCTGGAGGTTTTATTGGTGAATGAAGCTAGCCCTCAAGGAGTTAAGGTTTTATTGGTGAATGAAGCTAGCCCTCACTGGGGAGTTGTCTGGAGGTTTTATTGGTGAATGAAGCTAGCCCTCACTGGGGAGTTGTCTGAAGGTTTTATTGGTGAATGAAGCTAGCCCTCACTAAGGAGTTGTCTGAAGGTTTTATTGGTGAATGAAGCTAGCCATCACTAAGGAGTTGTCTGAAGGTTTTATTGGTGAATGAAGCTAGCCCTCACTAAGGAGTTGTCTGGAGGTTTTATTGGTGAATGAAGCTAGCCCTCACTGGGGAGTTGTCTGGAGGTTTTATTGGTGAATGAAGCTAGCCTCACTGGGGAGTTGTCTGGAGGTTTTATTGGTAAATGAAGCTAGCCATCACTGGGGAGTTGTCTGGAGGTTTTACTGGTGAATGAAGCTAGCCCTCACTGGGGAGTTGTCTGGAGGTTTTATTGGTGAATGAAGCTAGCCCTCACTAAGGAGTTGTCTGGAGGTTTTATTGGTGAATGAAGCTAGCCCTCACTGGGGAGTAGTCTGGAGGTTTTATTGGTGAATGAAGCTAGCCCTCACTAAGGAGTTGTGAAGGTTTTATTGGTGAATGAAGCTAGCCCTCACTGGGGAGTTGTCTGGAGGTTTTATTGGTGAATGAAGCTAGCCCTCACTGGGGAGTTGTCTGGAGGTTTTATTGGTGAATGAAGCTAGCCCTCAAGGAGTTAAGGTTTTATTGGTGAATGAAGCTAGCCCTCACTGGGGAGTTGTCTGGAGGTTTTATTGGTGAATGAAGCTAGCCCTCACTGGGGAGTTGTCTGAAGGTTTTATTGGTGAATGAAGCTAGCCCTCACTAAGGAGTTGTCTGAAGGTTTTATTGGTGAATGAAGCTAGCCATCACTAAGGAGTTGTCTGAAGGTTTTATTGGTGAATGAAGCTAGCCCTCACTAAGGAGTTGTCTGGAGGTTTTATTGGTGAATGAAGCTAGCCCTCACTGGGGAGTTGTCTGGAGGTTTTATTGGTAAATGAAGCTAGCCATCACTGGGGAGTTGTCTGGAGGTTTTACTGGTGAATGAAGCTAGCCCTCACTGGGGAGTTGTCTGGAGGTTTTATTGGTGAATGAAGCTAGCCCTCACTAAGGAGTTGTCTGGAGGTTTTATTGGTGAATGAAGCTAGCCCTCACTGGGGAGTAGTCTGGAGGTTTTATTGGTGAATGAAGCTAGCCCTCACTAAGGAGTTGTGAAGGTTTTATTGGTGAATGAAGCTAGCCCTCACTGGGGAGTTGTCTGGAGGTTTTATTGGTGAATGAAGCTAGCCCTCACTGGGGAGTTGTCTGGAGGTTTTATTGGTGAATGAAGCTAGCCCTCAAGGAGTTAAGGTTTTATTGGTGAATGAAGCTAGCCCTCACTGGGGAGTTGTCTGGAGGTTTTATTGGTGAATGAAGCTAGCCCTCACTGGGGAGTTGTCTGAAGGTTTTATTGGTGAATGAAGCTAGCCCTCACTAAGGAGTTGTCTAAGGTTTTATTGGTGAATGAAGCTAGCCATCACTAAGGAGTTGTCTGAAGGTTTTATTGGTGAATGAAGCTAGCCCTCACTAAGGAGTTGTCTGGAGGTTTTATTGGTGAATGAAGCTAGCCCTCACTGGGGAGTTGTCTGGAGGTTTTATTGGTGAATGAAGCTAGCCTCACTGGGGAGTTGTCTGGAGGTTTTATTGGTAAATGAAGCTAGCCCTCACTGGGGAATTGTCTGAAGGTTTTATTGGTGAATGAAGCTAGCGGAGTTGTCTGAAGGTTTTATTGGTGAATGAAGCTAGCCCTGACTGTGGAGTTGTCGGAAGGTTTTATTGGTGAATGAAGCTAGTCCTCACTGTGGAGTGGAGTGGGATGGGCATTGCTATGCATGGCTGTATCTGCAATGCAATTGGCTATGCATGTGTGCGTCTGGCATGCGCTGACCCGTAAGAAATATGAACTTCCCTTGAATGTGATCACTTAATTAAATGAGGAGATGCTCATTACCGTGAAGAGAAAAGATCGAGAAAATGTCTGCATATTCGAAGATGGACGAAAGAGAACTGGCTGCACAGGTGAGTGGAAAAAGACTGCATGGTTAATGGCTGTCAGGCAAAGCATGCTGGAGTTTCATTCTGACATAGCTATTCAATTCCTCCAATGGGTGAATTTGTCACGAGAGTGTATAAACTATATCGAGCTTGGCTGGGTAAAAATATAATTCCTTGACAAGCTTCCACTCCCACGGACAGCGAATTTTCGGAGGAACTCAAGTTGGTTTATAGGGGAGAGATAACCGAAGCACATTTTCAACTGTCCCTGCAGTGCCTATGACTGCACTCTCTCCTGTTACCTCATTTTGTGTAAGCCTCTCTAGAGAGTGGTGCTCACCTTTCCTGTTCTCTCCTGACATGTCCACTTCGTAGAGCCTTTTTCGATGTTCTTGACAATGCTGCTCAGTACCTTCCTGCTCTCACCTCATGTTCCCTGTCTATATGTTTAGACATTCTTGTTCACTTCTTGGTTTCTCACATTGTCGCAGGGGGGGGGGGGGGGGGGGGGGGGGGGGTCCTGTAAGCTTTTATGGGTAAGAATGAGAGCATATAGTCGGGACTTAGAGATAGAGTAATATTAAAATATAAAATATGACGCCATTTAACTGGAGAGTAATATTAAAATATAAAATATGACGCCATTTAACTGGAGCGAGTCTGAGCCCTCGGTTATTTCTGTGCTAAATCGAGGCAGTTTGGTCCCGCTGGTCTTGTGTCTCTCGCTTTATTGGCTGTTCTTGTGATGGCTCCTCCAGCTTCTCGGCCAGGATATGTGCAGCATGTTGGCATGTGCAGAGTGAGTCTTTAGCTCCAGTGTGGATGTGATTTTCCTGGCAATGTTTGCACAAGATCTCTGGGGAGAACATACAATCATGTAGATCAGGACTGCCCACTTACTAATCTTAGCCCTATAGACCTACAGCCCTATGGCCCTAGCCCTATAGCCCTAGCTCTATAGCTAGTCTTATAGCCTTAGCCCTATAGCCCTAGCCCTAAGCCCAAAGCCCAATCCCTAAAGCCCTAGACCTAGTTCTGTAGCCCTAGCCCTAGCCTAGGCAGTACTAAGTGGGCAAGAAGTCTAAGTGGGCCAGAAGTTTTGGAGCAGCCCTGGTTGAGCCTGACATTCTCACAGCATGACTGGACCTGTACACACACTACATTACCACTAAAGTATGCATCATTGCCATGACCTTGGCAAGCAAGGTCCTGCTAGCAGTTAATGTTGCAGTATGCACACTGGTGCATGCATGTTTTCAATCCCTCCTCCTCCTCCTCCTCTCCCCCTCCCCTCCTCCTCCCCCTCCACCTCCCCCTCCTCCTCCTCCTCCTCCTCCTCCTCCTCCTCTTTATGATCACAATATATACATTTTATAACCTATATTCTCTGAGGAACCACGCCTCCTATTGTAACCACCCCCAGCTGTAACTGCATCAAATTTATAGCTAGACATTTTTTCATCATTAGAATTAAATGCAACAGTTTGTTTGGTTGAGTCGGCTTCTCCGTTGAAAGCAAGCAAATGCTACGCCTGACTAGGTCTACAAGACTTGCAGCAGTGTCAATCTTGGGACACCTCCTTTCTTAATGGAGAGTGTCTCCCGATGTGCACAGATGCCTGGCAGCCTTACTCAGCAGAAGAGCTCCCAGAAGCACTGTGACTGGCCAGAAAGAGACCGTTGAAGATGGCAATTGTGATTAGCAGCCATTACAACAACAACAGCAACAACAACAACAACAGCAACAACAGCAACAACAACAACAGCAACAACATGTAAACCCCATCAACCAGAACAAACATAATAGTGACCACCCATCCAGTTGTGATCCACCTCCTTCAACATCGCAGGTAGATGGTGGTAACCATAGCTCCTGGAATTCTGCACTGCCACTTAAGGCGACATTTGATCAGTTGCTTGGTAATGTGAACAGGCAGGACAATGTGGGGTGGCTGATCCAGTGCCCGCCCCCCTGGCTTCATGGGGACAATGTGGGGTGGTTGATACAGTGCCCCTCCCCCTGGCAATGTGGGGTGGCTGATCCAGTGCCCGGCCCCCTGGCTTCATGGGGACAATGTGGGGTGGTTGATACAGTGCCCCTCCCCCTGGCTTCATGGGGACAATGGGGTGGCTGATCCAGTGCCCGGCCCCCTGGCTTCATGGGGACAACGTGGGGTGGCTGATCCAGTGACCGGCCCCCTAGCTTCATGGGGGCAATGTGGGGTGGCCGATCCAGTGCCCCTCCCCCTGGCTTCATGGAGGCAATGTGGGGTGGCTGATCCAGTGCCACGCCCCCTGGCTTCATGGGGACAATGTGAGGTGGCCGATCCAGTGCCCACCCCCCTGGCTTCATAGGGACAATGTGAGGTGGCCGATCCAGTGCCCGTCCCCTGGCTGCAATGTGGGGTGGTTGATCCAGTGCCACGCCCCCTGGCTTCATGGGGACAATGTTGGGTGGCTGATCCAGTGCCCCTCCCCCTGGCTTCATGGGGACAATGTGAGGTGGCTGATCCAGTGCCACGCCCCCTGGCTTCATGGGGGCAATGTGGGGTGGCCGATCCAGTGCCCGGCCCCCTGGCTTCATGGGGACAATGTGGGGTGGTGATCCAGTGCCCCTCCCCCTGGCTTCATGGGGACAATGTGGGGTGGCCGATCCAGTGCCACGCCCCCTAGCTTCATGGGGGCAATGTGAGGTGGTGATCCAGTGCCATGCCCCCTGGCTTCATGTGAGACATAAAGGGAAGTGATTTAATGTGCCACCCCCTGGCTTCATTGACACTTGTTTGAGCCAAACCACAGTTTATAATTAAATTGCCACTGCACTATGAGGGTCATTACAGTAGTACTTCAATTAGTCATGACCGACCTTAAAAGTTCCAATTATGCGTCACTCTAATTATGCGTCAGAATGTGATGCACGTCTATAATTTCGTGTTACATTAGCTGATCGACCCTTTCTGTGGCGATCAAATATCGAGCTATTAGCTGCAGGAGTTTCGTTCTCTTGTACTTGGAGAGTTAGAGGCCACCACGTGCATCATAGTGTATGGACTTCTTGAACCAGTGAAGTAGCTACAGCAGCTTCAGAATGCAACAATCCTCAAGACAGGTATAGTGAGGCTTACTCTACTCTAGCTAGATTCTGTGCTGCAATGTGTTGTACCACTTCTGCTTGCTTGATCAATAGAAAGCTTGAAGCTCAGCTCGTGTCAAAGCTCCAGTCTACCGCTGTAGCCGCTGCAGATAGGGGAGGAACTGCAACAACTTCCCGTGGCCTTCCAGGTCATCTTTTCACCACCTTGGGTTCTGGTAGCTGGCTTGGCTTCCAAGTCAATGCCAGAGGACTCTCTTAGGACAGCACAGCAAAGTAGATGTTTAGGCTTATCTAGAATTACCTGACTGCGTGCAGAGACGGAACGTAAATATGCACCACACCTATTATTCCATCACGTTCACGGAGGAACTACTGGTTGTTCACAGCAGAGGGATAATTATTTTTTATGATGCATAATTAGAGCTCTTATGGTAAATAATAATAATAATAGTAACGTTAGATAATAATAATAATAATAATAATAATAATAATAATAATAATAATAATAATAATAATAATAATAATGTTAGTAATAATAAGTAATAAATAATAATAATAATAATATAATAATAATAATAATAATAATAATAATAATAATAATAATAATAATAATAATAATAATAATGTTAGTAATAATAAGTAATAATAAATAATAATAATAATAATAATAATAATAATAATAATAATAATAATAATAATAATAATAATAATAATAATAATAATAATAATAATAATAATAATAATAATAATAATAATAATAATAATAATAATAATAATAATAATAATAATAATAATAATAATAATAATAATAATAATAATAATAATAATAATAATAATAATAATAATAATAATAATAATAATAATAATAATAATAATAATAATAATAATAATAATAATAATAATAATAATGACAACAACAATAATAATAGCAACTGCGTGATTAGTGAGCAAAGATTCATGTGCAGGTATATTCCTAAACAAAAATGGCTGACAACGCCAAGTGCCATGCGATGGTGTCCAGCAAGGTGGGGATCACCAGCAACAACATTTAGTGGCTTGGTCCTTGACCCTGGCCTAACCTTGTGTGACCCTGCCTAACCTTGTGTAACCCTGCCTAACCTTGTGTAACCTGCTAACAGAGAGATAGGCAAACCAACCAAGTGAAAACATAACCTCCTTGGCAGAAGGAGTAATATTAATTAATAATAATAATGTTAATATTATTTTAGGAGCTACAGGAGCCACAGGAATTTTAATTTTGCAAGGATGTTAAACTACACGTACTCTTGCCCAGGAATGTGTAACACGGAGTGACCTAGCCAGCCGCTGTGGGTGCGCCAAAGTTCAAAGTCACATAGTCCGAGCCCTGGCCATGTTAGGTGTGCAGGAATTTTGGCATCTGTAGGTTGACCGCAGGGACATCCGCACACCACTGGTTGGCTATGAAGGGGTGTGGCATGGGACCATTCTCCCCTTACTCTCAGTACGTTTAGTGTGTCGTTTATTTTTTGATCTCGGAAGTTTTCTCGTATGGAAAATTTCGTTGGTGCAGCTTCCTCCACTATCTTTCATCAGGTTGGGGTGCAGCTTCCTCCACTATCTTTCATCAGGTTGGGTGTGGGTGTGGCTATGGTTGGGTTTTGAAGTGAAGGTGTAATGATGTGAGACTGATGCTTGTCAGAAATGGAACATTAAATTATTGACCCACAAATAGCACTTAGACATATGGCGCTGATACAGGAGGGAAGAAGGGGTCTTCACCCTGCACTGAAGGCTCTTGTATCCTCAACCTTCACCATCATGTTCACACTGTGGCACTCTCAGTCCACACACACACACACACACACACACACACACACATACACACACATATGCACACACAAACATATACACACTACACACACACACTACACACACTGCACACACATCACACACACACACACAAGCAAACCACACTATGCATGCACTCATCACTGCATTGTCTTCTCACTTTTAGGTGGAGTGGGTGGGTTAGCTAACCAGAGGTTGTTTTGTGTGAGATGTTTACATTACTGAAACCAGTTTAGTTGAGGGTGGCTCCTTGTGGGCTGACCTCAGGCCTTGCAAGCCTCTGAAGCAGTGGTCAAGTCATTATCTAAATCTCACCATTTTTATTGGTCATGCTAGCCCTTGGCTATGTTGTCTTAATAGTGCCATGTTGGAAGTGTATCCCTATGAATCTAGCTGTGGCAGTAATCTATAGTTAGCACTAAGAGATTATGGGTCCACAACTTGTATTAGAAAGAAAGGGGCTATCCACACTGTTCATATTCTTAGTCCAAACTTGAAAAGTAGCTCTCTAAAAATCAAGAGACCTCTGTCTGACCTTGCCAGTTGTACCACCAATGTGTCGGCAACCGTAGTGCTTTCCTGCTTGGCTCCTCCCTGGACTGTAGCAAGATTGGTTGCTTGTAGCTATTTCTCGATCACCATAAGCTTCCATCTCTGCACCAATGGAAAGCTGTACTCCACTCCTAGCCAGCATGCTCTGTAGTGGCCTGGCTAAAAATAATTTTTTTAAATTAAAAAGAGGCAAATTACAAACTTGTGGGTGTAGTGCTTGGGTGTAATCCTAGTGGGCTTATTCGCACATGAGTGTCTTTACAGCACTTCCTGTCGTGTTCCAGACACACGTGCTACAGTTTTTGGAATTGAGTACCAAAGAAGACTTGGAGAGTTGTCTGTCAGTTTGGTTTGTTTCCTCCAGCTTGCAATGATGAACGACTACAAATCCTCTTCTGCTGGCATTATTTGCTTGCGGGATTTGCGCAGCTATTTCCCTGCCTACGCTATCATATTAGTCCAGCAAAATAGGGTAAAGAGTAAAGATCATCACTGGGAAGAGCGATACAAGTTAATAAGAAAGAGTAAAGGTAAGGGGATATTTAAACTGAGGCAGAGGAAGAGGTGCTAATGGAGGCGGATGTGAAGGCAAGCAGACATCTTGAGCTAGATGAGGTGATTCTGGGCCATGAATAATTGATGGAATGATGCAGTGAGGTGAAAATGGGTTGGGGGTGGGGGTGCTTAATGGGGTGGAGTAGAAACAGTCGGAAAGAATTAACACATTCACTTGCTACTTATGAAATTCGTATTTCTCTCCTCTCTCTCTCCCTCCCTCCTTTCCTCCGTCTTGTCCCTCTTCCCTTCCTCTCCCTAACCCCTGACACTCATGCTCCACAGAAACATGCTCTCGTCTTCCTCCTCAACCCCGACAGCCACGAGCTGATGCAGGCTTGCCCTGACACGTCCTCCAAGCCACTGCCTAACTCGGGAGTCCTATGGTCAGTCAAGAGTGCCAGAGAAGAGGCTGTGCACGCACCATAAGCATATAGATCACCACATCCAATGCCACGCTGGGGGTCAGACGACGGCCAAGCTGGCTCTTTGATAAGTTGCCAATAGCCTTGCAAGGATGTCTGGGTGCATTAATGGCCTGGCGTTGTAAACGCAGGCTCCGTGCACACACACTGTTCTGGTTTGCACGAAGGTGGCATTGTGACAGTGCCTCATGTATTGACAGGGACTCCGTGAGGTGCAGGTCGAGCAGCATTATCAGATCCTCAGACTGCATCAAGGAGGATGATCCTCTATGGACGCTTCTGCCTGCATTCAAGCGATTGGAAGAAGAAGCCCATCAAGTCGGTGAGCATACAGTGCTGCTCTATCGGTCTAGCTCTGGAATGCCTTAGCCCTAGATCCACATCCTTAGCCCTAGATCTACATCCTTAGCCCTAGCATCCCCAGCCCTAGATCCACATCCTTAGCCCTAGAGTATCCCTAGCCCTAGATCTACATCCTTAGCCATCCCTTAGCCCTAAATCTACATCCTTAGCCCTAGTATCCCCAGCCCTAGATCCACATCCTTAGCCCTAGTATCCCCAGCCCTAGATCCACATCCTTAGCCCTAGTATCCCCTAGCCCTAGCACTGATTCCTGGATCCATGATGTAGGGATATTTAGGGATAGTGCCAAGTATTCCGGGAATCCCAGGGTGTGCTAGAGTAGGTAAGGTGTGGCCATAGTGGACACGTGACATGCACTGAAGTTGCCATGACACTTCTTGAATGCATGTGTGTATATGTTTATGTTGTTGTTGTTGTTGTCTTTGTGTGTGTCAGTGTTTGTTTGCATGTTTTTTTGTGTGTGTTAATCTTCTCTGGTGTCTAAGCTTCTGGCTATAAAATATCCACACATAACTTGTAGTCCTTTTAATCTCTCACCCTCTCTCTCTCTCTTACAGTATTTATCAACCCGGTGGTGGACAAGGTGGACCACACAGTGCTGGCACTGATGATGGTACGTGTGCATAGTTAGGCTCCAGCAATGCCACTATTAATAATTAATGCCAACAACAACAGCCAACAACATAACAACAAAACTGTGTGCTTTGTGGTCAGACTTACCGAGAGAGTAAGAATTTCTATTTATATACCTGACATCTTGTGCAGCTCTAACATACCTTAGTTAATGAACACCACTTGTCATTGTGCACGGACCAAAGCTCTTACAGATCTAACATACCTTATATCTAAATAATGCCCACCACTCGTGTCGATAACGTCTTACAGATCTAACATACCGTAGCTAAATAATGCACACCACTTGTCATTTTGCCGGGAGCAAGCTCTTACAGAACTATAGCAAACCACTTGAGCTCGTTCAGATCTAACATGCCTCAGTTAATGCTGGTCATTGCTAGAACAAGCTCTTATGGAATGATGGTGTGTGTGACGTAGGCCGTGTCAGATGACCCCACTCTGGTCCAGTTGGAGAAGATGCGCTGGGTGGTGAGGAATGTCCTGGTAGCAGCCACGAGGGTGGTGAAGCAAATGGTGGCAGAGAAGGAGCGAATCAGAGCAGAGAGTATGCTCCAAGTATGCTCTGACCTGATCGACCTTGATACTACTAGTCTCACCAGCAAGATACTCAAGCATGTAAGGTGTTATTGGGACACTTGTACTCCAAACTCTGGTGTTATGTGAACATGTGTACTGCAGCTGTGGTGTCGTTGGGACAGATGCATGTAATCCAGCTGGGGTGTTATGGGGACAAGTGTACTGCATCTGTGATGTTAATGGGTACAGGTACTGCAGTCGTGGTGTTATTTGGACACTGTACTCCAAACTCTGGTGTTATGTGGACACTATACTCCAAACTCTGGTGTTATGTGGACATGTGTACTGCAGCTGTGGTGTCATTGGGACACATGCATGTAATCCAGCTGGGGTGTTATGGGGACAAATGTATTGCATCTGTGATGTTATTGGGTACAGGTACTGCAGTCGTGGTGTTATGGGGACACATGCAGTTGTGGTGTTGTAGCTAGTCACACATGTTCTCACGCTTGGTGTAGTAGACACATGTATTCAAGCTTGGTGTTATAGGGACACATGTATTCATGCTTGGTCATGTATTCAAACTTGGTGTTAGAGGGACACATACTCCAGCTGTGATGTTAAAGGGGCACATGTACTGAAGCTTGGTGTTATAGGAACACATGTACTCCAGCTGTGTTATAGGGACACTTACTCAATCTTAGTACTCCAGCTGTGTTATAGGGACACTTACTCAATCTTAGAACACATACATGTACTCCAGCTGTGGTTTTTATAGGGACATGTACTTCAACTGTGATGTTATAGAGACACATGTACCCAAGCTAAGTGTTATAGGACTAAGCAGTGGTGTAAGGACACCTACTCAAGCTTAGTATTGTAGGAACACATGTATTCCATGGTGCTATAGGGACACTATGTACTTCAACTGTGATGTTATAGGGACACCCAAGCTAGTTGTTATAGGAACAAATGTATTAAGCTGTGGTGTTATGGGGACCTATGTACTGCAGCTGTGGTGTTGTAGCTAGTCACACAATGTTCTCAAGCTTGGTGAAATGGACACATGTATTCAAGCTTGGTGTTAGAGGGACACATACTCTAGCTGAAGTGTTATAATGACACATATTATAGGAACACATGTACTCCAGATGTGTTGTTATAGGGATACATGTACTTCAACTGTGATGTTATAGGGACACATGTATCCAAACTAGGTGTTATAGGAACAAATGTACTAAGCTGTGGTGTTATAGGGACACATGTACCAAACTAGGTGTTACAGGAACAAATGTACTAAGCCGTGTTGTTATAGGGACACATGTATCCAAACTAGGTGTTATAGGAACAAATGTACTAAGGTGTGGTGTTATAGGGACACATAAGATGGACTAGAGCTAGCACTACCATACAAAAAGGGGCTAGGGCAATGACTATGATATGATTATTGACTAGCACTAGGGCTGTATGCCCTAAATAACTCAAGCAAATGCCCTACCAGCCAACTCAACTAAAGTGGTACCGTCATTTATCCGGAGGTGCTTGGAGCTGGAGGGGCTTGGCAAAACCAACGCTGGGTGTGTGCACATGTGGCACACTGCAAAACATGTGCGTAAACATGCATAACTTGACCACATCAACTATGAACCACCTCCACTCCCCATCCCTGTCTTCCATTATTGTACCTCCATTAATTAACTGTGCTGTTACACATGCAGATCAGGACCATTCTCGATGTGAAAATGAGCTACTTGTTCATCATGGAAGATAGCACCCAAGAACTTGTTTGTCGGGTAAGAGGCTCTTTTTCCCCCTTCTTGTTCTTACCTCCTATTAGCAAAACACACTTCCCTCTATTAGAACCCACCTAGCAACACACTCTACCCCCTAGCAACACACTCTTCCCCCTATTAGCAACACACTCTTCCCCCTAGCAACACACTCTTCCCCCTAGCAACACACTCTTCCCCCTAGCAACACACTCTTCCCCCTAGCAACACACTCTTCCCCCTATCATTAACACACTCTCCCCCTATTAACAACCCCCCACCCCCCCCCTCTTAGCAACACACTCTGCATACACATGTAGCATAATGTATGGCGCTCACCTATATCAGTACTGTAGACATACATAGCCACACAGTATTTCCTCGATTGCCGTGGGCACAAAAATTCCCAGCTGCCATGCAGAGGGAATATTTAATTATTAAATGAGAGGGCAAATATACAACTTGAAAGGGAACACAAGTTTCATTCAGCCTGGTAATTTTTACTGCGCCATTGCTTCCTGTACATTCATAGAGAAGTAAACAGACCACTACTACTAGAGCTGGAAGATTGTAGTTGCCTTCTCTCTCAATCAGTGCAGAGTGCACTTTCCTAAAGTGCTGAGTGCATTGCTAAGTGATAAAGTTACCCGAGTTCCCAACCTTTGTCTGGTGGCGACCCCATCGCAGAACCCAGCATCAATCGCGACCCGTCGAAGAACAAATTCGCATGTGTTATGAAAAATCGTAAAACATTTATTGCTCATTTAAAATAATGTGATCGATGTGATGGTTGAGCCTGTTTTTCAGTCACCAGTTTTCGAATGCCTGGCTCGGTGTCACTCAACGCGACAATCATTTCTATTTCGAGCCGATTCCTGTACTTTGTTTTGATCACAACCATTGTGGGAAACGACTTCGCATGAGTATGATGTAGGGTACGGCATTAGGAGCCGTATTGGCTTCTTGGACAGACATGGATAGGATTGAAGCGTATTGCATCAGTAACTGGGCAAAGACACGGACTTGAATAATGATTTTGCTCCGGAATCCTGCTGCAGTCTCACGAGCTCCTCTTCGGCAATACCATCGTTGGTGATGGCGTCTAATGTTGCACTGAATGTGTCTCGGGCCACGGTGAATGACTGGACGTCGAGCTCAGGGAAGTAGTGTTCAAACTGATCACTCAGTGACTGATGATGTTCAGTGATTTTGTCAGACAGATGCTCAACTTCGATCTCTTCGGATTCTTCCAGGTGGGTAGAGAGGTACAGGAATAATACGAAACAATGCCGACTCACTTTATCCTTCAACAAAGCTGGTGTGGCAAGAAACCCTTTTATTTTCTCATGGAAGAAGCATCAGGTTCGTGTCTTTGCCTTGAAGCGTACGATTCAGCACATTGATACGTTCAAAAATGTCGCTCAAATAGCACAATTTAGCAAGCTAAGTTACTGCATTGCCACCCATTCATGCTTGTCTTGTGAACGTAAGAACTCTTTTAGCCACGTAACTCGTAAACACGCAGAAGAATGTTTCCTCATGACAGCCATCGTACCTGAGTGTAGAACAGTAAGTTCATGTGATCAGCGTCCATTTCATGACAGAACAGTCTGAATAACCTCATGTTTAGAGCACTCCGTTTAATGTGATTCACGATTTTGACCACCAGCGACAATACCTTCATCAGACTTCCGGGCATTGTGTGAGCAGCCAGTACTTCCAGGTGGATCGTGCAATGTATCATAAATGCACGAGGGGCCACTTGCTGTAATTTAGCTTTGAAGCCAGATGCCTCCCAAGCATAGCAGGAGCTCCATCTATTGTTGATCCAATCAATTCATTGAAGTCCAGACCTTCTTGATTGTAAAAGGCTTCGATTTTCGTGAAAATGTCCTCTCCTTTAGTTGTCGTTCCATGACTTGCACATCAAAGGCTCGTAGACAAAAAATCACCATCTTTGAATAAACCTGACCCAACTCATCAATTGCGTGCATGATGCAGTTGATTGCATGGCATGCCAAGGTGACTGCTTGATAGCCGTAACATTCTGCGGTGATGTCCTCACTCATGTCACCAATTCTACGATGAACAGTGTTATTCGAGAGTGGTATGATCGAGAGTTACTAACCATGTCTTCTCCGATCATGAGAGAAACCATTTCCTTGGCACATGGCATTATCAGTTCCTCACCGATGGTATGTGGCTTTTTAGCTTCGAAACCCGATAGGAAGCTTCCAGAGCATGTTCATTGGTCTGATGACCTTTACCTTGTTTATCCAAGCAGGTATTTCTAAGGCATTAACTTCTGTATGAAAAATGAGCGATCTCTATCTTGGTACACTGCATGTTTTGATGATAGATGCCTTTGTAACTTGTTCTGATTCATGGATTCACTCGAAGTACTTTGTAACAAATGACGCCCTGAGGTTTCTGGACTCCACGATCTGTCACATGATAGAAACCTAGCTCAATGAATCTGTCATGGTAAGGACGTTCGCGCGAGGCGCCGGCCATCTCCCTTCACAAAACATAGTATTTAAATTTTAAAAAGTGTTCAGACTAGTCCGAAACCCTACGAAAAGCTGGGGTCGCGACCCAGAGGTTGGGAACCCGGGTGATAAACAATGCCCTTGTCAGGGGTTCAACAGGATTTTGAGTTTTGGGGAAACTCCAAAGTTTGGCGCTGACATGGAGGGTCCCTAAGGGAGCCTAAGGGAGTCTCAAGGCATGCCTTCCCCTGGAAAATGTTTTAGTTGAATATTTTTTGCTACATGTTGTGCATCTATTCGAGGGCAATTGTTGCGCTCGCTATGTTGTGACGGACATTGTTTGTGGGCAGCAAATGTTCGAGTAAACACAAGGTGTTCACGAGTTTGTTAAAAGTTATCCTGAGCACTTGCTCTCATCAAAGTGAGTTTTTCTATAGTAGTACAGGAAGGACATGCCACACCCTTCTGGCTCTTGAGTCCACTGCTCTGGCTCTTGAGTCCACTGCTCTGGCACTTGGTGTCCACCCCTCTAGCACTTAAGTGTCCACCTCTCTGGCACTTAAGTGTCCAACCCTCTGGCACTTAAGGGTCCAACCCTCTGGCACTTAGTGTCCAACCCTCTGGCACTTAAGTGTCCACCTCTCTGGCACTTAAGTGTCCAACCCTCTGGCACTTAAGGGTCCAACCCTCTGGCACTTAGTGTCCAACCCTCTGGCACTTAAGTGTCCAACCCTCTGGCACTTAAGTGTCCACCTCTCTGGCACTTAAGTGTCCAACCCTCTGGCACTTAAGTGTCCACCTCTCTGGCACTTAAGTGTCCAACCCTCTGGCACTTAAGTGTCCACCCCTCTGGCACTTAAGGGTCCACCCCTGGCACTTAAGTGTCCAACCCTCTGGCACTTAAGTGTCCACCTCTCTGGCACTTAAGTGTCCAACCCTCTGGCACTTAAGTGTCCACCTCTCTGGCACTTAAGTGTCCACCTCTCTGGCACTTAAGTGTCCACCTCTCTGGCACTTAAGTGTCCACCTCTCTGGCACTTAGTGTCCACTCCTCTGGCACTTAAGGGTCCAACCCTCTGGCACTTAAGTGTCCACCTCTCTGGCACTTAGTGTCCAACCCTCTGGCACTTAAGTGTCCACCTCTCTGGCACTTAAGTGTCCAACCCTCTGGCACTTAAGTGTCCACCTCTCTGGCACTTAAGTGTCCAACCCTCTGGCACTTAAGTGTCCAACCCTCTGGCACTTAAGTGTCCACCTCTCTGGCACTTAAGTGTCCAACCCTCTGGCACTTAAGTGTCCACCTCTCTGGCACTTAAGTGTCCACCTCTCTGGCACTTAGTGTCTACCTCTCTGGCATTTAGTGTCCAACCCTCTGGCACTTAAGTGTCCACCTCTCTGGCACTTAAGTGTCCAACCCTCTGGCACTTAAGTGTCCACCCCTCTGGCACTTAAGGGTCCACCCCTGGCACTTAAGTGTCCAACCCTCTGGCACTTAAGGGTCCACCCCTCTGGCACTTACGTGTCCACCTCTCTGGCACTTAGTGTCCAACCCTCTGGCACTTAAGTGTCCACCTCTCTGGCACTTAAGTGTCCAACCCTCTGGCACTTAAGGGTCCAACCCTCTGGCACTTAAGTGTCCACCTCTCTGGCACTTAAGTGTCCACCTCTCTGGCACTTAGTGTCTACCTCTCTGGCATTTAGTGTCCAACCCTCTGGCACTTAAGGGTCCACCCCTCTGGCACTTAAGTGTCCAACCCTCTGGCACTTAAGTGTCCACCTCTCTGGCACTTAGTGTCCAACCCTCTGGCACTTAAGTGTCCAACCCTCTGGCACTTAAGTGTCCATCCCTCTGGCACTTAAGGGTCCACCCCTGGCACTTAAGTGTCCACCTCTCTGGCACTTAGTGTCTACCTCTCTGGCACTTAAGTGTCCACCCCTCTGGCACTTAAGTGTCCAACCCTCTGGCACTTAAGGGTCCACCCCTCTGGCACTTAAGTGTCCACCCCTCTGGCACTTAAGTGTCCACCCCTCTGGCACTTAAGTGTCCACCCCCTGGCACCTAAGTGTCCAACCCTCTGGCACTTAAGGGCCCACCCCTCATAAGTGTCCAACCCTCTGGCACTTAAGGGTCCACCCCTCTGGCACTTAAGTGTCCAACCCTCTGGCACTTAAGGGTCCACCCCTCTGGCACTTGTGTCCACCCCTATGAGTGCAGCTCTACTGTTATGTTATGAGTGTTTGATGATTAATAGGAAACTGTTCTAGTAGCTGTTATAAGTGAAGAAATTGATAAGCAAGTTGCTGGAAAATGAATCTAGCATAACGAGAGTGATGAGGGTTTGCTAGTTTGACACTAGCTGGCTTCTGGAAATTGAACTGACTGCTAGCAAAGAACTAGCACAGAAGAAGTGGGTGTGGCCAAGTTTGAGTGCATAAGCCCTAGCTACTAGTGTGGGAGGAGCTCGTTGGTGTTCAACTTGTGCATTCAACCTTGGCCACACACTTCTTCATTTAGCTGCTGTGCTAGTAGTCACATCATTTTCCAGCAACTAGTTAGTAATTTCGTAATTTCTTCACTGCTTGCTATTGGTGAATGATATAGCTAGGGCTAGGGCTGGGGCTGGGGCTGGGGCTAGGGCTGGGGCTGGGACTAGGGCTAGGGCTGGGGCTGGGCTGGGGCTGGTGCTGGGGCTAGGGATGGGGGCTGAGGCTGGGGCTAGGGCTAGGGCTGGGGCTAGGGCTGGGCTGGGGCTGGGGCAGGGCTGGGACTAGGGCTGGGGCTAGGGCTGGGGTGGGGCTGGGGCTAGGGCTGGGGCTGGGGCTGGGGCTGGGGCTAGGGCTAGGGCTGGGGCAAGGGCTAGGGCTAGTAGGTTACTTTGCTCTACTCTAGACACTGAGCTACGGTATTTAGAAACCCTCAGGCCCTTAGCAGCATCCGCGCTATGCTCGAGTCACCATAGCCCAGGGGCTTTGATGTCTCTGAATACCGTGGGGCACAGGTATCGGTATCTAATTATTATATATGTCATACCGGTGCAATGTCTAGGCACTTAGAGTGAGAGCTCTTGTATAAGTTCCCACTGGAAAACTCGGGGGAAGCCTCTAGTTCCAAAGCACATGCACTCTCTCAAGCTTTTATAAGCTGACCTGATGTTATTGAAGACACGCTCTTATACAACTGCTCTTCTGCATGCCAAACTCTCCCCCACAATGTTTGTTATCTGCAGTGTCAGAACGACGTGGCCTTGGAGAAGGAATGGAGGATTGAGGTGAGTGGCGTTTGCTGGACCACGGTCCAGTTGTGCACACAGAGTGGCTGACACAGCAACACGCTATCTCTCTCCCCATAATTCCCTGCTGCTAAGTGCATGTATGTATGTTGTAGGCGGAGAGAAGCTTCTAGAGCTGTAGTGATTCACATGTTACGTTGACTGTGGATCACCCCTTAGTGAATCACTCCTCTCTCTAGAGTCAAGCATGGATTGCTTATAGGAGGGAATTGTGTCATGCATGGACCTGTACCAGAACTTGTTGTTGTTGTTGCTGTTGTTGTTGTTGTTGTTGTTGCTGTTGCTGTTGTTGTTGCTGTTCTTGATCACAATTTGAAGAAAGTATGTAGGTATACTGTTCCTCTAGCTTTCTGCTCTGTTGTTGTCCCTTGTGCAGTTGAGTCCCGAGAGCATCTATGGCAGGTGCTTCATAAATGGGGAGGCACTTATATTAGAAGACGTCTCAAAGGTATGCCAGTGCTTGCTGTTAGGTGTGTGATATGTGTCAGTGCAAGTGTGTGTGTGTGTGTGTGTGTGTGTATGTGTTTATGCATGTATGTGCATGCATGCATGCGTGTGTGTGTCTGTGTGTGTGCATGCCTGTGTGTGATGTAGACATTTTTGACATAACTATAAGTTCATCAACATGATGAAGAAAAGATCGTCCCTGCCAGATGTAAGTGCTAGGCATGTGTAGCAGGTGGTGGTGCAGCAATCAGTCCGCTGCTTGCTACATGCTCATGTCACAGCTAGAGACAACATTGCCACAGTTCATCCCAGGACATTGATTGCCCCTACTATAAGCTAGTTTAATTGCTCCTACTATAAGCTAGTTTAATTGCCCCTGCTATAAACTAGTTTGACCTACTATAAACTAGTTTGATTGCCCTTACTATAAGCTAGTTTGATTGCCCCTACTATAAGCTAGTTTGATTGCTCCTACTATAAGCTAGTTTGATTGCCCCTACTATAAGCTCGCTTGATTGCCCCTACTATAA
The DNA here is from genome assembly GCA_028752905.1 of Cladorhizidae sp. MBARI D1340-BT2. NCBI lineage: Eukaryota > Metazoa > Porifera > Demospongiae > Poecilosclerida > Cladorhizidae > Cladorhizidae sp. MBARI D1340-BT2. Next base: position 8,337,006 of record JAQNBH010000017.1, read on the forward strand.
GCTAGTTTGATTGCCCCTACTATAAGCTAGTTTGATTGCCCCTACTATAAGCTAGTTTGATTGGCCCTACTATAAACTAGTTTGATTGCCCCTACTATAAGCTAGTTTGATTGCTCCTACTATAAGCTAGTTTGATTGACCTACTATAAGCTAGTTTGATTGCCCCTACTATAAGCTAGTTTAATTGCCCCTACTATAAGCCAGTTTGATTGCCCCTACTATAAGCTAGTTTGATTGCCCCTACTATAAGCGAGTTTGATTGCCCCTACTATAAGCTAGTTTGATTGCCCCTACTATAAGCTAGTTTGATTGCCCCTACTATAAGCTAGTTTGATAGCCCCTACTATAAGCGAGTTTGATTGCCCCTACTATAAGCTAGTTTGATTGCCCCTACTATAAGCTAGTTTGATTGCTCCTACTATAAGCTAGTTTGATTGCCCCTACTATAAGCTAGTTTGATTGCCCCTACTATAAGCTAGTTTGATTGCTCCTACTATAAGCTAGTTTGATTGACCTACTACTATAAGCTAGTTTAATTGCCCCTGCTATAAGCTAGTTTGATTACCCCTACTATAAGCTAGTTTGATTGACCTACTATAAGCTAGTTTGATTGCCCCTACTATAAGCTAGTTTGATTGCTCCTACTATAAGCTAGTTTGATTGACCTACTATAAGCTAGTTTAATTGCCCCTGCTATAAGCTAGTTTGATTACCCCTACTATAAGCTAGCTTGATTGCCCCTACTATAAGCTAGTTTGATTGCCCCTACTATAAGCTAGTTTAATTGCCCCTACTATAAGCTAGTTTGATTGACCTACTATAAGCTAGTTTGATTGACCTACTATAAGCTAGTTTGATTGACCTACTATAAGCTAGTTTAATTGCCCCTACTATAAGCTAGTTTGATTGCCCCTACTATAAGCTAGTTTAATTGCCCCTACTATAAGCTAGTTTGATTGCCCCTACTATAAGCTAGTTTGATTGCTCCTACTATAAGCTAGTTTGATTGCCCCTACTATAAGCTAGTTTGATTGCCCCTACTATAAGCTAGTTTGATTGCCCCTACTATAAGCTAGTTTGATTGTCCCTACTATAAGCTAAGTTTGATTGCCCCTACTATAAGCTAGTTTGATTGCCCCTACTATAAGCTAGTTTGATTGCCCCTACTATAAGCTAGTTTAATTGCTCCTACTATAAGCTAGTTTGATTGCCCCTACTATAAGCTAGTTTGATTGCCCCTACTATAAGCTAGTTTGATTGCTCCCAAGTTTGATTGCCCCTACTATAAGCTAGTTTGATTGCCCCTACTATAAGCTAGTTTGATTGCCCCTACTATAAGCTAGTTTGATTGCTCCCAAGTTTGATTGACCTACTATAAGCTAGTTTGATTGACCTACTATAAGCTAGTTTGATTGCCCCTACTATAAGCTAGTTTGATTGACCTACTATAAGCTAGTTTGATTGACCTACTATAAGCTAGTTTGATTGACCTACTATAAGCTAGTTTGATAGCCCCTACTATAAGCTAGTTTGATTGACCTACTATAAGCTAGTTTGATTGCCCCTACTATAAGCTAGTTTGATTGCCCCTACTATAAGCTAGTTTGATTGACCTACTATAAGCTAGTTTGATTGACCTACTATAAGCTAGTTTGATTGCTCCTACTATAAGCTAGTTTGATTGACCTACTATAAGCTAGTTTGATTGCCCCTACTATAAGCTAGTTTGATTGCCCCTACTATAAGCTAGTTTGATTGACCTACTATAAGCTAGTTTGATTGCCCCTACTATAAGCTAGTTTGATTGCCCCTACTATAAGCTAGTTTGATTGCCCCTACTATTTAAGCTAGTTTGATTGCCCCTACTATAAGCTAGTTTGATTGCCCCTACTATAAGCTAGTTTGATTGCCCCTACTATAAGCACTATAAGCTAGTTTGATTGCCCCTACTATAAGCTAGTTTGATTGCCCCTACTATAAGCAAGTTTGATTGCCCTACTATAAGCTAGTTTGATTGCTCCCAAGTTTGATTGCCCCCACTATAAGCTAGTTTAATTGCCCCTACTATAAGCTAGTTTGATTGCCTTACTATTAGCTAGTTTGATTGCCCCTACTATAAGCTAGTTTGATTGTCCCTACTATAAGCTAGTTTGATTGCTCCCAAGTTTGATTGCCCCTACTATAAGCTAGTTTAATTGCTCCTACTATAAGCTAGTTTGATTGCCCCTACTATAAGCTAGTTTGATTGACCTACTACTATAAGCTAGTTTAATTGCCCCTACTATAAGCTAGTTTAATTGCTCCTACTATAAGCTAGTTTAATTGCCCCTACTATAAGCTAGTTTGATTGCCCCTACTATAAGCTAGTTTGATTGACCTACTATAAGCTAGTTTAATTGCCCCTACTATAAGCTAGTTTGATTGCCCCTACTATAAGCTAGTTTGATTGCCCCTACTATAAGCTAGTTTGATTGCCCCTACTATAAGCTAGTTTGATTGACCTACTATAAGCTAGTTTAATCGCCCCTACTATAAGCTAGTTTGATTGACCTACTATAAGCTACTTTGATTGCTCCTACTATAAGCTAGTTTGATTGCCCCTACTATAAGCTAGTTTGATTGCCCCTACTATAAGCTAGTTTGATTGACCTACTATAAGCTAGTTTGATTGCCCCTACTATAAGCTAGTTTAATTGCCCCTACTATAAGCTAGTTTGATTGCCCTTACTATAAGCTAGTTTGATTGTCCCTGCTAGTTTAATTGCCCCTACTATAAGCTAGTTTAATTGCCCCTACTATAAGCTAGTTTAATTGCTCCTACTATAAGCTAGTTTGATTGCCCTTACTATAAGCTAGTTTGATTGTCCCTACTATAAGCTAGTTTGATTGCCCCTACTATAAGCTAGTTTGATTGCCCCTACTATAAGCTGACCCTACTATCAACTAGTTTGATTGCCCCTACTATAAGCTAGTTTGATTGACCTACTATAAGCTAGTTTGATTGCCCCTACTATAAGCTAGTTTGATTGCCCCTACTATAAGCTAGTTTGATTGACCTACTATAAGCTAGTTTGATTGACCTACTATAAGCTAGTTTGATTGAAGCTAGTTTGATTGCCCCTACTATAAGCTAGTTTGATTGCCCCTACTATAAGCTAGTTTGATTGACCTACTATAAGCTAGTTTGATTGCCCCTACTATAAGCTAGTTTAATTGCCCCTACTATAAGCTAGTTTGATTGCCCCTACTATAAGCAAGTTTGATTGCCCCTACTATAAGCTAGTTTAATTGCCCCTACTATAAGCTAGTTTGATTGCTCCTACTATAAGCTAGTTTGATTGCCCTTACTATAAGCTAGTTTAATTGCCCCTACTATAAGCTAGTTTGATTGCCCCTACTATAAGCTAGTTTGATTGCCCTTACTATAAGCTAGTTTGATTGTCCCTACTATATGCTAGTTTGATTGCCCCTACTATAAGCTAGTTTGTTTGCCCCTACTATAAGCTAGTTTGATTGCCGCTACTATAAGCTAGTTTGATTGCACCTACTATAAGCTAGTTTGATTGCCCTTACTATAAGCTAGTTTGATTGTCCCTACTATAAGATAGTTTGATTGCCCCTACTATAAGCTAGTTTGATTGCCCCTACTATAAGCTAGTTTGATTGCCCCTACTATAAGCTAGTTTGATTGCCCCTACTATAAGCTAGTTTGATTGCCCCTACTATAAGCTAGTTTGATTGCCCCTACTATAAGCTAGTTTGATTGACCTACTATAAGCTAGTTTGATTGACCTACTATAAGCTAGTTTGATTGAAGCTAGTTTGATTGCCCCTACTACTATAAGCTAGTTTGATTGCCCCTACTATAAGCTAGTTTAATTGCCCCTACTATAAGCTAGTTTGATTGCCCCTACTATAAGCTAGTTTGATTGCCCCTACTATAAGCTAGTTTGATTGCCCCTACTATAAGCTAGTTTGATTGCCCTACTATAAGCTAGTTTAATTGCTCCTACTATAAGCTAGTTTGATTGCCCCTACTATAAGCTAGTTTGATTGCCCCTACTATAAGCTAGTTTAATTGTCCCTACTATAAGCTAGTTTGATTGCCCCTACTATAAGCTAGTTTGATTGCTCCTACTATAAGCTAGTTTGATTGACCTACTATAAGCTAGTTTGATTGCCCCTACTATAAGCTAGTTTAATTGCCCCTACTATAAGCTAGTTTGATTGACCTACTATAAGCTAGTTTAATTGCCCCTACTATAAGCTAGTTTGATTGACCTACTATAAGCTAGTTTGATTGCCCCTACTATAGTTTAATTGCCCCTACTATAATCTAGTTTGATTGACCTACTATAAGCTAGTTTGATTGACCTACTATAAGCTAGTTTGATTGCCCCTACTATAAGCTAGTTTAATTGTCCCTACTATAAGCTAGTTTGATTGCCCCTACTATAAGCTAGTTTAATTGACCTACTATAAGCTAGTTTGATTGCTCTACTATAAGCTAGTTTAACCCTCTCACCGCTGTAAGCGCCATATGGCGTAATGGACTTTAAAAATCGCTAATAAATAGATCGCTTGGCCTATAGTCATAATTTGCATACCACCGGAAAGAGCAACTATTACTCTATATGACGTCCAAAAATCACATCCGGAAACGCCCGATTAGTTAGCGAAAAATACGTGCAACTACCGACGGTTCGCGGTTTTGACGACCTAAAAATGAGTGGACGTTTAACGCTTAAAGAAGTACTTTCCCTGGTTTCTAGTGAGGATTTTGCTCTCATTGAGGATGAGTCAGAGGAAGAAGAAGGTGAAGAAATATGTGGCTACCTTGGAAATGCAAGATCTGATCGTGCAGCAGTGCATTCTTTAGCCGCTGTAGTTGACCCTACTTTAGACCCTCAGGGTTCTTCCTTTTGCTATAACCAGCTCTCTAGTTATAATGAAATTGATCAGGAAGCCTTCTCAGGTTAGCTAAAGTATCTACATATTTGTATTTGCATGTTCTTTCTCAAATAGTTGAATTTCAATAACATAATAAACCATTGTATTGCTGGGCTATAGAATCATATGATCAAATTTTGTCAAAAACCCTCCGCTATATATTGCTATATGCCTATGACTAATGTTTACTAAATGGTAACTAAATGAGTAAATATATTATAAACATTTTTTGTTGATTAAATGTTAGATATTGATAGAGAAATTTAGCATAATGATATTCATATTTTGTGGTTGATAATGTGGTTAACTAATGAGATCACATTGTTTATAAACAATGGTGCTATCACATGACAAAATTACAACTGATATGAATGGATTGCTGATTTTATAATGATTTTTTTTTGGTAGCTGGTATACTTTAGGAAAAATGTCCAGGAAAGTCAGCGGTGAAAGGGTTAATTGACCTACTATAAGCTAGTTTGATTGCCCCTACTATAAGCTAGTTTGATTGCCTTACTATAAGCTAGTTTGATTGACCCTACTATAAGCTAGTTTGATTTCCCCTACTATAAGCTAGTTTGATTGCCCTACTATAAACTAGTTTGATTGACCTACTATAAGCTAGTTTGATTGCCCCTACTATAAGCTAGTTTGATTGCCCCTACTATAAGCTAGTTTGATTTCCCCTACTATAAGCTAGTTTGATTGCCCTACTACTATAAACTAGTTTGATTGACCTACTATTAGCTAGTTTGATTGCTCCTACTATAAGCTAGTTTGATTGCCCCTACTATAAGCTAGTTTGATTGACCTACTATAAGCTAGTTTGATTGCCCCTACTATAAGCTAGTTTGATTGCCCCTACTCTAAGCTAGCTTGATTGCCCCTACTATAAGCTAGTTTGATTGCCCCTGCTATAAGCTAGTTTGATTGCTCCTACTATAAGCTAGTTTAATTGCCCCTACTATAAGCTAGTTTGATTGCCCCTACTATAAGCTAGTTTGATTGCCCTACTATAAGCTAGTTTGATTGCCCCTACTATAAGCTAGTTTGATTGCGCCTACTATAAGCTAGTTTGATTGCCCCTACTATAAGCTAGTTTGATTGCCCCTGCTATAAGCTAGTTTAATTGCCCCTACTATAAGCTAGTTTGATTGACCTACTATAAGCTAGTTTGATTGCCCCTACTATAAGCTAGTTTGATTGCCCCTACTATAAGCTAGTTTGATTGCCCCTACTATAAGCTAGTTTGATTGACCTACTATAAGCTAGTTTGATTGCCCCTACTATAAGCTAGTTTGATTGCACCTACTATAAGCTAGTTTGATTGCCCCTACTATAAGCTAGTTTGATTGCCCCTGCTATAAGCTAGTTTGATTGCCCCTACTATAAGCTAGTTTGATTGCCCCTAGTTTGATTGCCCCTAGTTTGATTGCCCCTAGTTTGATTGCCCCTACTATAAGCTAGTTTGATTGCTCCTACTATAAGCTAGTTTGATTGCCCCTACTATAAGCTAGTTTGATTGCCTTACTATAAGCTAGTTTGATTGTCCCTACTATAAGCAAGTTTGATTGCCCCTACTATAAGCTAGTTTGATTGCTCCCAAGTTTGATTGCCCCTACTATAAGCTAGTTTGATTGCCTTACTATAAGCTAGTTTGATTGCCCCTACTGTAAGCTAGTTTGATTGCCCCTACTATAAGCTAGTTTGATTGCTCCTGCTATAAGCTAGCTTGATTGCCCCTACTATAAGCTAGTTTAATTGCTCCTACTATAAGCTAGTTTGATTGCCCCTACTATAAGCTAGTTTAATTGCTCCTACTATAAGCTAGTTTGATTGCCCCTACTATAAGCTAGTTTGATTGCCCCTACTATAAGCTAGTTTGATTGACCTACTATAAGCTAGTTTGATTGACCTACTATAAGCTAGTTTGATTGAAGCTAGTTTGATTGCCCCTACTATAAGCTAGTTTGATTGACCTACTATAAGCTAGTTTGATTGCCCCTACTATAAGCAAGTTTGATTGCCCCTACTATAAGCTAGTTTAATTGCCCCTACTATAAGCTAGTTTGATTGCTCCTACTATAAGCTAGTTTGATTGCCCTTACTATAAGCTAGTTTAATTGCTCCTACTCTAAGCTAGTTTGATTGCCCCTACTATAAGCTAGTTTGATTGCCCCTACTATAAGCTAGTTTGATTGCCCTTACTATAAGCTAGTTTGATTGCCCTACTATAAGCTAGTTTGATTGACCTACTATAAGCTAGTTTGATTGCTCCTACTATAAGCTAGTTTGATTGCCCCTACTATAAGTCAGTTTCATTGCCCCTACTATAATCTAGCTTGATTGCCCCTACTATAAGCTAGTTTGATTGCCCCTACTATAAGCTAGTTTGATTGCCCCTACTATAAGCTAGTTTGATTGACCTACTATAAGCTAGTTTGATTGCCCCTACTATAAGCTAGTTTGATTGCCCCTACTATAAGCTAGTTTGATTGCCCTTACTATAAGCTAGTTTGATTGCCCCTACTATAAGCTAGTTTGATTGCCCCTACTATAAGCTAGTTTGATTGCTCCTACTATAAGCTAGTTTGATTGCCCTTACTATAAGCTAGTTTGATTACCCCTACTATAAGCTAGTTTGATTGCCCCTACTATAAGCTAGTTTGATTGACCTACTATAAGCTAGTTTGATTGCCCCACTATAAGCTAGTTTGATTGCTCCTACTATAAGCTAGTTTGATTGACCTACTATAAGCTAGTTTGATTGCCCCTACTATAAGCTAGTTTGATTGCCCCTACTATAAGCTAGTTTGATTGCCCCTAGTATAAGCTAAGTTTGATTGACCTACTATAAGCTAGTTTGATTGCCCCTACTATAAGCTAGTTTGATTGACCTACTATAAGCTAGTTTGATTGCCCCTACTATAAGCTAGTTTGATTGCCCCTACTATAAGCTAGTTTGATTGCCCCTACTATAAGCTAGTTTGATTGCCCTTACTATAAGCTAGTTTGATTGACCTACTATAAGCTAGTTTCATTGTCCCTACTATAAGCTAGTTTGATTGCCCCTACTATAAGCTAGTTTGATTGCCCCTACTATAAGCTAGTTTGATTGCCCCAACTATAAGCTAGTTTGATTGACCTACTATAAGCTAGTTTGATTGCCCCTACTATAAGCTAGTTTGATTGCTCCTACTATAAGCTAGTTTGATTGACCTACTATAAGCTAGTTTGATTGCCCCTACTATAAGCTAGTTTGATTGCCCCTACTATAAGCTAGTTTGATTGCCCCTAGTATAAGCTAGTTTGATTGCCCCTACTATAAGCTAGTTTGATTGCCCCTACTATAAGCTAGTTTGATTGCCCTTACTATAAGCTAGTTTGATTGACCTACTATAAGCTAGTTTGATTGTCCCTACTATAAGCTAGTTTGATTGCCCCTACTATAAGCTAGTTTGATTGCTCCTACTATAAGCTAGTTTGATTGCCCCTACTATAAGCTAGTTTGATTGCCCCTACTATAAACTAGTTTGATTGACCTACTATAAGCTAGTTTGATTGCCCCTACTATAAGCTAGTTTGATTGCCCCTACTATAAGCTAGTTTGATTGCCCCTACTATAAGCTAGTTTGATTGCCCCTACTATAAGCTAGTTTAATTGACCTACTATAAGCTAGTTTGATTGACCTACTATAAGCTAGTTTGATTGCCCCTACTACTTGATTGCCCCTACTATAAGCTAGTTTGATTGCCCCTACTATAAGCTAGTTTGATTGCCCCTACTATAAGCTAGTTTGATTGACCTACTATAAACTAGTTTGATTGCCCTGTTCTATGTTGTTTCGTAATGATACTATAAGCTAGTTTGATTGACCTACTATAAACTAGTTTGATTGCCCTGTTCTATGTTGTTTCGTAATGATCTCTGAGAAAGTTAAGTGATCACCAGTGAAACAACTTGACTTGGACATGTGTACAGCATGTTTGCAATGTTCATGAGCCTCTGAGTTTGTTTGTAGAATAAGTGCTACATGCACACACATACACACACACACACACACACACACACACACACACATGCAGCCTCATTCACTCTCTCTTTTACTTGTAATAGGATGTGCTTTTCAACCCCACAACAGACGTCATCAATGGTGAGCCAAAGCTGCACTAATGCCATGTCTGTGTCTCAGCTAAAGCTGCACTAATGCCATGTCTGTGTCTGAGCTAAAGCTGCACTAATGCCATGTCTGTGTCTGAGCTAAAGCTACACTAATGCCATGTCTGTGTCTGAGCTAAAGCTACACTAATGCCATGTCTGTGTCTGATTAAGCTGCACTAATGCCATGTCTGTGTCTGAGCTAAAGCTGCACTAATGCCATGTCTGTGTCTGAGCTAAAGCTGCACTAATGCCATGTCTGTGTCTGAGCTAAAGCTACACTAATGCCATGTCTGTGTCTGATTAAGCTGCACTAATGCCATGTCTGTGTCTGAGCTAAAGCTGCACTAATGCCATGTCTGTCTGAGCTAAAGCTGCACTAATGCCATGTCTGTGTCTGAGCTAAAGCTGCACTAATGCCATGTCTGTGTCTGAGCTAAAGCTACACTAATGCCATGTCTGTGTCTGAGCTAAAGCTGCACTAATGCCATGTCTGTGTCTGAGCTAAAGCTGCACTAATGCCATGTCTGTGTCTGAGCTAAAGTTGCACTAATGCCATGTCTGTGTCTGAGCTAAAGCTGCACTAATGCCATGTCTGTGTGTGAGCCAAAGCTGCACTAATGCCATGTCTGTGTCTGAGCTAAAGCTGCACTAATGCCATGTCTGTGTCTGAGCTAAAGCTGCACTAATGCCATGTCTGTGTCTGAGCTAAACTTACACTAATGCCATGTCTGTGTCTGAGCTAAAGCTGCACTAATGCCATGTCTGTGTCTGAGCTAAAGCTGCACTAATGCCATGTCTGTGTCTGAGCTAAAGCTGCACTAATGCCATGTCTGTGTCTGAGCTAAACTTACACTAATGCCATGTCTGTGTCTGAGCTAAAGCTACACTAATGCCATGTCTGTGTCTGAGCTAAAGCTGCACTAATGCCATGTCTGTGTCTGAGCTAAAGCTGCACTAATGCCATGTCTGTGTCTGAGCTAAAGCTGCACTAATGCCATGTCTGTGTCTGAGCTAAAGCTGCACTAATGCCATGTCTGTGTCTGAGCTAAAGCTGCACTAATGCCATGTCTGTGTCTGAGCTAAAGCTACACTAATGCCATGTCTGTGTCTGAGCTAAAGCTACACTAATGCCATGTCTGTGTCTGAGCTAAAGCTGCACTAATGCCATGTCTGTGTCTGAGCTAAAGCTGCACTAATGCCATGTCTGTGTCTGAGCTAAAGCTGCACTAATGCCATGTCTGTGTCTGAGCTAAAGTTACACTAATGCCATGTCTGTGTCTGAGCTAAAGCTGCACTAATGCCATGTCTGTGTCTGAGCTAAAGTTACACTAATGCCATGTCTGTGTCTGAGCTAAAGCTGCACTAATGCCATGTCTGTGTCTGAGCTAAAGCTGCACTAATGCCATGTCTGTGTCTGAGCTAAAGCTGCACTAATGCCATGTCTGTGTCTGAGCTAAAGCTGCACTAATGCCATGTCTGTGTCTGAGCTAAAGCTGCACTAATGCCATGTCTGTGTCTGAGCTAAAGCTACACTAATGCCATGTCTGTGTCTGAGCTAAAGCTGCACTAATGCCATGTCTGTGTCTGAGCTAAAGCTACACTAATGCCATGTCTGTGTGTGAGCTAAAGCTGCACTAATGCCATGTCTGTGTCTGAGCTAAAGTTACACTAATGCCATGTCTGTGTGTGAGCTAAAGCTGCACTAATGCCATGTCTGTGTCTGAGCTAAAGTTACACTAATGCCATGTCTGTGTCTGAGCTAAAGTTACACTAATGCCATGTCTGTGTCTGAGCTAAAGCTGCACTAATGCCATGTCTGTGTCTGATTAAGCTGCACTAATGCCATGTCTGTGTCTGAGCTAAAGCTGCACTAATGCCATGTCTGTGTCTGAGCTAAAGCTGCACTAATGCCATGTCTGTGTCTGAGCTAAAGCTGCACTAATGCCATGTCTGTGTCTGATTAAGCTGCACTAATGCCATGTCTGTGTCTGAGCTAAAGTTACACTAATGCCATGTCTGTGTCTGAGCTAAAGTTACACTAATGCCATGTCTGTGTCTGAGCTAAAGCTGCACTAATGCCATGTCTGTGTCTGAGCTAAAGTTACACTAATGCCATGTCTGTGTGTGAGCTAAAGCTGCACTAATGCCATGTCTGTGTCTGAGCTAAAGCTGCACTAATGCCATGTCTGTGTCTGAGCTAAAGCTGCACTAATGCCATGTCTGTGTCTGAGCTAAAGCTACACTAATGCCATGTCTGTGTCTGAGCTAAAGCTGCACTAATGCCATGTCTGTGTCTGAGCTAAAGCTGCACTAATGCCATGTCTGTGTCTGAGCTAAAGCTGCACTAATGCCATGTCTGTGTCTGAGCTAAAGCTGCACTAATGCCATGTCTGTGTCTGAGCTAAAGCTACACTAATGCAATGTCTGTGTCTGAGCTAAAGCTGCACTAATGCCATGTCTGTGTGTGAGCTAAAGCTGCACTAATGCCATGTCTGTGTGAGCTAAAGTTACACTAATGCCATGTCTGTGTGTGAGCTAAAGCTGCACTAATGCCATGTCTGTGTCTGAGCTAAAGCTGCACTAATGCCATGTCTGTGTCTGAGCTAAAGCTACACTAATGCCATGTCTGTGTCTGAGCTAAAGCTGCACTAATGCCATGTCTGTGTCTGAGCTAAAGCTGCACTAATGCCATGTCTGTGTCTGAGCTAAAGCTACACTAATGCCATGTCTGTGTGTGAGCTAAAGCTGCACTAATGCCATGTCTGTGTCTGAGCTAAAGCTACACTAATGCCATGTCTGTGTCTGAGCTAAAGCTGCACTAATGCCATGTCTGTGTCTGAGCTAAAGCTGCACTAATGCCATGTCTGTGTCTGAGCTAAAGCTGCACTAATGCCATGTCTGTGTCTGAGCTAAAGCTGCACTAATGCCATGTCTGTGTCTGAGCTAAAGTTGCACTAATGCCATGTCTGTGTCTGAGCTAAAGCTGCACTAATGCCATGTCTGTGTCTGAGCTAAAGCTGCACTAATGCCATGTCTGTGTCTGAGCTAAAGCTGCACTAATGCCATGTCTGTGTCTGAGCTAAAGCTGCACTAATGCCATGTCTGTGTCTGAGCTAAAGCTGCACTAATGCCATGTCTGTGTCTGAGCTAAAGCTGCACTAATGCCATGTCTGTGTCTGAGCTAAAGCTGCACTAATGCCATGTCTGTGTCTGAGCTAAAGCTGCACTAATGCCATGTCTGTGTCTGAGCTAAAGTTACACTAATGCCATGTCTGTGTCTGAGCTAAAGCTGCACTAATGCCATGTCTGTGTCTGAGCTAAAGCTGCACTAATGCCATGTCTGTGTCTGAGCTAAAGTTACACTAATGCCATGTCTGTGTCTGAGCTAAAGCTGCACTAATCCATGTCTGTGTCTGAGCTAAAGCTGCACTAATGCCATGTCTGTGTCTGAGCTAAAGCTGCACTAATGCCATGTCTGTGTCTGAGCTAAAGTTACACTAATGCCATGTCTGTGTCTGAGCTAAAGCTGCACTAATGCCATGTCTGTGTCTGAGCTAAAGCTGCACTAATGCCATGTCTGTGTCTGAGCTAAAGTTACACTAATGCCATGTCTGTGTGTGAGCTAAAGCTGCACTAATGCCATGTCTGTGTCTGAGCTAAAGCTGCACTAATGCCATGTCTGTGTCTGATTAAGCTGCACTAATGCCATGTCTGTGTCTGAGCTAAAGCTACACTAATGCCATGTCTGTGTCTGAGCTAAAGCTGCACTAATGCCATGTCTGTGTCTGAGCTAATGCTGCACTAATGCCATGTCTGTGTCTGAGCTAAAGCTGCACTAATGCCATGTCTGTGTGAGCTAAAGCTACACTAATGCCATGTCTGTGTGTGAGCTAAAGCTGCACTAATGCCATGTCTGTGTCTGAGCTAAAGTTGCACTAATGCCATGTCTGTGTCTGAGCTAAAGCTGCACTAATGCCATGTCTGTGTCTGAGCTAAAGCTGCACTAATGCCATGTCTGTGTCTGAGCTAAAGCTGCACTAATACCATGTCTGTGTCTGAGCTAAAGCTACACTAATGCCATGTCTGTGTCTGAGCTAAAGCTGCACTAATGCCATGTCTGTGTCTGAGCTAAAGCTACACTAATGCCATGTCTGTGTGTGATTAAGCTGCACTAATGCCATGTCTGTGTCTGAGCTAAAGCTGCACTAATGCCATGTCTGTGTCTGAGCTAAAGCTGCACTAATGCCATGTCTGTGTCTGAGCTAAAGCTGCACTAATGCCATGTCTGTGTCTGAGCTAAAGCTGCACTAATGCCATGTCTGTGTCTGAGCTAAAGCTGCACTAATGCCATGTCTGTGTCTGAGCTAAAGCTGCACTAATGCCATGTCTGTGTCTGAGCTAAAGCTGCACTAATGCCATGTCTGTGTCTGAGCTAAAGCTGCACTAATGCCATGTCTGTGTCTGAGCTAAAGCTGCACTAATGCCATGTCTGTGTCTGAGCTAAAGCTGCACTAATGCCATGTCTGTGTCTGAGCTAAAGCTGCACTAATGCCATGTCTGTGTCTGAGCTAAAGCTGCACTAATGCCATGTCTGTGTCTAAGCTAAAGCTGCACTAATACCATGTCTGTGTCTGAGCTAAAGTTGCACTAATGCCATGTCTGTGTCTGAGCTAAAGCTGCACTAATGCCATGTCTGTGTCTGAGCTAAAGCTGCACTAATGCCATGTCTGTGTCTGAGCTAAAGCTACACTAATGCCATGTCTGTGTCTGATTAAGCTGCACTAATGCCATGTCTGTGTCTGAGCTAAAGCTGCACTAATGCCATGTCTGTGTCTGAGCTAAAGCTGCACTAATGCCATGTCTGTGTCTGATTAAGCTGCACTAATGCCATGTCTGTGTCTGAGCTAAAGCTGCACTAATGCCATGTCTGTGTCTGATTAAGCTGCACTAATGCCATGTCTGTGTCTGAGCTAAAGCTGCACTAATGCCATGTCTGTGTCTGAGCTAAAGCTGCACTAATGCCATGTCTGTGTCTGAGCTAAAGTTACACTAATGCCATGTCTGTGTCTGAGCTAAAGCTACACTAATGCCATGTCTGTGTCTGAGCTAAAGCTGCACTAATGCCATGTCTGTGTCTGAGCTAAAGCTACACTAATGCCATGTCTGTGTCTGAGCTAAAGCTGCACTAATGCCATGTCTGTGTCTGAGCTAAAGCTGCACTAATGCCATGTCTGTGTCTGATTAAGCTGCACTAATGCCATGTCTGTGTCTGATTAAGCTGCACTAATGCCATGTCTGTGTCTGAGCTAAAGCTACACTAATGCCATGTCTGTGTCTGATTAAGCTGCACTAATGCCATGTCTGTGTCTGAGCTAAAGCTGCACTAATGCCATGTCTGTGTCTGAGCTAAAGCTGCACTAATGCCATGTCTGTGTCTGAGCTAAAGCTGCACTAATGCCATGTCTGTGTCTGAGCTAAAGCTACACTAATGCCATGTCTGTGTCTGAGCTAAAGCTGCACTAATGCCATGTCTGTGTCTGAGCTAAAGCTGCACTAATGCCATGTCTGTGTCTGAGCTAAAGCTGCACTAATGCCATGTCTGTGTCTGAGCTAAAGCTGCACTAATGCCATGTCTGTGTCTGAGCTAAAGCTGCACTAATGCCATGTCTGTGTCTGAGCTAAAGTTACACTAATGCCATGTCTGTGTGTGAGCTAAAGCTGCACTAATGCCATGTCTGTGTGTGAGCTAAAGCTACACTAATGCCATGTCTGTGTCTGAGCTAAAGCTGCACTAATGCCATGTCTGTGTCTGAGCTAAAGCTGCACTAATGCCATGTCTGTGTCTGAGCTAAAGCTGCACTAATGCCATGTCTGTGTCTGAGCTAAAGCTACACTAATGCCATGTCTGTGTCTGAGCTAAAGAATGCCATGTCTGTGTCTGAGCTAAAGCTGCACTAATGCCATGTCTGTGTCTGAGCTAAAGCTACACTAATGCCATGTCTGTGTCTGAGCTAAAGCTGCACTAATGCCATGTCTGTGTCTGAGCTAAAGCTGCACTAATGCCATGTCTGTGTCTGAGCTAAAGCTGCACTAATGCCATGTCTGTGTCTGAGCTAAAGCTGCACTAATGCCATGTCTGTGTCTGAGCTAAAGCTGCACTAATGCCATGTCTGTGTCTGAGCTAAAGCTGCACTAATGCCATGTCTGTGTCTGAGCTAAAGCTGCACTAATGCCATGTCTGTGTCTGAGCTAAAGCTGCACTAATGCCATGTCTGTGTCTGAGCTAAAGCTACACTAATGCCATGTCTGTGTCTGAGCTAAAGTTGCACTAATGCCATGTCTGTGTCTGAGCTAAAGCTGCACTAATGCCATGTCTGTGTCTGAGCTAAAGCTGCACTAATGCCATGTCTGTGTCTGAGCTAAAGCTGCACTAATGCCATGTCTGTGTCTGAGCTAAAGCTGCACTAATGCCATGTCTGTGTCTGATTAAGCTGCACTAATGCCATGTCTGTGTCTGAGCTAAAGCTGCACTAATGCCATGTCTGTGTCTGAGCTAAAGCTGCACTAATGCCATGTCTGTGTCTGAGCTAAAGCTGCACTAATGCCATGTCTGTGTGTGAGCCAAAGTTACACTAATGCCATGTCTGTGTCTGAGCTAAAGCTGCACTAATGCCATGTCTGTGTCTGAGCTAAAGCTGCACTAATGCCATGTCTGTGTCTGAGCTAAAGTTACACTAATGCCATGTCTGTGTCTGAGCTAAAGCTGCACTAATGCCATGTCTGTGTCTGAGCTAAAGCTGCACTAATGCCATGTCTGTGTCTGAGCTAAAGCTGCACTAATGCCATGTCTGTGTCTGAGCTAAAGCTGCACTAATGCCATGTCTGTGTCTGAGCTAAAGCTGCACTAATGCCATGTCTGTGTCTGAGCTAAAGCTGCACTAATGCCATGTCTGTGTCTGAGCTAAAGTTACACTAATGCCATGTCTGTGTCTGAGCTAAAGCTGCACTAATGCCATGTCTGTGTCTGAGCTAAAGCTGCACTAATGCCATGTCTGTGTCTGAGCTAAAGCTGCACTAATGCCATGTCTGTGTCTGAGCTAAAGCTGCACTAATGCCATGTCTGTGTCTGAGCTAAAGCTGCACTAATGCCATGTCTGTGTCTGAGCTAAAGCTACACTAATGCCATGTCTGTGTCTGAGCTAAAGCTGCACTAATGCCATGTCTGTGTCTGAGCTAAAGCTGCACTAATGCCATGTCTGTGTCTGAGCTAAAGCTGCACTAATGCCATGTCTGTGTCTGATTAAGCTGCACTAATGCCATGTCTGTGTCTGAGCTAAAGTTACACTAATGCCATGTCTGTGTCTGAGCTAAAGCTGCACTAATGCCATGTCTGTGTCTGAGCTAAAGCTGCACTAATGCCATGTCTGTGTCTGAGCTAAAGCTGCACTAATGCCATGTCTGTGTCTGAGCTAAAGTTACACTAATGCCATGTCTGTGTCTGAGCTAAAGCTGCACTAATGCCATGTCTGTGTCTGAGCTAAAGCTGCACTAATGCCATGTCTGTGTCTGAGCTAAAGCTGCACTAATGCCATGTCTGTGTCTGAGCTAAAGCTGCACTAATGCCATGTCTGTGTGTGAGCTAAAGCTGCACTAATGCCATGTCTGTGTCTGAGCTAAAGCTGCACTAATGCCATGTCTGTGTCTGAGCTAAAGCTGCACTAATGCCATGTCTGTGTGTGAGCTAAAGCTGCACTAATGCCATGTCTGTGTCTGAGCTAAAGCTGCACTAATGCCATGTCTGTGTCTGAGCTAAAGCTGCACTAATGCCATGTCTGTGTCTGAGCTAAAGTTACACTAATGCCATGTCTGTGTCTGAGCTAAAGCTGCACTAATGCCATGTCTGTGTCTGAGCTAAAGCTGCACTAATGCCATGTCTGTGTCTGAGCTAAAGCTGCACTAATGCCATGTCTGTGTCTGAGCTAAACTTACACTAATGCCATGTCTGTGTCTGAGCTAAAGTTACACTAATGCCATGTCTGTGTGTGAGCTAAAGCTGCACTAATGCCATGTCTGTGTCTGAGCTAAAGCTGCACTAATGCCATGTCTGTGTCTGAGCTAAAGCTGCACTAATGCCATGTCTGTGTCTGAGCTAAAGCTGCACTAATGCCATGTCTGTGTCTGATTAAGCTGCACTAATGCCATGTCTGTGTCTGAGCTAAAGTTACACTAATGCCATGTCTGTGTCTGAGCTAAAGTTACACTAATGCCATGTCTGTGTCTGAGCTAAAGCTGCACTAATGCCATGTCTGTGTCTGAGCTAAAGTTACACTAATGCCATGTCTGTGTGTGAGCTAAAGCTGCACTAATGCCATGTCTGTGTCTGAGCTAAAGCTGCACTAATGCCATGTCTGTGTCTGAGCTAAAGCTGCACTAATGCCATGTCTGTGTCTGAGCTAAAGCTGCACTAATGCCATGTCTGTGTGTGAGCTAAAGCTGCACTAATGCCATGTCTGTGTCTGAGCTAAAGCTGCACTAATGCCATGTCTGTGTCTGAGCTAAAGCTGCACTAATGCCATGTCTGTGTCTGAGCTAAAGCTGCACTAATGCCATGTCTGTGTCTGAGCTAAAGCTGCACTAATGCCATGTCTGTGTCTGAGCTAAAGCTGCACTAATGCCATGTCTGTGTCTGAGCTAAAGCTGCACTAATGCCATGTCTGTGTCTGAGCTAAAGCTGCACTAATGCCATGTCTGTGTCTGAGCTAAAGCTGCACTAATGCCATGTCTGTGTGAGCTAAAGTTGCACTAATGCCATGTCTGTGTCTGAGCTAAAGCTGCACTAATGCCATGTCTGTGTCTGAGCTAAAGCTGCACTAATGCCATGTCTGTGTCTGAGCTAAAGCTACACTAATGCCATGTCTGTGTCTGAGCTAAAGAATGCCATGTCTGTGTCTGAGCTAAAGCTGCACTAATGCCATGTCTGTGTCTGAGCTAAAGCTACACTAATGCCATGTCTGTGTCTGAGCTAAAGCTGCACTAATGCCATGTCTGTGTCTGAGCTAAAGCTGCACTAATGCCATGTCTGTGTCTGAGCTAAAGCTGCACTAATGCCATGTCTGTGTCTGAGCTAAAGCTGCACTAATGCCATGTCTGTGTCTGAGCTAAAGCTGCACTAATGCCATGTCTGTGTCTGAGCTAAAGCTGCACTAATGCCATGTCTGTGTCTGAGCTAAAGCTGCACTAATGCCATGTCTGTGTCTGAGCTAAAGCTGCACTAATGCCATGTCTGTGTCTGAGCTAAAGCTACACTAATGCCATGTCTGTGTCTGAGCTAAAGTTGCACTAATGCCATGTCTGTGTCTGAGCTAAAGCTGCACTAATGCCATGTCTGTGTCTGAGCTAAAGCTGCACTAATGCCATGTCTGTGTCTGAGCTAAAGCTGCACTAATGCCATGTCTGTGTCTGAGCTAAAGCTGCACTAATGCCATGTCTGTGTCTGATTAAGCTGCACTAATGCCATGTCTGTGTCTGAGCTAAAGCTGCACTAATGCCATGTCTGTGTCTGAGCTAAAGCTGCACTAATGCCATGTCTGTGTCTGAGCTAAAGCTGCACTAATGCCATGTCTGTGTGTGAGCCAAAGTTACACTAATGCCATGTCTGTGTCTGAGCTAAAGCTGCACTAATGCCATGTCTGTGTCTGAGCTAAAGCTGCACTAATGCCATGTCTGTGTCTGAGCTAAAGTTACACTAATGCCATGTCTGTGTCTGAGCTAAAGCTGCACTAATGCCATGTCTGTGTCTGAGCTAAAGCTGCACTAATGCCATGTCTGTGTCTGAGCTAAAGCTGCACTAATGCCATGTCTGTGTCTGAGCTAAAGTTACACTAATGCCATGTCTGTGTCTGAGCTAAAGCTGCACTAATGCCATGTCTGTGTCTGAGCTAAAGCTGCACTAATGCCATGTCTGTGTCTGAGCTAAAGCTGCACTAATGCCATGTCTGTGTCTGAGCTAAAGCTGCACTAATGCCATGTCTGTGTCTGAGCTAAAGCTGCACTAATGCCATGTCTGTGTCTGAGCTAAAGCTACACTAATGCCATGTCTGTGTCTGAGCTAAAGCTGCACTAATGCCATGTCTGTGTCTGAGCTAAAGCTGCACTAATGCCATGTCTGTGTCTGAGCTAAAGCTGCACTAATGCCATGTCTGTGTCTGATTAAGCTGCACTAATGCCATGTCTGTGTCTGAGCTAAAGCTGCACTAATGCCATGTCTGTGTCTGAGCTAAAGCTGCACTAATGCCATGTCTGTGTCTGAGCTAAAGCTGCACTAATGCCATGTCTGTGTGTGAGCTAAAGCTGCACTAATGCCATGTCTGTGTGTGAGCTAAAGCTGCACTAATGCCATGTCTGTGTCTGAGCTAAAGCTGCACTAATGCCATGTCTGTGTCTGAGCTAAAGCTGCACTAATGCCATGTCTGTGTCTGAGCTAAAGTTACACTAATGCCATGTCTGTGTCTGAGCTAAAGCTGCACTAATGCCATGTCTGTGTCTGAGCTAAAGCTGCACTAATGCCATGTCTGTGTCTGAGCTAAAGCTGCACTAATGCCATGTCTGTGTCTGAGCTAAACTTACACTAATGCCATGTCTGTGTCTGAGCTAAAGTTACACTAATGCCATGTCTGTGTGTGAGCTAAAGCTGCACTAATGCCATGTCTGTGTCTGAGCTAAAGCTGCACTAATGCCATGTCTGTGTCTGAGCTAAAGCTGCACTAATGCCATGTCTGTGTCTGAGCTAAAGCTGCACTAATGCCATGTCTGTGTCTGATTAAGCTGCACTAATGCCATGTCTGTGTCTGAGCTAAAGTTACACTAATGCCATGTCTGTGTCTGAGCTAAAGTTACACTAATGCCATGTCTGTGTCTGAGCTAAAGCTGCACTAATGCCATGTCTGTGTCTGAGCTAAAGTTACACTAATGCCATGTCTGTGTGTGAGCTAAAGCTGCACTAATGCCATGTCTGTGTCTGAGCTAAAGCTGCACTAATGCCATGTCTGTGTCTGAGCTAAAGCTGCACTAATGCCATGTCTGTGTCTGAGCTAAAGCTGCACTAATGCCATGTCTGTGTCTGAGCTAAAGCTGCACTAATGCCATGTCTGTGTCTGAGCTAAAGCTGCACTAATGCCATGTCTGTGTCTGAGCTAAAGCTGCACTAATGCCATGTCTGTGTCTGAGCTAAAGCTGCACTAATGCCATGTCTGTGTCTGAGCTAAAGCTGCACTAATGCCATGTCTGTGTCTGAGCTAAAGCTGCACTAATGCCATGTCTGTGTCTGAGCTAAAGCTGCACTAATGCCATGTCTGTGTCTGAGCTAAAGCTGCACTAATGCCATGTCTGTGTCTGAGCTAAAGCTACACTAATGCCATGTCTGTGTCTGAGCTAAAGCTGCACTAATGCCATGTCTGTGTCTGAGCTAAAGCTGCACTAATGCCATGTCTGTGTCTGAGCTAAAGCTGCACTAATGCCATGTCTGTGTCTGAGCTAAAGCTGCACTAATGCCATGTCTGTGTCTGAGCTAAAGCTGCACTAATGCCATGTCTGTGTCTGAGCTAAAGCTGCACTAATGCCATGTCTGTGTCTGAGCTAAAGCTACACTAATGCCATGTCTGTGTCTGAGCTAAAGCTGCACTAATGCCATGTCTGTGTCTGAGCTAAAGCTGCACTAATGCCATGTCTGTGTGAGCTAAAGTTGCACTAATGCCATGTCTGTGTCTGAGCTAAAGCTGCACTAATGCCATGTCTGTGTCTGAGCTAAAGCTGCACTAATGCCATGTCTGTGTCTGAGCTAAAGCTGCACTAATGCCATGTCTGTGTGTGAGCTAAAGCTGCACTAATGCCATGTCTGTGTCTGAGCTAAAGCTACACTAATGCCATGTCTGTGTGAGCTAAAGTTGCACTAATGCCATGTCTGTGTCTGAGCTAAAGCTGCACTAATGCCATGTCTGTGTCTGAGCTAAAGCTGCACTAATGCCATGTCTGTGTGTGAGCTAAAGCTGCACTAATGCCATGTCTGTGTGAGCTAAAGTTACACTAATGCCATGTCTGTGTCTGAGCTAAAGCTGCACTAATGCCATGTCTGTGTCTGAGCTAAAGCTGCACTAATGCCATGTCTGTGTGAGCTAAAGCTACACTAATGCCATGTCTGTGTCTGAGCTAAAGCTGCACTAATGCCATGTCTGTGTCTGAGCTAAAGCTGCACTAATGCCATGTCTGTGTCTGATTAAGCTGCACTAATGCCATGTCTGTGTCTGAGCTAAAGCTGCACTAATGCCATGTCTGTGTCTGAGCTAAAGTTACACTAATGCCATGTCTGTGTCTGAGCTAAAGCTGCACTAATGCCATGTCTGTGTCTGAGCTAAAGCTGCACTAATGCCATGTCTGTGTCTGAGCTAAAGCTGCACTAATGCCATGTCTGTGTCTGAGCTAAAGCTGCACTAATGCCATGTCTGTGTCTGAGCTAAAGCTGCACTAATGCCATGTCTGTGTCTGAGCTAAAGTTACACTAATGCCATGTCTGTGTCTGAGCTAAAGCTGCACTAATGCCATGTCTGTGTCTGAGCTAAAGTTGCACTAATGCCATGTCTGTGTCTGAGCTAAAGCTGCACTAATGCCATGTCTGTGTCTGAGCTAAAGCTGCACTAATGCCATGTCTGTGTCTGAGCTAAAGCTGCACTAATGCCATGTCTGTGTGTGATTAAGCTGCACTAATACTATGTCCTTGTGAGATTTTTTGCTACCTTGTTGGTGAGCTACGTGAGACTCAGTGGAGGGAGTTGGATAGAAAACTTGGTCATTGCTGCACATGGCATGTGTATCTACTTGATTTTTAACGTTATTGCTAATCATATCTTCGTCTCTATTATTAATTTTATCTATGCACTGTTTGTTCACCACCCATAAAAAATATGAACGGGTCACCTGCCTTAAATAATACATGCTTATGCAAATCGGGAATGGTCGTCTTAGTGAAGAGATTTATACGAGTGAATTCCCGGAGACTCGAAGCTTGACTGGCCAGGCTGTGCTGCACGAGTGAGGACAGGCTGCATGGCTGATGCAACTTACAAGATGGCAGAACAAGCCAGCCAGAAACAGGACAAACAACAAACCAAGACCCCCTCACAAGCCCTCCAAAACCACTTCCCCATGGGCCCTCATACAAAGAATATATTTGCTGCACTGGCAGGTGAGGATGGGCTGCATGGCTGACACGAGAGGCTGATAGACAATAGTTATTCTGTTCATCAACACGCTCTAACTTTTATCTTGACTTGCCACTTAGTGCCGCATTCAACACTAGTGGAGTTTTTATCATGTGGGCATTCCTGTAAGTACTACGTATATGAGCAGAGTATAAGTCGATGCAGAATAGACTTGAGACTTCCTGAAGTCTTTAAAAAAATTTTTTCCCCAAGTCAAGACTTCAGTTAGGCAGTCATCTTTGGCCAAACATGTACCAGACATTGAACAGCAGCTGAAAAACGTCTCCTCTGCCAACTCTTCCTCTGCAAACTTTTCCTCGGCAAACTCCACAACTTCTAATTTAAAAGCTGCTGCGAATGTAGCTGGGACTCTGGTTGATGACTCCACCCACAAACCATGCCCACAGATAACACCTATGTCCATATTTACTGTGCATTTGGAATGTAAGAGCTGACTCACAAAGATGTCGGATCTTAAAACTTTGACTTAAAACAATATTTCGGGTGAAACCGTAAAAACTGTGATTTATGCATCTACTTTTTGTTGAGCAACTGCTAAGTGTTAGTCGTGTGTCTCCTCCTGCTTGTGACTGTCTCCTCCCCCTTGTGACTGTGTCTCCTCCTGCTTGTGACTGTGTCTCCTCCTGCTTGTGACTGTGTCTCCTCCTGCTTGTGACTGTCTCCTCCTGCTTGTGACTGTGTCTCCTCCCCCTTGTGACTGTGTCTCCTCCTGCTTGTGACTGTGTCTCCTCCTGCTTGTGACTGTCTCCTCCTGCTTGTGACTGTATCTCCTCCTGCTTGTGACTGTGTCTCCTCCTGCTTGTGACTGTCTCCTCCTGCTTGTGACTGTCTCCTCCTGCTTGTGACTGTATCTCCTCCTGCTTGTGACTGTCTCCTCCTGCTTGTGACTGTGTCTCCTCCTGCTTGTGACTATATCTCCTCCTGCTTGTGACTGTGTCTCCTCCTGCTTGTGACTATGTCTCCTCCTGCTTGTGACTGTGTCTCCTCCTGATTGTGACTGTCTCCTCCTGCTTGTGACTGTGTCTCCTCCTGCTTGTGACTGTGTCTCCTCCTGCTTGTGACTGTGTCTCCTCCTGCTTGTGACTGTGTCTCCTCCTACTTGTGACTGTCTCCTCCTGCTTGTGACTGTGTCTCCTCCTGCTTGTGACTGTGTCTCCTCCTGCTTGTGACTGTGTCTCCTCCTGCTTGTGACTGTCTCCTCCTGCTGGTGACTGTGTCTCCTCTTGCTTGTGACTGTCTCCTCCTGCTTGTGACTGTCTCCTCCTGCTTGTGACTGTGTCTCCTCCTGCTTGTGACTGTATCTCCTCCTGCTTGTGACTGTCTCCTCTTGCTTGTGACTGTCTCCTCCTGCTTGTGACTGTGTCTCCTCCTGCTTGTGACTGTGTCTCCTCCTGCTTGTGACTGTATCTCCTCCTGCTTGTGACTGCTTGTGACTGTCTCCTCCTGCTTGTGACTTTGTCTCCTCCTGCTTGTGACTGTGTCTACTCCTGCTTGTGACTGTCTCCTCCTACTTGTGACTGTCTCCTCCTGCTTGTGACTGTGTCTCCTCCTGCTTGTGACTGTGTCTCCTCCTGCTTGTGACTGTGTCTCCTCCTGCTTGTGACTGTGTCTCCTCCTGCTTGTGACTGTCTCCTCCTGCTGGTGACTGTGTCTCCTCTTGCTTGTGACTGTCTCCTCCTGCTTGTGACTGTCTCCTCCTGCTTGTAACTGTGTCTCCTCCTGCTTGTGACTGTCTCCTCCTGCTTGTGACTGTCTCCTCCTGCTTGTGACTGCGTCTCCTCCTGCTTGTGACTGTCTCCTCCTGCTTGTGACTGCGTCTCCTCCTGCTTGTGACTGTCTTGTGTTGTCTCCTGCTTGTGTTGTCTCCTCCTGCTTGTGACTGTCTCCTCCTGCTTGTGACTGTGTCTCCTCCTGCTTGTGACTGTCTCCTCCTGCTTGTGACTGCGTCTCCTCCTGCTTGTGACTGTCTCCTCCTGCTTGTGACTGTCTCCTCCTACTTGTGACTGTCTCCTCCTGCTTGTGACTGTCTCCTCCTGCTTGTGACTGTGTCTCCTCCTGCTTGTGACTGTATCTCCTCCTGCTTGTGACTGTCTCCTCCTGCTTGTGACTGTGTCTCCTCCTGCTTGTGACTATCTCCTCCTGCTTGTGACTGTATCTCCTCCTGCTTGTGACTGTCTCCTCCTGCTTGTGACTGTATCTCCTCCTGCTTGTGACTGTGTCTCCTCCTGCTTGTGACTGTGTCTCCTCCTGCTTGTGACTGTCTCCTGCTTGTGACTGTCTCCTCCTGCTTGTGACTGTATCTCCTCCTGCTTGTGACTGTGTCTCTCCTGCTTGTGAGTGTATCTCCTCCTGCTTGTGACTGTGTCTCCTCCTGCTTGTGACTGTGTCTCCTCCTGCTTGTGAATGTCTCCTGCTTGTGACTGTCTCCTCCTGCTTGTGACTATATCTCCTCCTGCTTGTGACTGTGTCTCCTCCTGCTTGTGACTGTGTCTCCTCCTGCTTGTGACTATATCTCCTCCTGCTTGTGACTATGTCTCCTCCTGCTTGTGACTGTATCTCCTCCTACTCGTGACTGTGTTTCCTCCTGCTTGTGACTGTCTCCTCCTGCTTGTGACTGTGTCTCCTCCTGCTTGTGACTGTCTCCTCCTGCTTGTGACTGTCTCCTCCTGCTTGTGACTGTCTCCTCCTGCTTGTGACTATGTCTCCTCCTGCTTGTGACTGTCTCCTCCTGCTTGTGACTGTCTCCTCCTGCTTGTGACTGTCTCCTCCTGCTTGTGACTGTCTCCTCCTGCTTGTGACTGTCTCCTCCTGCTTGTGACTGTCTCCTCCTGCTTGTGACTGTCTCCTCCTGCTTGTGACTGTGTCTCCTCCTGCTTGTGACTGTCTCCTCCTGCTTGTGACTATATCTGCTCCTGCTTGTGACTATGTCTCCTCCTGCTTGTGACTGTATCTCCTCCTACTCGTGACTGTGTCTCCTCCTGCTTGTGACTATATCTGCTCCTGCTTGTGACTGTGTCTCCTCCTGCTTGTGACTGTATCTCCTCCTACTCGTGACTGTGTCTCCTCCTGCTTGTGACTATATCTGCTCCTGCTTGTGACTGTGTCTCCTCCTGCTTGTGACTGTCTCCTCCTGCTTGTGACTGTGTCTCCTCTTGCTTGTGACTGTCTCCTCTTGCTTGTGACTGTCTCCTCCTGCTTGTGACTGTGTCTCCTCCTGCTTGTGACTGTGTCTCCTCCTGCTTGTGACTGTCTCCTCCTGCTTGTGACTGTGTCTCCTCCTGCTTGTGACTGTGTCTCCTCCTGCTTGTGAGACTGCGTCTCCTCCTGCTTGTGACTATGTCTCCTCCTGCTTGTGACTGAGTCTCCTCCTGCTTGTGACTGTCTCCTCCTGCTTGTGACTGAGTCTCCTCCTGCTTGTGACTGTGTCTCCTACTCGTGACTGTATCTGCTCCTGCTTGTGACTGTCTCCTCCTGCTTGTGACTGAGTCTCCTCCTGCTTGTGACTGTCTCCTCCTGCTTGTGACTGTGTCTCCTCCTGCTTGTGACTGTGTCTCCTCCTGCTTGTGACTGTCTCCTCCTGCTTGTGACTGTCTCCTCCTGCTTGTGACTGTGTCTCCTCCTGCTTGTGACTGTGTCTCCTCCTGCTTGTAACTGTGTCTCCTCCTGCTTGTGACTGTCTCCTCCTGCTTGTGACTGTCTCCTCCTGCTTGTGAGTGTATCTCCTCCTGCTTGTGACTGTCTCCTCCTGCTTGTGACTGTGTCTCCTCCTGCTTGTGACAGTGTCTCCTCCTGCTTGTGACTGTCTCCTCCTGCTTGTGACTGTCTCCTCCTGCTTGTGACTGTGTCTCCTCCTGCTTGTGACTGTGTCTCCTCCTGCTTGTAACTGTGTCTCCTCCTGCTTGTGACTGTCTCCTCCTGCTTGTGACTGTCTCCTCCTGCTTGTGAGTGTATCTCCTCCTGCTTGTGACTGTCTCCTCCTGCTTGTGACTGTGTCTCCTCCTGCTTGTGACAGTGTCTCCTCCTGCTTGTGACTGTGTCCTCCTGCTTGTGACACTGTCTCCTCCTGCTTTATTTCACCATTGCTCCAAGATCTCCTCTGCAACACTTGAACCATTTGCTATCCCTTCTATCTAGTTCAGGACGTATACTTGGCAATCCGTACATTTCAGAAACTAATTACATCTGTATAGGCGCGTTTGTTAAAGCAGATGCTCAGAATTAAGTGCGTCATTTAATGTGATGGGCTGCTATTAGTGCCTTGCTTGCTTTTATGGTGTCATTTAGTCACACAAGCCACCCAGGTCCTGAGTCACCCAGGTCCTGAGCCACCCAGGTCCTGAGCCACCCAGGTCTTTAGTCACACAGGCCCTGAGTCACACAGGCCCTGAGTCACCCAGGTCCTGAGCCACCCAGGTCCTGAGCCACCCAGGCAGGTCCCGAGCCACCCAGGTCCCAGGTCCTAAGCCACCCAGGTCCTGAGTCACCCAGGTCCTGAGCCACACAGGCCCTGACAGGTCCGGAGTTACACAGGCTCAGAGTCACCCACTAATGTGCTAGGGATAACTGTGAGCGTGTGTGCATGTGTGTGTGTGTGTGTGTGTGTGTCCTCTACTTAAAGACTTTTACTCGCACGATCATCTCCTACCCCACAGACTATGAGCCATCCACAATGATGTGTTTGCCGATAATAACCAAGAGTAAAGGACAGGGTAAACAAATTCTGGGTGTGGCAGTGGCATGTGACAAGATCGACGGAAAAGCGTGAGTTTATCCCTACCCAAACAAATTAGTCATAGTCAGGGCTTTGATAATATATAAACTCTGTTAGAAACCTTCCTGTTATAACTGCCCCTCCTATTATAACTGCCCCTCCTATTGTAACTGCCCCTCCTATTATAACTGCCCCTCCTATTATAACTGCCCCTCCTATTATAACTGCCCCTCCTATTGTAACTGCCCATCCTATTATAACTGCCCCTCCTATTATAACTGCCCCTCCTATTATAACTGCCCCTCCTATTATAACTGCCCCTCCTATTATAACTGCCCCTCCTATTATAACTGCCCCTCCTATTATAACTGCCCCTCCTATTATAACTGCCCCTCCTATCATAACTGCCCCTCCTATTATAACTGCCCCTCCTATCATAACTGCCCCTCCTATCATAACTGCCCCTCCTATTATAACTGCCCCTCCTATTATAACTGCCCCTCCTATTATAACTGCCCCTCCTATTATAACTGCCCCTCCTATTATAACTGCCCCTCCTATTATAACTGCCCCTCCTATCGTAACTGCCCCTCCTATTATAACTGCCCCTCCTATCGTAACTGCCCCTCCTATTGTAGTACTCCTCTGTCTTTAACTGTAACAAATTTTAGTAGCTAGAACTTTCCCCCTCATTTGAGTGCAAATAGAATAAGCTGCAGTTGATTGCTTGGCTCCATTGAAGTAAGGAAGCATAGCATGTCACCAGCAAAGAAAGCCATCCAGGATATCTCCTTTCTCAAAGGTGAAGAGATTTAGAGTATTTCCCAGTAGTCCTGGGTGCCTGTGCAGCCTTGCTCGGCAGAACAGAATCTTGAAACAGTAGGATCGACAGCTATGAGTCTGTCAAAGATGGCAGCTAGATCAGCAGTTGCAATCAATGGCCAGCCATATATATTTTAAGTCAAGCACCTGTCAACCAGAACTTGCCTAATAGTAACAATAGTCAAGACAGGCTGTAGACTGGACTGGAATAATTAGTAACTGCTGTTCCTTATTGGACAGAATACTGTTAGAATGAGATCTTTTTTTAATGAAAAATGCTTTATCACATTTGCAGCTTCCTAAAGCATGACCATGACAACATGGAGTTTGTTATGAAGTTTTGTTCGTCTGTGATAGCCAATACGCTGGCCTTCCAGAGGGAGCTGGCCTTGAAGAAGCAGAACCAGACCTTGCTCCAGATTGCCAGGAACCTCTTCAGTCGACTAGGAGATCTCAACAAGCTTCTCAGTGAGATCATGAACGAGGCACGCAGTCTCACCAATGCTGAGAAGTCAGTTCTCTTTGTGTGTGTGTGTGTGTCTGTGCGTGTGTTGGTTGGTTGGTTTTTTAAATTATTTTTGTGGTTTCTGTTGTTATTTTTTTTTTAGTGTGTGTGTGTGTGCATGTGAGAGTGTGTATGTGTTTGTGTGTGCATGTGAGAGAGTGTGTGTGTGTGAGAGTGTGTGTGCATGTGAGTGTGTGTGTGCATGTAAGAGTGTGTGTATGTGAGAGTGTGTAAGTGTATGTGTATGTAAGAATGTGTGTATGTGCGGGCGAGAGTGTTAGCGAGTGTGTGTGCACGTGTGTTTGAGTGAGAGAGTGTGTGTGTGTGCATGTAAGAGTGTGTGTGTATGTGCATGTGAGAGTGTATGTGTATGTAAGAATGTGCGTATGTGCGGGCGAGAGTGTGAGTGAGAGTGTGTGTGTGTGTTATTCATAGTTTCATGGGCCAAGTGTCGGTGAAGACACCTGCTGCCAGTTTTTTGTAAGCAACGGAAGATGTCACAGGCCAAAATGTAATTATTCTAATAGCGATACTGCATAAGCGAGCCAGTGATCACAACCAATCAAATTGCAGTGCCCATATTCACACGCTAGCTCACAAATAAGTCTGTAGACTTTTCCTTCCCGCAGACACTGCATGCATGCGACTCCGTGTTGGTTCTGCTGCTGCTGTTTTCTGTGCGTGTTTGTTACTTGTCATTTTTGTGGGTATTATTATGTTGTTGTTGTTTGTATCAGTTGTTACATTTGTTGTTGTTTGTATGTTGTTATTTAAAAAATGTTATTTGTGTGAGTTTTTTTTTTGTTGCTGTTGTTATCATTACTTCTATCATTGTTTAATACTCTGCATGCTTGTGGTGTGGTGGTCTTCATGTATACACAATACATGTATGTACATGTATTATACATGTTTTTACACATAATATACATATATAATACATGTATTATATACATGTATTATACAGGTATATACACGTATTATACATGTATATTACATATGTAATACATATATACATATATAACACATGTATTATATACATGTATTATACATGTATATTACATATGTAATACATATATATACATGATACATATATAATACATGTATATACATATATACTACATATATAATACATGTATATACATATATAATACATGCATATACATATACATGCATATATATAAGACATCTATACATATATAATACATGCATATAAATATATAATACATGTATGTACATATAATACATGCATATATATAATACATATATACATATATAATACATGCATGTGCATATAATACATGCATATACTTATAGAATGCATATATACATATAGGATACACATATTACATATAATACATGTATATACATGTGGTATGTATGTAAAGACAATGTTTTTAGAAAGCTATATTGGCTATATTGGTTCCCAATATTTGGATGACCCTTTACCTTTTATAATAATGTACACCGTATACATTATATTAATAGGTAAAGGATCGTCCAAAATTTTGCTCTACATTGGTCTATTTCCTCTCATTCAGGCCAATCCAAGATAGCTTCTTAAAAAAATATATTTTTTGGTATTTTTTTGTCTTGCTCCTATTTTTGCTTTAGTTTCCTCTCTCTAAAGGTTATAGCCGAGAAGCTTTCAGTCTCCTTCAAGGACTGTAGCCGAGAAGCTTTCAGTCTCCTTCAAGGACTGTAGCCAACCATACTTGACCTTGAAGGAGTCTGTAACCGGCCATACTCGACCTTGGAGGAGACTGTAGCCAACCATACTTGACCTTGAAGGAGACTGAGCCGGCCATACTTGACCTTGAAGGAGACTGTGGCTGACCATACTTGACCTTGAAGGAGACTGTGGCTGACCATACTTGACCTTGAAGGAGACTGTGGCTGACCATACTTGACCTTGAAGGAGTCTGTAGCTGACCATACTTGACCTTGAAAGAGACTGTAGCCGGCCATACTTGACCTTGAAGGAGACTGTGGCTGACCATACTTGACCTTGAAGGAGACTGTAGCTGACCATACTTGACCTTGAAGGAGTCTGTGGCTGACCATACTTGACCTTGAAGGAGACTGTGGCTGACTGTACTTGACCTTGAAGGAGACTGTGGCTGACCATACTTGACCTTGAAGGAGACTGTGGCTGACCATACTTGACCTTGAAGGAGTCTGTAGCTGACCATACTTGACCTTGAAGGAGACTGTAGCCGGCCATACTTGACCTTGAAGGAGACTGTGGCTGACCATACTTGACCTTGAAGGAGACTGTGGCTGACCATACTTGACCTTGAAGGAGACTGTAGCTGACCATACTTGACCTTGAAGGAGACTGTGGCTGACCATACTTGACCTTGAAGGAGACTGTGGCTGACTGTACTTGACCTTGAAGGAGTCTGTAGCTGACCATACTTGACCTTGAAGGAGACTGTGGCTGACCGTACTTGACCTTGAAGGAGACTGTGGCTGACCATACTTGACCTTGAAGGAGACTGTGGCTGACCATACTTGACCTTGAAGGAGTCTGTAGCTGACCATACTTGACCTTGAAGGAGACTGTAGCTGACCATACTTGACCTTGAAGGAGACTGTGGCTGACTGTACTTGACCTTGAAGGAGACTGTAGCCAACCATACTTGACCTTGAAGGAGTCTGTGGCTGACCATACTTGACCTTGAAGGAGACTGTGGCTGACCATACTTGACCTTGAAGGAGTCTGTAGCTGACCATACTTGACCTTGAAGGAGACTGTGGCTGACCGTACTTGACCTTGAAGGAGACTGTGGCTGACCATACTTGACCTTGAAGGAGACTGTAGCTGACCATACTTGACCTTGAAGGAGACTGTGGCTGACCATACTTGACCTTGAAGGAGTCTGTAGCTGACCATACTTGACCTTGAAGGAGTCTGTAGCTGACCATACTTGACCTTGAAGGAGACTGTGGCTGACCGTACTTGACCTTGAAGGAGACTGTGGCTGACCATACTTGACCTTGAAGGAGACTGTAGCTGACCATACTTGACCTTGAAGGAGACTGTGGCTGACCATACTTGACCTTGAAGGAGTCTGTAGCTGACCATACTTGACCTTGAAGGAGACTGTAGCTGACCATACTTGACCTTGAAGGAGACTGTGGCTGACCATACTTGACCTTGAAGGAGACTGTAGCTGACCATACTTGACCTTGAAGGAGACTGTGGCTGACCATACTTGACCTTGAAGAGTCTGTAGCCGACATGGATATTTGGTCACCAATAGCAACAAGACATGGCATGTGTTGGTATAAAAGGCGGGAAAAGAAAGAAGAAAAGAATCATCTCATATCACCAGCTCAACTCACATGGCAGCTTTGGCTGATAGCATCTCCAAAAATACTTCCAGCTTGCCTTGAATTCTTTGCGGTCTGCCAGTTGACTACCTTGGTAGTGAACCAGCAGAACTGAAAACCATAACTAGTGTGAACCAACCCTTAAAAGGTCCTCTTCTAGTGTCCCCTTTCCATCTCTGTTTTTACCCCTCGCTTAATTAACTTGTGTGCATTCATAAACACTTTAATGCCCAGAGGAATCCAAATATTCCAAGCACATCCACGACGACTCTGTTTGATGGTGGATATAGCGTGGTGCATAGCAGTCATTGTTGACAATACGATCAAGCTATGTAGCTGACGTGCTGTTTTGTAGGCATGAGTTGGTAGGGATCATCATTCCAGAAAATCCCGCCTTAATCAAGCTATGTTTAGTCCTGCTGTGCAGCTGTTGCCGGCTCCTTGAAGGAGGCCGTATCGACAATGCGTCATGTCGCTAGCTTGATAGGTACACAGGTAAGTGTTTATAAGGAGTGGATCGTGTCTGCCCTTTGAGGAGTTCTCCCTGTGCCACAATGTTGCTGCAATGTTGCCGCAATGTTGCTGCAATGTTGAAGGATTCTGTAAGACAACATGAAAACAAACAACAGCAAAAAGACCGAACAAATTTAACGAGAAAAATATTTTTATTTGAATGATTTCTCTTCCAATTAGCGTCTTGTTTCCATTGCCAACGTTTCGACCCAAGTGCCTCGGTTTTCTTTGCCCTAATGAAGGCCTCAAGCACTTTGGCTGAAAGGTTGACAATGGAAACAAGAAGCTGATTGAAAGGGAAACCTGCAGAACATGTATTTGATTGACTGGTCAGGAAACAAGCCTGGACCACAGATTTAAACTCATACGCACAAATATTATACTTCTTTTTACATTTCTATAATTGGACCGATATTTACCGATTTTAAGAATACATTTAAAAGGTAAAGGGTCATCTAACAGGCTGTGGTCTGCACGGGTACACGCTGGTTTCCTTTCTTTTTTTGCCGACCAGGCAATCCTAGTTGCTGTGTTTTTTTAATTTTTTTAAATTTTAATAAAATCATTTTTGCAACATTTTGCTCTTGTTAGGCGAGTATGGATGGCGGCAGAACCGGTCCAGCCACACATTTCATCTTTAAATAAATAACAAGAGCAATCGGAGACTGCAAACCTCCACCACTCCCAACAAGATAGTGTGACTCTGAACAAAGCAATTGGATTGACTTGTCAACAAAGAAAGTGGCTCCAATGGAGTTATTATTCACTAGCAAAACTGAATGCATCATGCGAGCTCTGGTCATCACCATGTTGCATCATGCAAGCTCTGGTCATCGCCATGTTGCATCATGTGAGCTCTGGTCATCGCCATGTTGCATCATGTGAGCTCTGGTCATCGCCATGTTGTGTCACGCGAGCTCTGGTCATCGCCATGTTGTGTCACGCGAGCTCTGGTCATCGCCATGTTGCATCATGCAAGCTCTGGTCATCGCCATGTTGCATCATGTGAGCTCTGGTCATCGCCATGTTGCATCATGTGAGCTCTGGTCATCGCCATGTTGTGTCACGCGAGCTCTGGTCATCGCCATGTTGTGTCATGTGAGCTCTGGTCATTGCCATGTTGCATCATGTGAGCTCTGGTCATCGCCATGTTGCGTATGCATCATGCTAGCTCTGGTCATCACCATGTTGCATCATGTGAGCTCTGGTCATCGCCATGTTGCATCATGTGAGCTCTGGTCATCGCCATGTTGCATCATGTGAGCTCTGGTCATCGCCATGTTGCATCATGTGAGCTCTGGTCATCACCATGTTGCGTCATGTGAGCTCTGGTCATCGCCATGTTGCATCATGTGAGCTCTGGTCATCGCCAAGTTATGTAATTTATGAGCTACCGTTGCCAACGTAAGCGCTCGCTGTATTTACTTTTTTTAAATGGCCGACATTCGCAACTGTTTTGGGGAGGTGATGGCTTTCTGAGTTCAACGTTACCTAATGCAGCATAGCCCATGTCTGTCCCGGTGTAAAAGTACATGTTCCTGCTAAGCTTGAGCTTCCATGCTTCAAAACGGTGGCCGTGCATAAAGGACCCAGTGAGAGAGACAGAGAGGCACGCAGACTTTCTACAGAAGAAAGACTACGAGCTGCTGGTTGAGTTCAGGATAAACTTGGACATTTCTCTGACTATTGCTCGAATCAGAGAAGTGGCATTACAGATGATCACTTTTGATTATTTTTTACTTGGAGAGATGTTCTTATCACACAGATAATTTGAGAAGGACTCTTTAGCATGACCATTTTCAGCACAGTAGTTGCAGCTCTATGATTGTCACCACACTGACACAAACGATGACAGATTCTGGAAGAAGGTCAAGAAAAAGGTGGAAGAGCAAAGTGTGGATGAAACAACTCTTCCCCACAACTGGAGCGACCCTGTAGGTACGAAGATGGGCAACAGGGTCGTATCTAGGAATTAAATGGGGAGGGTTTCCATCTCATGCATGTGAAGCTTGTAAAAAAAAAAATCACCTGGCCACAACCACTTTTATCTGACTGTGCCCCACAGTAGTTTAATAGAACATACAATTACAGAAATTATAATTATTGTTGCGTTAATGACTCAAAATGTCCTGGAGTAACATTCTTCAAGGGTGTTGACGAGCAAAAATGTTAAGAATAGCATCTAGTTCAAAGTTTTAAGCCATAGTGGATGGCATTAGTGCCAGTCCTGATAACCTTTGCTGCCCCATAGTAGTACGCAAGTAGGTTTTGAGTCTTCTAAGTACACTGACACTACGTTCATATTCACAGCTGGTTACGGGTAGAGTACAAACAATACAGAGTAAGCAGTAAATATTCGGAAACATGATCTCATTTGCACAGTTCAAGACCTGGGATGGAGTTTTGGGCAATTCTGATGAGAAACTCCTCCATTTAGATCTCCACAAATGGAGTTCCTGTTCAAAAGATGAAGGACTTGGCATATCATCTTCATAGAAATCCAAAAGTTCCTTTATCAAATTAGACTCACTCTGAGTGACTGCATTGGCCATGAATACAGATGGAACTATGCTCAAAGCTCGTACTGCTTTCTTTTGTGTTTCAGAAAAACGAGTGTGAATATGTGATATCATCTCATCCAGAAATGGAACAGAAATAGATCTTCTGTAATAATCTTCAGCAGAGTCGGCAGGTACATTGCTTCTACTTGTTTGCCTTGCACATCGACGTGGAAGAGATGGCTGTGATAATTTTTTGTGCTAGAGTGACTGCAGAATCAAACCATTTCTTGTGATGAGAATCAATGCTGTCACGAACTTCATGTAAAGTAGTCTCGACTAAATTTACCTCAGTATAAGTATTGCAAATATCTTGCAAACGGCTCTGTAGAGACACTGTTAAGCCTTTTATGTAGCCTAGGCCATGGTACACCACCTCAAATGCCATAAGAAACTCAAACTAAGTTGTAGCTGTTAAAAGTGATGCAGCTTTCTGAGCAGACTCTCTGTTCCACCCATCTTCAGTACTGATTGTCTCCAAGGTACTAATAACAGCTGCTACCATCTTCGAAAAGACTTCATAGGCCTCTATTCTAGCTACCCAACGGGTCTTGCAAAGGCTTACCAGTTTCTGTCTGTTAGTTGTTCCCAGTGGAAGTTCACTGATCTGTTTTTCTAGTTCTGCTTCCCTCTTGAGAAAACCTAAAGAAAAGGCATAGCTCCACAAGAGTTCCTTGCATATTTCGAATAGCTTGGATGTTACATGCTGCCACAACACAAAGATTCAGTGTATGAGCCGCACAGTGAACATAGACT
Source organism: Cladorhizidae sp. MBARI D1340-BT2 (assembly GCA_028752905.1). Classification (NCBI taxonomy): domain Eukaryota; kingdom Metazoa; phylum Porifera; class Demospongiae; order Poecilosclerida; family Cladorhizidae; species Cladorhizidae sp. MBARI D1340-BT2. The sequence continues at coordinate 8,372,590 of JAQNBH010000017.1, forward strand.
GCTTTTCTCGATTAGAGCAGCAACCCCATGATACTTGCCAGCCATGTTGCTGGCACCATCATAGCCCTGCCCACGTAAATTATTTGGGTCTAAGGCATAATTTTGTATTGCATTTAGGATGGTTTTAGAAACAGCTACTCCAGTGGTGCCATCCTTGCAAAGAATAAATTCAACAAACTCTTCTCTCACCCCATTTTCCAAGTCAACATATCGCAGGACTAGAGGAAGCTGCTCTTTATTAGATGCATCAGCAGCCTCGTCAGCCCACATAGAAAAGTACTTTGCTAGCCTAACCTCCTGTAGAATTTTCTCTCTTATCCATTCACCAATGGCTGCAATCAGTTCATTTTGAATGATTGGGGCATGATATCTGGCTGCAGAAGCAAAGTGGTCTGTCAGAACTGCATCACCTGCTTCAACATGGAATTGAAGCAAGGCAAAAAAAATTCCAGGATTTGCATCACTCCAAAGAGCCTCTCGGTGGCCACGAAGAGCTATGTTTTGCTTACCACAAAAAATGATCGTCTTGAGAATAGCCTTAAGAACTTCCCGATTCTTCTGAACTTGAGCAGATGCTTGACTATGTAACTGTTGCTGTATGGAAAGCTGGCCTCCTTCCATTTGCCCAGTAAATGTAACAGTATCATCCATAGCTGCTCTGTGTGATTTCTGCAAGCTGTGTTCCTTGAGTGCTTGCTTTGCTCGAGTCAAATTAGTAAACAGCTCACACAAAAGCCACCATTGCACGAAACAGAGTAGCTCAACCAAGAGTACTCTTTCAACCAGGAGTTCTGGAAGGATCTAGACTTTGAGTAACTCAATTTTAGTAGGGGACTAGAAGTCACACCCTGGTCTAAAGGCATTCTTCAGAAGCCAAAGCTTCTGGTCATTGCTAAGAATTCTGATGTCCTCGAGTCTATAGTTTCCTAAGTCAGCCCCAGGAGGACATGCATGCACCCTAGCAGCTGATACACACCCTTGACCTGACACATTTCCCAGATCATCAGGAGATAGAGACTGAGTATAGTACTTGGCTGACTTACTTCCCTTTGATCTTGAACTCTGACTTTCTTTAAGATCAGTAGCAGTGCTACTGTCAGACTCACTGCTTGACACTGAGACCCGAAATGCAGAATGGATACTTGCCTCTTGGCCATGTCACAGCTTTACTACAATCTCAAATACAGTACCCTCCTGGAATAGGGGCTGGGCTAAGGTAATCCTATAAGAGATTAGCACAAACTCACTAATATTCATAGGCTTGCCAGTTCCAAGCAAATAGTTTTCTACAAGAAAACAGCTGCTTGAGTACTGTACTAAAAGTTTTGTGGTTTGTAGAAGTAAATTTATGAGCCTTAGGGCTTAAATTTTCAATTCAAGAGTACACTATAGTACAAATTTATATGTAGGATTAGCAAGCATCAGCTCATGTCCATTCAAACTTCTGACACTATATTATTACCAATCTAGCAATTGATTTAATAGCAAGGTCCATTGAAAAGGGATTTGACCATCCAGACTATAGGTATACCAGTCTTTAGAGAGCAAAATGTCAAAGTTGCAAAGAATGCTGATTTTGTGATGAGCTTGAGGAGCCATGGTTGAACCTTCAATTTAAGCACAGCTGCTGACACTCGCCACCAACATCAAAGAGAGTGTAACAGGGTATCTTTATTGTGAGAAATTACCTGACCTATCAGGCAGCTGCTGAGCTGGTGTGCTATTAAGTGAGGTGGTGAAATTAGTTCTCGTTATGCAAGCATGCTTGTAGTGGAAGGCCCTTCAGGGCTAGGTGCCGAGTGAAGGCACACTTGAGGTCAGCCGTGTTGCATGAGTGGCTGGTGTTTCTGCATGTGCACAAGGAGTCTGACAAACTGGATTTAATTCACTAGGCAACTAATGAGTTTGCAAGTACTAGTGAAAACATGTCCAGAATCCATTTGAATAATGTGTCACAATAAATCATCATTAAATTTTGTGCTATCTTTTTTTTCCTTTTTTTTTCTCCCCCTTTAAATTTTTTTTCCTTCTTTTTTCACCCCCTTCTTTTTTTTTCTTTTTTTTGTGAGGGACAAGGTTTGGCATTCACTGTTCACTCAATAACTGGCCCAACAAATTCAGAAGAGCTTCCCCCGTCCTTGGTGTACATAAGTACTTTCTATGCTGGCTCGAGCCTATGCAATTTTTTTTGGGTATCTCAGCTGAAGCTCTCAACTCTGACAATTAGTATCCTAAGTGGTGGTTTCAGCCAATTTTAACTCTAAAAATATTTCCAGCATGCCTTGAATCCTTCGCGAAAGTAGTAAACTGGCAGTCCCAAAGAACATTTAACAACTGTGATATTCAGTCTTCGAGGATCTTGTATCTATCTTTCTATCTATCTGCTTCTCCCTAGACATAACTTGCATACTTCTCTGTAATTTTACTACCGGAAGATTCCAAATTGTGAAATGTATGCAGCGACTAATCTGTTTCTCGATTCAGTTAAAATAATAATAATAATAATATTTGAAAATTGGTAAAAGATCATCCGTATAATAAACACAGTTGTGTATGTGCAATATTGAGTCTAGCTGATCAGCAAGAAGTTGCAAGTCTACACTACAAAAAACAGTGATCAGTAGGTTTCCTCAGAAGTTTACTCTTATGACAATAGTTAACAGCACAGACCTTCAACAGAACCCTACTTACAAAATACTTAGTAATGAAGGTGGTAAAGAATCAGTTAGTTCTGAAGGTAGGAGGCTGCTTGACGAGAAAATATGTTTTATTTTTAATGGAGTGTACATTTGCAAGACCCTTTACCCATACTGCTTTGTAATGTTTTATTTTAATAGGTAAAGGTCATCTGAATGTATGTGGTCTACAATGGTGAACTTTTTGTTTTGTTTAGCGATGTATATTCAGTGGAACTTCTGGAATAGGGACACTTTGGGAAAACAGTCTTTGTCCTTTGTAGAGAGGTCGTCCCTATCATGGAGGTTTATCTTTATTTTCATAGTAAGCATGCAAAAAAACGCCAGCCGCCCCCCAAAACCCCCCAATTTTTTTTTTAATAACTCATATGGTGTTAGTAAAACGTTTTGTAGAGTCATCTGTTTTGAGAGCATTCTAGTTTCAAAATAGTCATGGTAACATTCTGAACCATATACTCCCTGCCTTCCAGAAACTATTGTACGTCTTCTTCCAAAAGACTGTATGGCTTCCTTGAAATTCCAGAGGGAGGGAGTCCATGTCGATTTAATCTCTTCTTCATCGTCTTCCTTGGCTGATGCTTCAGGTCCTCCTGTCCCAACTGCCGAGTCTCCCCTAGTCTCATCATCCAGTTCCATGCACACTGGGAGATCTTCATACCTTTCAAGTATTCATCCCGAGTACATTTCCATCGGTGGATGAAGTCTTTCCAATGATGCTCTCTACTTCCACATCTGCTTCTGTAAATTGGCCATCTTCATCCTTAAATCTCACAGGACGCAGCATCTGGATCAGAATTCAAGAAGCTGGCTTTGCTAAAGCACTTGCAGATAGTTCTGGCTTTTGCCAGTGACCACCCATTTGAGTGTGGTTAGGATGTTGATCGATTTCATCACATCAGAAGCTGTGTCATAGTCATCCGTCTTGGATAGAATACAAGTCAAGAACATAATACTGATAATGAACTTCTAAAGTTTTGCTCGGGTCTAGACGGAGCTTCGAGGTTGTGTTTGCTGGTAAGAAGCAAACCCTTAATGTTGCTAAATTTAGTGGCTGAATCCTCTAGATGACAGCTGGCCAGCATTGTCCACCAGTAATAATAGTTATTGCACGATGGCCACGTGGGAGAGCAGTGATGAAGATGTTTTCAAGAGAATTGAAAATCAAAATAGAAAATTGTAAAATGCAATTCACTTGCCCTAAAAGTAGCCCACTCAGTGTTGATATGATTAGATCTACGAGTGGGCCTGGAGGGACGTCTGGAGTGGGCCTGGAGGGACGTCTGAGAAGCGGCCCTAGAAAGTGTGTGCATTATAACCGTCAATATGCCAGTGTACAACATAGCTTACACATCCACTAGCTAGACCCTTATTGAACTAGACATCTGTAGGCATGTCATTATAATATAGTAGACTATTTAGTGATACAAAAACTAGTTATCTACTCTTGAGAGATCTATCTCTGTTGCTGGATGCCTATTCTAAACAACAAACAAAGCTTGTAACAGCACCAGAGCTTAGGGTAGCCACTCTACTTACCAGTACAGTGTTCTTCCAACATCGAGCTCATGGCTACTAAGAGTAGCTGCTATTGGTCTAGTCTTATCCCTCCACCCAGAACAAGAGCACAGATGAAAGCTTACCTAGTTTTGTACTACTGAGCACCCGCTCTATGCAAATGCATAGAGAGGAAATTCCAATGAGTGTGAATGTGATCTGTGGGGTGTGGCTGAGTGTGTGCTATTTGGAAGTAACTTTCATAGATACTTGCCAGTCTGTATTTCATGGTATCTGCTATCTGGAGCACGCACTCCTCGGAGGTTTGTCTCCTAGATGCGCTAAAATCAATCTATGCTTTTGCATTTGTCCGTTTGACTGTCTGCTTATGGGAGGGTCCGTTAAGATAAGATAGTAAAACATTTTCTATCTAGTAGTATCCATGGGCAGTCAACATCAGCAACAAGATTTGGTGTGTATTAATTAGTGTACAATGTGGTCTGCATGGGTGCAGTCAACAGTAGCAACAAGTGTTTGTGTGGTGTGTGATGTGTGTGGTGTGGTGGGTGTGTGGTGTGATGTGTGTGGGTGTGTGATGTGTGTGTGTGTGTGTGGTGTGTGTACAACATAAACAAGTTGCCATATTCACTCCAACAGAAGTCACACTCGAAAATATAGTATTCCAATTGTAGCACACCTAGTTAATTATGCATGTAGCAACCAGCACCTGCAGTGCAAGTTGATAAACAAATCTTTCTGTGCTTGCGGAATATCTGTGAAGGTGGAAGGATCTGAAGATGGAGAGATTCACTGCTTCAATGATGATAGAGTAGCAGCTTCTGTTCCAGCCATTGCTGAAGCTACTCTCCAGCTGTTGGAAGAGAGTGACAGTGACACGTTCACCTCCCTGGAGGAAGGAGGAGGATGAAGAAGAGATTGAACTGAACGAACTCCTTTGTTGACAATAATAGCGACCAGGAACTCGGTAACTGACTGGAGTCCCTATGTCCAGTGTTTATGAACAGCCTAACTCCGTAAGTTGTAACATGCATCCACACAAGTGCTGCAGGTATGATGCCTGCACGGTGCATTATAAGCAAGCCTTTTGCCTCGGACCTGCTTAATCAAAGTGTTATTTCCCCCCCTTCACATTGTGCAAGACCTCAACACTTGTGTGCTGCGTAGCCGCAACCTACAGTAGCTAGTTGAGATGAAATAAATAGAAGTCACGACTTCTATTCAAGTGAATTTGGTATAGAGAAATATTGTTTAAAAGCGCTGGAGTCCCGGAAGGCAGTCAGACAGACAAGTAGCGCATTCTCCTGCTCAATTATAACATACGGAAACAACTAAAATGAAACAACTAAAATGTTTAAAAACAAATAACCATGTGGACGAAAAAGAAAGCAAATAAAGAGTTGTCCCCCTCTGTACCAACCACTTAGATGACCCTTTACCATTTACAACTGTATGGTTTTAAATGGTAAAGGGTCGTCTAATTGTAGGCGGTCGTCATGGGTACAGCCTTATTTCCTTTTTTATTAGTAAAAATCTAAAACCTTGTTCTTGTTAGAGAATGTTCACATGTGACATGCATTGCTCACAACTTCAAGTAGCCAGTGCTGTCGTCGTACAATCTCATCCACCTCTGATTGTGGCAGTATACAACATGTTCAAAGCACGAAGCTAATAACTTTACTTATAGTCAGTCTACTTGTAGTCTTTATAAAAGAAAAGATCCATACTAGAGTAAGCTTCAAACATACCGTTCAGTTATTGAGTGAAGACATGCACGTTGCTGAAGCAGCTCAGCAGACTCAAGACACAGCACACACACACACCAGCCATGTTTATTGCTCTGATGATGTGGACATTTTTGTGTCTTATGATACTAAAGATGTTATGAATAGACTTGGTGGCACTCCAGTCCCGGGATTGAAAGAAAGGAGGTGATAGATAGCGACACTTGACTCAGTTAGCTACTTAATTAATGATATGATTCAAAACTTGTGGAGTTATAACTGCTGATACTTCCACTTTCAAAATGGTGGATGCCAGCAATGCACCCCCCAAATAGAAAACACACCCACACGAGGAATAATCTATTTCTTTATTTTCTCCATACCCTCTCACCTTCAACCTCTCACCTTCAACCCTCTCACCTTCAACCACAACAACAAAACAAAACAAAAAATGGATAGACTTAAAAAGCTGCAGACCACTAATATTTGAATGTCAGTATACATTATTTTACAAGGTAAAGGGTCCTCTTAAATATTTGTGGTCTGCGTGGGTAGATGCTGTTGTGCAATACAATAATGTGTGTCTGTTTGTCTTGTTCATATTTACTGCGTGTGTATATTTATTCAGTTTCATATCCGGTAAGGGAGGAAGTATATTGTAAGGGAGGGAGTATCGGGTAAGGGAGGGAGTATCTTGTAAGGGAGGGAGTATCCGGTAAGGGAGGGAGGATCGGGTAAGGGAGGGAGGATCGGGTAAGGGAGGGAGTATCTTGTAAGGGAGGGAGTATCGGGTAAGGGAGGGAGTATCTTGTAAGGGAGGGAGTATCCGGTAAGGGAGGGAGGATCGGGTAAGGGAGGGAGTATCTGGTAAGGGAGGGAGTATCGGGTAAGGGAGGGAGTATCGGGTAAGGGAGGGGGTAATCGGGTAAGGGAGGGAGTATCGGTAAGGGAGTGAGTATCTGGTAAGGGAGGGAGTATCGGGTAAGGGAGGGAGTATCCGGTAAGGGAGGGAGTATCCGGTAAGGGAGGGAGTATCGGGTAAGGGAGGGAGTATCCGGTAAGGGAGGGAGTATCGGGTAAGGGAGGGAGGATCGGGTAAGGGAGGAAGTATCTGGTAAGGGAGGGAGTATCGGGTAAGGGAGGAGGTATCTGGTGTACCTCAACACTATCTTCTTGGTCCACTTACAATTAAAAACTGAAGTGACTAAAATATATTTATATATGTATATATGTATGTATATATTTATTGTCTATATATATACATAAAATCGTGTATTGGACTGACTAGAAATGAAACAAATGTAGTAGACATCAAAATTACAGGAGACCCTTTACCTATTACAATACAGTTCATTAAATTGGTAAAGGGTCATGTAATGTTTACTGGTATAAATGCTGTTTCGGTTCTTTTTGTCTTTGTCCAGGACATATTTTGTAAAACTTTCTGTTGTTTATTTTAATACATAGCCAGTCAGTCTCCTATAAGAAGTTCAGTGTAACACCAGAACTAACCACTCATGGATGTTATTATTTGCCAACACCAGGTCTGTGCTGATAACTATTGTCAAGGAAACCAACTCATCACTTCTTGGTACGAAAACATGCACAGCTTCTTGCACACTCGGCTCAAAAAGTTTTACAAAAATATGTACTGCACTGATCAGTCAAAAAAATAACTGAATCAAGCATTTACCAGCAAAGATCTGCATGACCCTTTACCTATTTAACGAAGCACACATATATTGTAATAGGTAAAGGGTCTCCTAATATTGCAGAATTTTACCCAATCTGATGTTTGGCTGACGAGTAAGTCGTTAGTCGTTGCAATACATCCATGGAACAGTTTGGAGACTTCTGGTAGTAAATTTATGACAAACGGACATGCTATATGCAAGGGCTGTGTGGGAGAAAGATAGATAGAAAAATAGCCGATCGGAACACAGTTTCACGTTTTTCACAGATAGCGGAAACTGGACCCTAAACTGGACCCTGTTAAAACTGTAAATTTTCATTTTCGGGACCTTGCATCTATTTATCTAACAACAATGAAGCATCTACAGCCTTTTCCTACAGGAGGCAGTTCAGACCTGGTGTTGTAGTATATATGTATTTACAGTGGGCATGCTCGTGATGGTTGGCATGACAACCTTGGTTGTTGTTTGTTCTAGCACTTTTTCTGCTGTCGTGCGCGTGCGAATCGAGAAACCAACAAGTCCGGTATTTGTTGTACAACGTTTTCGTGGTAAAAAAACCCCAAAACAGACGACCTTGAGCCTCTCTTCTCGAGTGTTAACTCTTTCTTTTCTGAACGGGAGAAGTGTCTGTCAAAACTGCTGTACTGCCCCTGCCATTTCCAGGGGCCTGCCTCACTATGTTAGGTAGGCTCGGTGCATCTATAGACCTTGTGCTCTGTGCACTTTACACTCGAAGACGCTAATTGCATGCATGCCTTATCCTGGTTCGTCTGTTTCTTGAATCAGGAAAACACCTGGAAACTGGTAAAAGGTTGTCCATGTAATAAACACACTTGTGGATGTGCAATATCGAGTCGAGCTGAGCAGCAAGCAGCTTCACATTTTCATTGTGATCAGTTGGTTTCCTGGTAATTTACCCTGTGACAATAGTTAATAGTGCAGACCTTCAACAAAACCAGGTAACAACTACTTACAATGCATGTGTCTGTGTGAATACATATACACATGTACACATATATGTATATAGGCATGTGTGTATACTTCAAGTAATAAAAACATGGTAAATAATAACCGCCATGATTGGTTAGTTCTGGTGCACCACATTTATATTTATATAACTAGTATATATATTATATGCACACATTTATATAGTGTATATATATTATATGCACACATTTATATAGTGTATATATATATATTATTTGCACGCATTTATATAGTGTATATATATATTACATGCACGCATTTATATAGTGTATATATATTATATGCACGCATTTATATAGTGTATATATATTATATGCACATTTATATAGTGTATATATATATATATTATATGCACACATTTATATTATATGCACACATTTATATAGTGTATATTATGTGTAGATGTTCATTGTTCCTGTTGGATGCTTGCAAGCAAGAGCTGGTGGCTACAGTATTTGACTGTGACCTCTCCACTGATCTAGTGAGTGCTCTATATGCCCTCAATGCTATATACCATCAAGCCCTCCAATAGGTGTCCTTCTAATTATACGTCAAACTATATACCATCAAGCCCTCCAATAGGTGTCCTTCTAATTATACGTCAAACTATATACCATCAAGCCCTCCAATAGGTGTCATTCTAATTATACGTCAAACTATATACCATCAAGCCCTCCAATAGGTGTCATTCTAATTATACGTCAAACTATATACCATCAAGCCCTCCAATAGGTGTCATTCTAATTATACGTCAAACTATATACCATCAAGCCCTCCAATAGGTGTCATTCTAATTATACGTCGATCTATATACCATCAAACCCTCCAATAGGTGTCATTCTAATTATACGTCAAACTATATACCATCAAGCCCTCCAATAGGTGTCATTCTAATTATACGTCAAACTATATACCATCAAGCCCTCCAATAGGTGTCATTCTAATTATACGTCAAACTATATACCATCAAGCCCTCCAATAGGTGTCATTCTAATTATACGTCAAACTATATACCATCAAGCCCTCCAATAGGTGTCATTCTAATTATACGTCAAACTATATACCATCAAGCCCTCCAATAGGTGTCATTCTAATTATACGTCAAACTATATACCATCAAGCCCTCCAATAGGTGTCATTCTAAATATACGTCAAACTTCATTTCTTTCCAGTCCTTCCTCAATTCTTTGGATGATGTAGATTTTTGTATGTCATTTTCTATCAACCTTTTCTGTTCTAACTCTGCGATCAAATATCGAGCTATTAGCTGCAGGAGTTTCGTTCTCTTGTACTTGGAGAGTTAGAGGCCACCACGTGCATCATAGTGTATGGACTTCTTGAACCAGTGAAGTAGCTACAGCCGCTTCAGAACGCAACAATCCTCAAGACAGATATAGTGAGGCTTACTCTACTCGAGCTAGATTCTGTGCTGCAATGTGTTCACTCCTGCTTGCTTCATCAATAGAAAGCTTGAAGCTCAGCATCGTGTCAAAGCTCCAGTCTACTGGTGTAGCCGCTGCTGCTAGGGAAGGAACTGCAACAACTTCCCGTGGCCTTCCAGGTCCCCTTTTTACCACTTGAGGTTTTGGTAGCTTCAAAGTCAATGGCGGAGGACTCTCTTTGACATCGCCACTGCCCAGTAATTCTGTAGGCTCATCTGGACTCACCTAACATCGTCAGCAACAGAACGTAGTATTCTAAACACGTATTTTTGTGACACATTCACGGTGGAACAAATTTCTATTTATGGATCTCAGCAGGTTGAGAATTTTTTTCCATGGTGCATAATTAGAGCTTTTACGATATTCTACATGTTAAGTTGCTGAATTTAGGACACATATTCCTAACTATTCTGACAGTGGTATGACCATGTCTGCATAATGGCTATACCACTAACTATTCTGACAGTGGTATGACCATGTCTGCATGATGGCTATACTACTAACTATTCTGACAGTGGTATGACCATGTCTGCATGATGGCTATACCACTAACTAATCTGACAGTGGTATGACCATGTCTGCATGATGGCTATGCCACTAACTATTCTCACAGAGGTATGACCATGTCTGCATGATGGCTAACTAATCTGACAGTGGTATGACCATGTTTGCATGATGGCTATACCACTAACTATTCTCACAGTGGTATGACCATGTCTGCATGGTGGATATACTACTAACTATTCTGACAGTGGTATGACCATGTCTGCATGATGGCTATACTACTAACTATTCTCACAGTGGTATGACCATGTCTGCATGATGGCTAACTAATCTGACAGTGGTATGACCATGTTTGCATGATGGATATTCTACTAACTGGGGAAGAGACTACTGTGTCTGATGTGTGTGTGGGGGGGCAGTTTCACTCTGTGTGTGGGGGGGGGGGGGGGGGGGACAGTTTCACTCTGTGTGTGTGGGGGGGGGGGGCGGACAGTTTCACTCTGTGTGTGTGTGGGGGGGGGGGGGGGGGGGGGGGAGGTTCACTCTGTGTGTGTGGGGGGGGGGGGGGGGACAGGTTCACTCTGTGTGTGTGTGGGGGGGGGGGGGAGGTTCACTCTGTGTGTGTGGGGGGGGGGGGACAGTTTCACTCCGTGTGTGTGGGGGGACAGTTTCACTCCGTGTGTGTGGGGGGACAGTTTCACTCCGTGTGTGTGGGGGGACAGTTTCACTCTGTGTGTCTGGAGAAAGTGGCTTTCTGAAGCCTCTAAACTCCCTCTGAAGCCCCCTTATGATGCACTCTTCAATGGAGTTCTGTAATGTGCATTGTAGCTTGTAAAACTAAACCTTTCCAATGTTCATGAACATCAAGGTGGTGGAGTTGAAGCTCTTTAGCACCTGGTGCCACCATAAAGAAACAATTGAGGTATCCAACTTTGTGTGCATGTAACATTGGAACGGTTAATTATGTAATTATTGCTAAACACACAATAAAAATGCTCGTAGATAGAGAAGAGCTAATTTACATAATTCACACACACAGACACACACTCACACACTATAATTATTGCACGTGCTGCAGTGTTCTGTTTAAGTAGCAGCTGGCAGTAGTGATAGATATAAAATAACCTTCTCAATGATCAACTTCAAATTTTATTCACTCTTTGACCAAGTTCTCATGTGCCTGTATTGCATAGCCTCAGCTGTGCTTATTGTCAGAGGGCCTACTGAGACCTCACCTTATAGCGCTGTGTGGCCATGATGGTGCAGGCTGGAAGGACAATCAAGTTGGTAATGGTCATTTGGTTTATATGCTCTCAATATAGAAACATTCACTCATCACATGCAACTATCTGGTGGCACTGTGTAAAAAATGGCAGAGCCCCCAAAGGCCTAACGACAAGCTCATAACTCTTATGCAACTCACTCAGTAGCTTCTTTGCAACTCAGAGTGTTTCTTCTATTTCTACAGATACTCCCAGAAGTGTGGTATGTGTGACCTATCATGCAATGCCGCACCTTCTGCCTGTGACTTGCCAAAAGAAAACGACCCTTTTGGTAAAGGTCATCATTTCTTGCGAGTTGTACATTGAGATGGTAGAGGTTGTCATGATTAAACTGTGGTCACCATGCATGGGCATTTTTCATTTGAGTATGGATGCTCGTGCAAGCATGAGTGTGCACAGGCTAATACATGGAGCCAATGGGAGACCGAGGGCCAGACCAGCTAGGCTGCTTGTGGGCCATGGAGGCACATGAAGGTGTAAGCAAGGACCAGGCCAGACCAGCTAGGCTACTTGTGGGCCATGGAGGCACATGAAGGTGTGCTGCACCAAAGCATAGAAATAGAAAAGAGAATAAATATAAATTAGAGGGGGAAACAACAACAACAACAAACAAACCAACAAAGTCCAACATGAGGAATGATGACAACACCACACCCCTTACCTCTAGCTAATTAGGACCAGGCTTTAAACTAGACACATGCTTATAGCTAATTAGGGCCAGGCTTATAAACTAGAGCTTTAATTAGGGCCAGTTATAAACTGCAGGCTTATAAACTAGAGCTTTAATTAGGGCCAGGCTTATAAACCAGAGCCAGGCCTATAGCTAATTAGGGACAAGCTTGTAGCTAATTAGGGACAAGCTTGTACTAATTAGGGCCATATAGCTAATTAGGGTCAGGCTTGGTTGATTAGACTGTACACAAAATAGGAAACAGAAAATGTATCAGTTGTTTCACACTGAAGCCCCTTTACCTGTTTAGAAGGAAGTACACCCAGTATGTATTCATGTAGCAACCTCAAATACTTATAGCAAGACCAAGACTTCCGTTGACCACCTCCACAGCGATTAAACCAACAAAGAGGATGCACTCAAACTCCCCTTATCCGGGCACCTTAGGACGGGCACTACCAATAACTCAGAAATGGCCGCATCTGGGAACACTGCACATTTTGCACAATATTGATGGTTTGCGTTGAATTTTGCATCCCTACACACGTACAGACTGAAAACAATGAGATCGTGCTCATTCAGTTATTTTAAAAGGGAAATGATGGAGGTTTGCCTCAGTGATTCCTGTCTCACTCGAGCTGCAGTGTTGAATCATTTTTTTCACAAGAACATTTCAAGCAACAACAGTGAGTAGGGCATTGAAAGGTTCACCGGGTGTGACTGAATGATGGTCTTCTGTAACCTTCTCCCCTTCCCTCTCTTCATCACTGTTGCGGGCAGCCTTCTGTGTTTTTCTAATCTCAGACATCTTCAGGTGCAAGTTATAAACAAGAAACGAACTAGAACCTAAGCAAGAATTGCTCTCTATCGACAAGAAACTTGACTGGAGTCAAAACAAGTCACACTTCCGTGAGCGCGAGGACCACACACAATACACGTGATGCAATTGTGTAATGCGAGGGAGGTTGTCCAGTAGACGAGCATGCTCCCCGGATGAGGGGAATTTGAGTGTACTAGCATACTCCTTTGATATCCATTAACAGGTAAAGGGTCATTGAAGAGAGTTGAATGGATACATCCTGTTTATGTCATGGTTTTATCTGTGGAATATTGTGAGCGATGGAATATTGTGAGTGAGTGTGAGTGAGTGTGTGTGTGTGTGTGTATTTTTGGAGGGTGTGTGTTAACTGTCACATGTTATGCACTTCATGGAAAATCATTATTTTATGTTTTTGAGTGGGAGGGGGGTCACGTCCTCTCAGTTGTTTTAATTTTCTTTATGGTTGTTGTAATTTGCTGGAGTATGAGTTGAATGCGATGCCTGATAGAAGGTGCAATATATACATGCACATGAGACAAAAACTCTATATTTAGAAACAAGATATATCTCACGATGATCCTTACCAACTTCCCTTTGTTGTCAAGGAGGTATATACTGGTTATTAATGTATAGCCACTGGAAAATGTGGACCTCTGAAAGTCTTGTGAGTGGCCCTAATGGTGCCGAGGAAGGAGACCGATAGAGCCAGGAGACTTTACTACCTCAAGGCTTGCTGGAAGTTTTTTTTAAGCTAATGGCCGAACGTTCAGGGAGCCAAGAAGCTGCCAAAGTGTGTTGTAGCTGAGATATGGGTTTTGTGGGTTTTGTGGGTTTTGGTTTCTGCCATTTTGAAATTGGGTCCAACCAATAGGGCGAGTGCTACCACACTTGCTGATATATAGGCTACATGTGTGTGTGTGAGGTATGTGCATAAGAATAGTGCTGAAGTGTAGCTCATGTAGTAGCTAACATGATTCCCATTATGTTATATTTGTCTTATATCATACTAATTCTGTGCTGCAGCTGAGTTTGTGTTCAAATTAGCTGCTGTCAGAAGTCGCGCAAGCACTTGCTAAATATATAGTAGTTATGCTTGATGCCATAAATAACCCCCCTTCCATCTAGCCCCCTGGTTAGCCTTAGACTCCAGTTATGCTAGTATCCCCAAGTAGCCTAAAACTCCAACTAGCCCAAACCTCGGCCGGCTTAACTTTCCCAGCTGTCATCATGGCATGGTCAAAATTGATCTGGTTATCAAATGTTGACGACATTTCTGCTCAGGACACCATAAGGATCAAGGTGGGGCAAGGGATCGCAGGCCGAGTGGCTCAGACAGCTCAGTTTGTCAACATCAAGGACGCCTACAAGAACCCGCAGTTCTTCAAGGAGGTCGATAAGAGTACCGGCTTCTGCACGCGGAACTTGCTGTGCTTTCCAATTAAAGACCATAATGGGGAGGTGGTGGGCGTGGCTGAACTGATCAACAAGGTGGATGGTGCG